>OY740770.1:101698580-102136138 GCA_963513935.1 Aphrophora alni | reverse complement strand
TTGGAAGGCTAAAAAGAGTTTTTCCCCAATTCAGTAGAAAAGAACACAAATTAAAGGGGTAAATTAATTATTTTAAACTAGCGGGTCTCACAGATGTGAGATAGATTATAAATCAGCGGCAGCGAATTTGATTTTTCAATGACAGAAGATAAGGTTCATTTTTGCCTTTTGCCAATTATTCCTAAACCATAATATATATATATATATATATATATATATATATATATATATATATATATATATATATATATATATATCATTATAATAGAGACAGAAAACATTCTGTTGTCTTAGTCTGTTCATAGAAACCTTGTACTGCACAGAAACAATAACAGTAAAAGGTTAAATTTTCAACAATGACTTCTATTGATTGCCGTTACTAAAGGTTTGATTATTAACCTCAAATAAGTGTAACATTGTAGTTTTTACTACAAAGAGTTATACCGTCAGTACATGACCTTAAGACCTGAAAATATGGAAAGCAGAAGTTTTTGATTGGATGTCACAATGGAAAATGTCTCGCTATAATATCACTACTGTTCCAAAATAAGACTGCAAAATTTTTAAACGTTAAGAACTCAGAAGAATATAGGGTACATTGTTTTAGAAGGTCATCAGCATCGATATTGGTAGAAGGAGGAGGGGATTTATTGACCATAAAACAGCATGGAGGATGACGATTTTCAACAACAGCAGAAGGATATGTAGAACATTCTGTACACCCCAAGATAGAAGCTTCACGAAAATTATTCAATAATGAAACTGTCAAAAGTAAAAGATTAGGTGAAGTCAATAAGTTAGATTAATAAACAAATTAATGAATCTACAGAAGTTTGTGAAATAGGCCTTTCAATTTTAGAATATGAAAACATCTCTCTGTCCACCAAAATGCATTGATGAGTGCACATCCAAAACAACTTAAATTATACTATTAACGCAAATTTAAAATTAATTGTAAAAAAGTTAAGAGCATGTTATTTTCTCTGAAGAATAATGAAAATTATCGTACGTAACTCGCCCAGTGTTTTTATGTGCTCTCATGAAAATGCCGCATTCTGCTTCACTTCACGCAGGAACTATTATACTCTTAACGGAAAACCACTACTCACCGGCCTTGTACCCTATATAATATATATAGGGCCACAATATATATATAATATAATATATATTATATATATATTATATATATAATATATATAATATATATAATATATATATTATATATAATATATATATATAATATATATATATATTATATAGGCCTACTATATAATAAAATATAGTAGGCCTATACCCAGAAAAAGATTACATTAATATAGATTTCGCTTGAATGTAGGAAAATAGTCAAAATTCCTAGAATATTTTTCAATTCAACCCAATTGTTCTGTTCTATGAGTCCTGAATGTTTAAATTAATAAAACCAGGACTGGAAAATCCTTTAATCTATAATACCCATCATTGTCAGCAAATATATAAAGTTAATGCTGGGATTATTCAGGCTGTGAATACATTTAAATAAACACAACATTATTAATGACTAAGTGCATTGTCAAAAATAAACAATGACGTCAAATTTAATGTAAATTGTATTTGTTTTAAATAAAGTTCCCTCCTCGTGTTTTATTAACATTTTATTTGAAAATTAAAACCTATTGGTAGCTTAAAGGCAAGGATACAGAGAAGGAATCATGCGTATTATATAAGAACGGTTGTTTAGAAACAACCTATTACAAAAAATATGAAAGTCAATATATACAAAAAAAGTTGGCACCTGTGATTTAGAAACTTGGACTCTAAAAGTATCAGTTGAAAATGCCTTTAGAGTTTTTAAGTAACGCGTACAAACTAACATACGAGATAAAAATAAGTGAAAATGATAAATGGAAGAATAAGATATAATGCAGAGATAGATGACTTAATTTGAAGGTGAGGATTATAGTTCCATTCATGAAGTAGTATAGACGTGTTGAAAGAATAGTGGAAGATCGTTAAGAAAGAAAGAAAAGATTAAGAAATGTTAAATAGTGCCATTTTTAGATGCATATAAAAAACAGAATATTTTATTCCCGCTCTTCAAAGTTTGTAGAGGACATTTTACATTACTAAAATAAGACATAATCTTTGGAAATCAGATAATTTACGAACCTCTGGGTTCATAATTTCTAAAACCAAAATAACTGAACATAGGTTCACTCTATTTTAATTCATCACTTCTTGCAGTGGTCTAGTTGTGCTCTATTTTAGTCTAGTTGTGACTTCTGAATTCATACTGCGCAAACATTTGGTACGGAGGTTCATCTAAACCTACGCTTCTTCAATAAGAATACGTGAATTAAAACTCATGAAATTGTCGTTTTATAGCTATATTATAAAATTCGTAAATGAGACGTACCTGTTCGTGGTTCTTTTCAAAACACGTTAGGTATACTTTCGGGCAACTTAAATGCGTGACATTTCTCATGGGTTTCTTGATATGATAAACAAAATATCAAACCTTAAAAACTCATAACGGCTTCAGATCTTTTCCAAATCTAAATTCCAAAGAATATTTTGTAATACGATATTGTTGCTTATATATTCAACTGTCAATCAGCATATATTATTAAACAATACAGATTCACGTGTTTAGCTTACGAGGACAATGAGACTAGAAGGACGGAAAACCTTGCAGACCGAATATCCAGCATCTCTTCAGAGTTTTTAATCTGTCCAGTAAATTTTGTGCAGGATGCATCCTATCTCCAGGGTCCTAGAGTAGAGTAACCGTTCACCTCCAGGGTTTAGAATTCATCTTATCTTCACGGTTCAACAACCGGTCTTTAAGATTCTGTAGCTGTTGGTCTTCATTCTGTAACATCCATCCTGTCTCCAGAGTCCAGGATGCAACAGGTTTCCAAGCTTATGAATCTGTCAGGTCTTCATTGTGCAGAATCCAGTCCTGTCTTTCAGAGGTAAGTATCTATTCTCGAGGGTTCAGAATTCATTGTATCTCCGGGATCGAGCATCCGTCTGTCTGCATCTTCATTGTAAATCAAAAACAAAACAAAATACTATATAAATTGTATATATGTATAATTTCTTGGTAACTTAATAAAACTTTATTATAATCTCTCTTTAACTCATAATGTGAAACATGCATTCACCAAATAAAAAAACAGGAATAACTAGTATAATAAACTTTTGAATGTTGTAGTCTACGAAGAAATTGTTTTTTATTGTTTTTCCGATAACTCTGTTATCCTTTAGCTTACAATAAAATCGAAGCTATCGCATTGTTTGTCGTTAAAGAAAGGGAAATATTTTGTCTGCCATAAGTTGTGTAAAGTTTTCGAGTATAGTAAAGTATAAAATAAAATCTTGGCTTTTTGTAAACTGGTAAAACATTACGTTCGGCATGTGTAAACCAAAACTGAACTAATTACTATCTCGTATATTTTCAAAGTTATGCTTTTTTCTTCTTCTTTTTTTTTTTTTTAGCAAAAGCATAACTGACGGAAAATAATGCTTTTCAAAACTTAATGTTTACTGGAACTATTATAGGAACATTCAATTTCTAAAATATGATTTCTCATTTGGGTTATGTCGATCGTGCTCTAAAACATCCCACCATCTCATGAATGAAACTGATGGGCAGCATCATGACATCTCCTTATACAATTTAATACAAATACTGTGTATCTTCTAAAACTGTCTAAAAGTTGGTCTCTTGGGAATTGTAAGAAATGTTAAATTATATTGGTAGATCAAGGTGTATTACAGCAATGATGGAATATATTACTTATTATACAGGTTTTCTGAACCTCGTATATCACTATTTTCTTGACGTCAGCTAAGCCCAACGGGCCTCATAGAAGTATATGTATTTAACAGTCTTTTAACAGTCGCTTTAATCAGTCTCTCGGCCCCGACATGTCTCGAAACTAAATATGTGAAGAAGCCGCTACTCGCTTGTCGGATTTTGTAACTGTAAAAATATCAAATTTTCTCGGGATGTCCTGGTTCAAAATTACATTTTTGCAATACCTTCCCTGTTTGTCATCGTAGTACTTGGTCGGTACCGTTACTTGCAGAAAATGCAAGTTTCGATTCAGTGTTTTATAAGTTGAATAACATAGATTTTAACAAAACGCTTTTTAAAATGGGAGCCATTTTTCATTTTTAGCTAGATTTTTAGCAAATTTCTTGTTCCTCTTTTATTTGTTGTAACCGATTTCGTGTTTATATACAAACGACGACAACGACGACGGACGGACGACTATAACTTATTCGGTTAATATTATTGTTTGTTCGGACATTTGCCTAGATGTCTAGGCCTATATTCTTCTGATCCTAATGAAAAAACACTCAGAACAAACCCTGAGCGGTCAAAAACTAAAAAGAAACTCACATGCGATCAGGAAAACCACATGTCAAAAGAGATCATGAACGGAATACACAGCAGCTGACAAATACCAACCAAAATAGGTCTGTTCACAACCACAGCCACAGACCAACTAACGGTCGTGAAACAATCTGCTAACTGGAAGGGAGGAGGAGTTAAGAAAACCGGTAGATAACGCCTACTGCGTCATCTCTTTTGATTTCCTAGCATTTGAACGCGTTATAAATGCTTCCTTCGCTTTCAACAGTTAAAACGTCAGCCTTTTTTCATTAAGATTTTGTTTATTTTCAATTTTAGGTTTATTTTTTAATAAGAGGTAACCACAAGGGCCTTATTTCTATACTAGTTTGGCTGATTGGCTGATTATTCGGTTACCTGAGGCCATTAAATGTAATGATCGGTCAACAAACCAAGGTCGATATTTTTGGCGATTTACAAACTCCTACATTTCGTATAAACTGCTTAGTAAATAAAATTTAATTCCTCAGTTGGTCCGTTAAATAAGTGCAAATCGCTAAGTGGTGATTAAGTGTGGTGGTTAAGTGTGATGGTTAAGGGGTGTTAAGCTCAGACCTTATGTTTTTCCCAAAATATGTTTGTTAACTTCACAACTAATTCATCCCTATTTTTTTTAACGATCACTTAATTTTATATAAGTCAAGTAAGTTAACCATAAATAAAAACTAACATCCTAAAACGTCAGCGTATCAGCTTCGTCCCGATTATTTACTTCACTGCATCTAACTTCTTTAATGAAAACGGAAAACTAATTTGTCTTTTTAAATTACGGACGGCAAATAGTTTTATGATTTATTCAGCACGAGTGAAGTGGTTCTTTTAAATGCAATTATACAAACTTAATTCGTCTATGAAACTCTTTGAGTAAAATCGTAAATTAATAACGTAAAAGCGTGGTTGCATTAAATCATTTTAAACTTTGAAGACACATCGTTTAGAAAATTTCAAATCTTTTAACGAGCTCTCTGAGCTAATCAAATCGGCCCGGGTATAATCTTGAAATGTAGGGTACTTTTAGTGCACGCTCGAAAACCAGAGCAGATCGTAAATTATCGTTGTTTAAATAAAATAAAACTGCAGCTCACTGACTTTCTAAGGTTTGTCCTGAGCTGTTCGTGTTAAAAATAAATTAACAAAAAATAGATCCCCCTCCTCCGTCCACCTTTACGGCTTAATGCCGTAATTATAGGTTAAGGATTACTCAGCTCAACGAAAACTGGTTAACAATAGAGCGCGACAGTTTCGTGATAAAATTTACGTTCATAAATCTGCGACTCATTTATCCGCTTCATTTAAGCAAGTGTCCTCTGAATGGGTCTATGGCACGCAGCTGGGGGAACCATTAATCATCGTTCCATGCGGACACAGCCTATCCACAAATATTATATTCAGCTTTTTACTTTTAATTACAAAGAAAAGTATTGTATTACAATGAAAGATTTTCGTTTCCAGTTTTTAGGAACAGGTTTATATCAGTTTAGAAATAATATTTGTCTGTCTGTCTGTTGCATTCTTGTCAGGAACCATCTGAAGAACGGTGGTCGGATTGACTCAAGTTTGTTGTGGTGGTGGTGTTTAATGAAATTTGATTTTGAAGCAAATCGAGTAAAGGGGGTGAAATAATGCAATTAATGTTCAAATTAATTGCGAGGAATTATCTTATTGACAAGTAACTCAAAATTTTTTAAATGAATCTATTGATATAAAATATATTTTGGAGCAATGAGTACGTGAATTGACATTGGTTATATGTTCCCCGGACCATACGTTAAAAAAAAAAAAAAAAGAAAAATTAATTAAATTTATAGAATCATTTATTAATTTTAATTTTATTGATATTAACGCTAATACGTTTTTCTTGCAAGTATTGAAAATACAATATTATTTCAAGTGAAAAATATACGACCTACATTGGGAATTGAACCCAAGACCTTTATCTTTACGCGTCAATGCTCTACCAACTGAGCTATCCTAGTCACTTCCCTGCTAGCACAGGGCGTAGACATCTCACTTGACTTTTCTTTATTGCTGCAATTTTTGAGTTAACAAATTATTTACCTCCCAAAATATTGTTGTATTTATTATAGAATATGTTTTTAGGCGATGAATTCAAATTTAATATAGAATAAATACACGTTTTTACTTTCACACAAAAACGTAGTTTAGGGATAGTTATGTGATGTTTCAACAAATCAATGTCGAGATTATTGCAGATATATTCGTTTCAAAATCCCCTGAGTTCAAAAAAGTTTGTGTTTGGAATGATGTCTGTCTGTCTATGTGCAGTGCTTTACGTGTGGACCAATTTTAATGAAATTTGGTATGTAGGCATTTTTTCACCCATACCTCGGAATACCCATAACAGTTTTTCATGTTTTGATAACCCAGAATTTACGACTAGCTGCCATAAAAAGACAATATTACGGTGTTCTCAAAATAGGACCAAACAATTTTGATCAAATTTTACTGAAGTATAGCTTCTAAGGACCAAAAAAGTATTATTCGTTTTTTCTCCAAAAAATGCTGGTTCTTGATTTATCAATAAACAATAAAACGGCCATTTTATAAAATAATTTAATTTCTCAAAAAAGACAACCGATTGCTCTAAATTTTGTTAAAAATAGAGAATAATGACAAAAAGTTAAGTAAAAAAAATCACGGTTTCGGCATTGATCGCCGTTATTAAAAGTTGGAATTTACTCAAATTGTCTTAAGTAGCAAAACGAAGTAAGTTTACGTCTTTACTTGAAAACATAATTATTTTCTCATAGGCGGGTTATTTAATTTTTTTTATTTACAATTTACCGAAACCACACTCTACGGACGATGAGTTTTGATTCGTTTTTGTTTGGTTTGGGGATGGTTCATTGGAAAAGTTTGTCCAGCGTTTATAAGCATAAATATTTTAAAAGTAATAGCTGCCTATATTAATAATTTACCCTAAATTTCAGCTTTTATTGCGTAGAGGCTGTTTTGGTAATTATGTCATTCTTTATAAGTTAAAGTTACTATGTCATACATAATATGTTGGAATTTCATTTAATGACAGTAAAAATTTTCAGATTTACAGGTGAAATATTTTTGAGAAATAATAATTTTAAATGACGGTTATGTTTCTATTATCTGGGTTAGCTAATCTTAATCTCAAAAAAACTTGTTTCTTGAAAAAAGTCAATTTTAGGGATAAATTACAAAAAAAACAAGACTGATATATTTAAAACCCGGTAAAGTTCAAAGAATTTGTATCGATTATAAGCAACATTTAAAAAAAAAATTGTTTAAATTTCAACAAGTTAAAATAAATTATTTGTGTCCCTTACTATTCTGCTTTAAAAATTATGTTTTTTCTTGTAACTAATGTTTGAAAATCTCAAAATTGTTGGTTAGCTGTCCTGCAAATAACCTTTAACTTATGGACCAAACCATAAAAACCATAACTAAAATGCATTAAAACCAAAATAATGCTTTTTTTATGTTCCTCTCGATACCAAATAACTTTTGTTTAAAACAAAATGTTCTTAAAGACATTTGAAAACTTTCCGTTTTTGAGATATTCACGTATCTAAATTTAAATAAAGCACTTTGTAAAATGTTCGTTCACCATAAACAAAACAATAGTCAAAGAATTTTCAAACAAAATTCTAATTTTACTTTGTAACAGTATACTCACTTTATTCGTAACGCAATATTAAAGATCATTATCATACTGAAAAATAATAAAAACCAATAATTTCCCTTTTATCTTTGGAAACACAACCGGAATCGGAAATGAACACTTTCTTAACAGTTTCAGCGAGATAATAGACCGGAAGTTGAAGGCACCTGCTGTTTACTGACTCATTCATTATCATACGATTTGCGTGCGGCTCCCAAGAGATCGTTCAAGGTCCTACAGTTTTTTTTAACTCCGGTAATATTATTATAAATCCAGATTAATGACAGGTAAGGTTTCACTAATCGTAGTTCGCTTTTCGCAACGTCTACAGAATTTAATTAACCTAAGGATAGCGTTGCGTGTTCACCGAAACAAGTTCAACACAAATTGTAACGCCTTGCGACCTTCAATTATACCTTTTGTTCCCACGCTATAATACATCTTAGTTTTTTGTATCAAGAATTTTTATGATGCGGTTTGTTTTGGCAAATTATGCGAGTTTTTATTGCCTCAACCCGTATTTTACTAATCCCATTTGCAGTCGTTCGCATGATGGCTTGCGGTGGGTTTTTTTTCCGTTTGACCGACACTAAGGTCAAATTAAAAATTTATTTCAGGATTCATTACTTTAAATTAGTTTCTTCTTTTAGTATTTTGCCTTTAGGGTTGAATTATTAGTGTGTGTCTAAATAGTCATTTGCGAATAATGATTGTTTTTTTACTGGCTTTGCGTATTTGTTTTATGAAATTATGTATGGTTAAACATCAAAATTAATCTAATTAAAATTCACATCTGGTGAGAAAATTTTACTGGTTTAAATTGTTTTGGCCTTTATTATACTGATCATTAAGGTAATTTTTAGGTATTCATTTTCACTTGCTAACATAAATGTAATGAATAATATTTGTTGGTCAAAATTCGATTTAGTTTTTTACACAAATAATTATTTTGAAGTTTTTACTGATTACACTGATCATCACAGTTTATTGAGTTTTTAAATTGATCTCAATAGTCTGTGAAATATTACATTATACGTGTTATATCTCAACCATATCTTGAAGTTCTACAACTCAAAATTTGGAAGTAGCTCCACGAAAACCAAATCACCGATTATCTCAAAATCGGCATGAACTATCTTGATAAAATGTTACTCGAGTGTAAAATTAATCATACAAATTTTGGTGAAAGAAAAATCGACTTGTGTAGAATAATAAGCATACAAAAAACAAAAACAAAAAAAAAGAACTTTAGCTGTCATAATTAAAAAATTGTTTTGAATTAAATACAACGTAAAATTGCACAAAACGAAACACCCTTTAGCTCTATTAAAAATATAAATACATTTTGAGGAATTATGCCATTTATAACACCTTCGTAGACAATTTTGTTTTTATGAACAAATAGAAAAAACCTCCACGAAATATGGCCAAAACGAACTCAAGCTTAAAATTTCATGAAAATTAATGTATTCGTTTGGGCTGTAGAACACTGAACAGACTATAGAAAGACGAAATTCCAAAAAAAAATTTAAAGATATTTTTGTGAAAAAATTGAAAGCGATTTATTGACCTACCACATAGGCTAACTTCATCTTTCGTTTATATAAAAAATAAAATCACAACTTGCTAATTAACCGAGTTTTCATCTATTTACCACATCGCCGTTTTTTTATCGAGAAGGTAATTCTATTCAAATTCCACAATACAAGAACATCCACACAACAATCTAACAACTTAATTTCTTATCGATATGTTTAATCGTCGGTAAATTAGGAGAGAAAAAGTAGATTGTATTTGCAATATCTAAATCTATATTTAGAACCCTAATCTTAAATCTAAAACAACATTTTGTAAAAGCAGACTAACTCCATAGACGATGTTTTACACATACACAAGTAATAATAAAGTTAGCCTACTTACGTGGAAAACCGTTGTTGAACAGCAAATATAATAAACACTAAACTACAATAAATACACGTAATAAAACACTTAAGACAAACATATAAATACAAACCCACTTGGACCGTTAAAAATAAACACTGGAATGTATAAAAACGAAATAACCTCAAAGCAGCATCAAAAAATCACATATCTGCATCGAATGATTATTAGGATTGAAAGCTAATTGTTCACTTTTGAATGGTTAGATTGAAAAGACAAGATATTTAGAAGGCTTTGTATGATAAAACTTTGATTTATTACACGTCGTGTATTTCATTCATTTATTATAAACTCGATTTTTAGAGATGGCTAAATTTTTTGAGATCCATAATGTTCTTACTGGAGAATACGTGTTCGTACTGATGTATTTTCCCCCAATTTTTTGAAAATTTTTAATTATGAAACAAATTGAGCTTTATGTTCATTCAATATTAATAGTAGTACTGAATTTAAAGGAATGCTACAATGTAAATGTAAATCAGTGATTATATTTTTGCAATTGTTTTATGTATTAATAAATATTTATTACTATTTTGTTTATTATAAATACTCTATAAAAATGGTGCAAGTTATTTCATTTTCAAATTTTGTTATTATATTTGTCCATGTTTTGTTTATTTTATGTAACTCTACGAATATGTATGCATTTATGTATGTAGGTTATGTATGCATGGATATAGACTATATAGTGGGAATCGTGCTTATCGTTCTCAAGGTACTTATTCTATACGCTTTTTAGAGTGATACATTTTGTAATATTATATATAGTTAAATCCGAAAGGGAGAGTAAAATTATCTTGATTAATAAAAAAATCTATGTTTTATTGTGTTTTTAATTTTTTTTTTGTAATGGAAACCCTAAGCATTTTTTTTTTTGTAGTAAGCATTAGGGGCCCTATTTTTCTAGTTATATGTATTCTTTGTAAAACTTTTTGCTCTCTTTCCTTTTATATTTGCACTGGTTATGTTATAAACTTTGCATACGATATGTCAATTTTATACATTAAAAATAATTTTAACCGAGAAACTTAATGCTTTTTTTTTTATTTTGGTAAATGGCAGCAACACATCACATACATAAAAATAATTTTAACTGAGAAAGATATTGCTTAGTTTATTTTGGCACATGCCAGCTACACATCACACATATTAATAATGACTTTAACTATGAAACTTACTGTTTACTTTATTTTAGTGCTTGGTAGCATCACATCACAAACTTTAAGCCAATAATTATTTTTAACTGAGAAAGTTATTAATTAGTTTATTTTGCTGCATGGCAGCAACTTATTACTTAGACTACATTAAAAATCATTTTGTTCTAAGACTATTATTGCTTAGTTTATTTTACCACATGATTTATCATTACACAACAATTTCTTATTTCCGTTACACTTTTTCGTTCCTCTCAATCGATTTCACTGTACTAAAGAAAATTTCCGTACCGGGCATAATACAGTATTTCACTTCAACAATTTCTTATTTCTTTTTCGTTCCTCTCCTCCTTTCACTTTTTCGTTCTTTTCAATTCGATTTCACTGCACCAGAAAAATTTCCGTACCCAGGGGTAAAGAAGTATTTCACTTCAACAATTTCTTATTTGCGTTACACTTTTACTTTCTTCTCCACGTTTCACTTTTTCGTTCCTCTTCTCGTTTAATTTTTTGTTCCTCTCAAATCGATTTCACTGCACCACAAAAATTTCCGTACCCGGGGGTAAAGAAGTATTCCACTTCAACAATTTTTTATTTGCTTTACACTCTTTCGTTCCCTCTCAATTAGAGTTCACTGCATAACAAAAATTGCCTTACCAGGTGTAAAAGAAGTAATCAATGTGTTTAAAATTAAAAATAAGGCTATTAATAATATTAGGTCTATTATTACTGTGCAATATTTGTAACTAGATTATTTTATTTGTCATCTCATTTCATTTGATTTATGATGTCAAACAAATATCATTTGTATAATAATAGTCATAAGTAACCTTACAATTACAATTCTTCACATTGCAATTAAATCCCCTATATTAAATCTTATAAATACATATTATTACATATTTCTATAATAAAGTTTAGATCATCGTAAATTTTATAACTATAGTCATAATAAAATTAAACTATCAATACACACAAAACATAATTACAATGTTCTAAAATATCACAGAAAAAACACTAATACAGTAATAAATTTAAATTAATACAATCACAACATCTGATACAAAGGACTACATAAAATTAACTAAAAATAAAACATACAGCATATAACGTAAATACAAAAACATGAGCACGTAGACGTTACTGAAGTTGGAACTTCAGAGAATACCACTGTGCCTATTGAACTTGTTCACAAAGTAGGACTTTGACAAAAAAGTTGTCGTAGACTAAAATTTAATTTGTGGCAGTTAAATTTGTTAAAATTTCTTTCCACTAATAAACTCTAGAAGTTTGTTAAAAAGATCAATCAGTTCCTCTGATGTTGTTATTATGCATATTTTTTATATATACTGGTTTACGTTAAATCCAATATAAAAGATTTACATTAAATCCATTATGAAATAGTATAAAAGTGTTTCATAAATATATAAATGTAGGAATGTTAAAAATCTGTAAGTTCATCAATGCTTTTTGCAGAAATCCCTTTTTTTTTAAACCAGCAATAATTTTATTAGTTGTTTTTTTTCAGACGTAAAATCCTTTGTATCTGAAAATTTTCTAAATGTTAGACATATATAAACCTTTTTTCCTGATTTTAAAGGTTTTGGTTAAAGGTACCGTTTAAAAATTTGAGTATATTAATACGACTTTCCGAAAGTATGAATGATCTCATGAGAAAAGCCAAGCTTAGGACTATGTTGGAAAATGAAAACTAAAACTAGTAATTTAAGAAATGAACTTAGAGCTACAGCAAGACCTGATCAATCAAAATAACTCCGAAATATAAACGTGATCAGTAAAATCACAATGTACACAACTACACAACCCAAGGAATTGGAAACACCATGTTGAAACGAGTATACACTAGTCAACTATTTAATCAGTAGTTGTATGGGAACGGCGTAGTTACCCAACGGTTTAAAGTGGCGAACAATCTGTTGTCTATCCTTTCGAAAGTCAACTTTGTAGAATTTTTTTAAAGAAATAGAATAGGTAGAGGAAATTTGTTACGAAGTTTTTATTATCAGTGTAATAATGTCCTTACTTTTTTACTGATTTGGCTGATAAGATTTTTCGATAGCTTTATTTCGGGAGTTGATTCATACTCTCGAAATTTTGAGTATTCGTTTTTATATACACAAATATCTGATTAAACTCTGACAAAAATAAACGTTATAATTATTCTATACAAACATAACCTATCTGAAGATCAAGAAATATACCTAAAGACCACACTTAAAGCAACAACACAAACAAGAAGTGACAAACAAAAAGATAAATAGTAGAATTGCAACATCAAGAAAAGTGCAACGCTGCGTCCAACTTCCAGACCTACTAGCCTTGACCGAACATAGAAGGTCTCTGCACTCAACGACTATGTTTTCATCATTAAAGTAGACAAGACTGGTTTCGAAACTTCTGTATATAAGTGACATACCACCGTATAATTATATATAAAATAGAAATAATGACAAGTAAAATATCCATTTTAAGATGTACATGTTTAAGGTTTATAAATTACTTTAGCCGGAACATCGTCTACCGCCCATACTCACGTCGTTTCGATTAAAGTTTTACATTTTAAGATAAACTAAAGTGCATTTTTATGAAAATTAAATAGGAATGAAGGTATATTTTTGTACTAAAATTGTGTCTTTAGTGATGTTGTTAATCGAGTGCTGGTTTTATTTTAAATTATCTTGCTTACAGTTTAGGCGTTAGAAAGACATTTACTTTTTTTTTTAAGTGTAGGTGGTTTGTTAAGTTTATTTTTTAAGAGTTTTATATATTTTTATTCTTTTTATTTTGGATTTACATAATAACTCTTGTTAATGAAGCAATATTTTCCATGATCGTTTTTTATATTTAAAGTACTGTTGGTTAGATTCGAAAAAATACGAAATTGAAAGAAAATTACCGGAAGAATAAATTAAATAAAAACAAAATGGAAATATTATTTTTATTAATTATTCATTAGTCTTATATTTAAGTCTTATACTGAGTGACTTGGGGAGAAACAGTATTAATTTTTAAATGAGGAAAATACTTTATATATTATGAAATAAATTTATGGTAACAAATATAGAGAAATCAAAAATTTGTTTAAATGATTATTTTTTTGAAAACAATTTAATTCAGGTCAGGTGGTTTAAATAAAAAGAACATGTTTGGTTTAGTATCTATCTTTGCGTTTCTGTATTGTCTATAACAACTTAAAATCTAAGAAACAGATTTAAAATAATTAATACAAATTTTTTAAACATGCTTGGATAATATTTTTGAACATATCTAGAAAACACTATTTTTTTATAAAAAAATAATTCAAAATAGTCTCTTTTTAAAATGGTAATTCGGAATTTCTCGAAAACTGTTAACGGATCAAAAAATTATAATCACAAAGAAATCTTAATTTTAACTGTAGGTTATAGAATAACACTGTTACAGTTCAAAAAATATTTCTCAATAATTAACTCACTACAACAGCTATATGCTCAAGGGTTTGTTGTTATTTTTTTGCAAAAATAAGATATAATTCCAGAACGGAATAAAATATCGATACTAAAATTTGCAGAATGTTTTATATTAGTTGCAAAGAACTGCAACTCTGATCACTTTTCACTAAGCTGTTTCAATTTGGCGTTTAAAAATATCTGTACCCCACCTATTTTAAAAAAAGGTTGATTTTAGTAAATATTTACAATATATAAAATATTTTTTCTTTTTAAAGCTCTAAAAATGAAATCTTAATTTTAGTTGTATATTGGTAATTAAAAAACTAATTTATGGTTATTTACGATTAAAAGTTTTCTTAGTTTTCCAACACTTGCTAATCAATTTTTAAAATAGTTATTAAACCAATTAATTGCTGTTACTATATGGAAAAAAAATTTATGATCTAGTTTTTTTAAGTTTGTCTGTCAATATGTTGACTATTTTTAACATAGAAAAACAATGAAAATAAAGTATCGCTTAGTTTTGTATCTTGTAAATATTTAGTAAAATTAACGGTTTTAAAGATATTTTGCAGAACATTTTTTAAATTAACGGTTTATGAAACGGTTAAACAAAATTATCAATATTGTGGTATCCATCAGTAAACCAGTCAAACATTATAATAGTAGAAAACATTCTGTAAAATGTGGATTGATATCGTAATTCCTTATATTTTGTATTTTTTAAAGAAGACAAACAGACAGATAGACGAAAACAAAGCATTTTAGAGTAGATAGTTTTTTTAAATTTTATTTTGAAGTCTAAAATCAGTTAAAGTTGGCAGAGCATAATGAAACACTGTATGAATGAAGTTATTTATGAAATAAGACCTAAAGATGTAAGTGTGCCTATGCTTTGCTAATTATATCGTCTAGGGACATTTGTCTTAGTCTCTTTAGAAGGATAAATCCTTAGATTAATAACAGTCTATTTTAAAACGGAATGAGCCACTTATGTTTTCACTTCTAATTATTGTTATAATTTTGCAATAATTTTACTGTCATTATGCAGCAGAAGCAAAGCTCTATGTATTCGTTTATGATCGTAAAGTGGGCCTATATATACGTTTTAGACGTTTAATAAAATATTCATAATTCGCCTGACCTCGAGAATTGTATTTCCGAATAACATCAGTTTTAGAGCCAAATTACCAAGGACTATAATGGTTTATTTTATCCCAGTAGAGGTCATAAAATTTGTGTCAGACTTTTTAATATCAATTATTTCCTCGAAGTAAAAATTTAATTATCCAAATGAGAAATAGATTTTGAAAACAATTTTCCAATCAGTTTAAAATAAATCATTTTTACTCTTATAATTCAGATCTAAAAGTGACATTTTTTCTAGCAACTAATTCTTGAATGTCAATAAATCTATATTATAGATATTTTAAATAATTCAATTTAATGATTATTTAAATAACCTTAAAATATTAAAGTTGGATTTAAAAAACGTTTCCAATATTTTAAAAGTAGAATAAAAATGGACAAAAAATAAAATAAAATAAAAATAACATAAATAATGCCGTTTCTATTCATCCCTCTAATATCAAACAACTTTTACCTAAACATTCTTCTACAAAGGTTGCCATTTAAAAAATATTCACTTGTATCAAATAATGATATATTTACATAATCTATTAATTTAAATAGTCTTATAATAAATGTATATTTATGATTTTACTTGGGAACTAATTATTGAGTAATTTGACTTGTGCAACTGGGAGATGTTCCGACCATGAGATGTGCACCGATACTGATTCCTATAAAAATTTATTAACATATATATTTTTTATGTATAATAATATAATTACGTTGTATTATTGTGTTATAACATTGCCATTTGACAAGTAATTACATTGTTTTTCGAAGTTAAAATCATTGACACAATCAGTTTATGCCAACTGTTCATGTAATGCAGCTATATCCGCAAAACAAATATCTATTTTGTAAAATATTTAAGATTGTAATACGAAAAGATTAAACATGAATTTAGAAGATTGAAATAAATATAAGTAGTTCATACCAAATTAACTCCACTACTGAAAAAAATTGATGAGTATAAATTTAACAATTTTTATTCCTTTCACTTTTTTTTATAAATTTACTGATTTCAATGTAAAATATTCTTTAAAGTCCAGAAATAAATAGTATAATTAAGTAGAATAAAATTAATGTTTAAGATAAAAGGTAGTTTTTTAGTTTTGAAAAAATACAGTTTAAAAATGTAGTTTAACATTAAAAAAGTAAACTTCCGCGGCGTTCACAAAGGAAAATATATTATTGTCATTTTTTCTGTCCCTAGAATTATTGCAAAGGTAAAAACCTTGGTATTAATCCTTATACAAAAAGGAGAGAAATAATAATATAAAATAAAGATTAATTTATAATTTACTTATAGATAATAAATTTACAAATCCACTCAATAAGAAAGTATATTACTTTTCTTTAGTCATATTCAGACTAACCCAAGAGTCATAGTAAAGGGGGGGGGGGTTAATCCAAGATTACATAAAAAAAGTATTGATCCACCTAGGGCCCTTCAAAATTGCTATCCCGTATTCACTATAGGTTCTATAGATTGAGGGTTCTATATATGCACTATAGGCTGAGGGTTCTATTCATAGAAATCAAACAACTTTTATTTATGATATTTTTTCTTAAATGACGTATTGTTGTTTTAGATATTCAAAATTCTCAACCTAAGCACCGCACCTGTTACAGCAATAAATTTGCTATCATTGTCGTCCAACCAAATCAGCTTCAACACCTTGAATTTATATCACCTAACTTAAGATCAAGTAGCAGGTATTAATGCACATGTGCAACTGACAAATATTAGGCTACTTGGAATTACTAGCTTTCTAACACCTTCAGATCGTTATCCACTTTGACCAGGTCGTTGAGGATTAGTCGACATATTCTCCACTAAATCGTCCGGTAACTATAAGCCGATTTACAGACACCGAACATGTTATAAAGATTACCTAGCCGTTTGTCAAAACCAGTTACGTCTCAAATTAGTCCGAATTCAGCCCCTCCTACGATTTCCCTGATCCTTACTTACGACATGGGTTAGGCGTGTTGGTTTGCAACGGCTGAATTGTATCGGCATTATTTATTTAATAGTCAAAATAGGAAACAAGCTGTTGTTGTTATAATATGAACACATTTCTAGAATTTTTTTTTTTAATTTGGTTATCATTTTCGCTAAAAATAATTTATTTTATGATTAATATTAGAATGGTTATCGAATTTGGACAAATTTTACAAATTCCTTGTCCAAATCATTTTCGCTAAAAATATTTTATTTTATGAATACTATTAGAATGCTTATCAAATTTGGACTGCAGAAAAATAACTTAACTGTTTTAATTAAAAATTATTCTAAATAGCAATTTTTTCTGTGTCCCATTTACGTAATATAAAAAGGTTACATCATATTAATTTTTTTTGAAATTTTCAATTTTAAAAACCTAAGCCCAACAAAATGGAATGTGAGACTGCTGTACATATTAGAACTAACAACTGAAATGGTTTTAATTAATTTTTGTGTGAGTATATTTTAGTAATATTTTGAGGTTTTTTTTTTTTTTTTTTTTTTTTTTTTTTTTTTTTTTTTTTTAACAACTCTAAATTGAAGTTAAATTATAATAACTAAGTATTACGATTTTTTTTCAAAATAGGTACGATTCTATTATTTCTTTCTAAAATGTAATCCTTAAAGTAAAAACAAAACGGTTGCTCTATCTCCAAAAATGTCCTTTCGGTAAGATTAAACAGAAACTACCTTTGGAGTTCTTAAAGAAATATAATTTTCTTAAATCTACTACACGTATTTGGTTCATGTTTTCATAAAATGTGAAGATTAATCACCCAATCCAGTCTTCTAAATGGGATGTAAAAAAATAGCGGTTTTGAATTGGCAAGAACAGTAGTAATTTATTAATCAAATACAAATTACACTTAAAAAAACTTAAGCCCTATTTAAAGTTAGAGTTTTCGAAATATATCAAATTAAAAAACTCGTAATCGTTATTTGAAAATTTTAATAATGTTAATATTTTTTTTTGTCGTCATATAGTAGGTAAACGATAATTTTACTTTAAAAAAAAAAAAAAAAAATCTGAGATTCATTAAAAATATGATCACTTATCAATATTGGTCTCGTTTTAAACTGTAGTAAAAATTTTTCGGGCTATAAATATGACAGCACATTTGTTACATACAAATATCTATTTATTTGCAGATTTTTATTTTTGAAAATTTAAAAACAAAAATTCAAACTTGTAAGTGTGTATGTCGATTCTCCTTAAGGAACATAAGATACTCACCTAGTATGTTATAACATTGGTAATATCAAGTAATTCTATCATATTAAATATTATATTAACTGCGTCTTACTTGTCACTCCTTACGGTTATTTCAAAGGATTTCCTAAAGCCCTTCTTCTTGCTATAGAGTTAAGTATCGAAGCTTTACAAAGTTGGCAAGTTGAAGTGGCAAGTTTAATCTGACCTCAAGTTGTTAATTACCTACCGTTTTATGGCCGGGGGGGGATGAACTTTGATCTCGATTTAACGAGATCAGATGTTGACCCGAAGCAAACTTTATCTATCTATTCTGAGAAACTTCGAGTCAGAGATACAATTTTGAAAATTAGGTTTGTTTTCGTAATCAAAAACTTATGAACGTGTGTTGCATGTTGTTAGATTTTAACTTGTAGAGGTTTTTTAGAATTACAGTAGAACGTTCAATACTATGAAAATTGTTTTGATTTTTAAACCAAGTATCCGCGTATTTATGAAAACGTTTGTATTATTTTAGGACATTAACGTAAAATAATTAAATTTATTATTAGACATTAAATCTTATTTACAATAATAATA
Source organism: Aphrophora alni (assembly GCA_963513935.1). Lineage (NCBI taxonomy): Eukaryota > Metazoa > Arthropoda > Insecta > Hemiptera > Aphrophoridae > Aphrophora > Aphrophora alni. Next base: position 102,116,609 of record OY740770.1, on the reverse strand, counting down.
TTAATAAACTTTATTGCATTGTTGAAGTTAGGATTCTCTTCCACTTAACCATAAAATCTATTTTATTTTAAATAAATATTTTTGTAGAAAATAGAAATAAAACAATAATAAAAACACGAATAAAAATTACAAAACTAAATAATTTTCCTCTAACACTTCACACAATACATTATAATAAAACAATGTACATATCTGCTAATTAAATAATAATAATCTATATTAATAATAACACTCAATAATACACAAATGCACTTAACCCGGAATACATCCACAAACCGCCCCAGCACCAGAAACTACTCCATATAACCTCAAAACCAACACTAAATCCCTATTGAACTGTCATTATCTTCATTCCTATTAATATTTTCCGGCAACGCGTTCCATAGCCTACAAACTGCCACAGTAAACGATTTATTTACTATATTATATTATAATCTTCGTCAAGTATTAGAGGACTTAACATTTGAGGTATCTGTTCTGCCTGATAACAACTGAATCCAGTGAGCAGAAGAGAGTATAATAATTAAAAACCAATTATATTGATATGGTTTAATTGCAAATTTGCCATCATTTGTATTTATCATAGCTACATTTGCCGATGATACTGTCATATTGGCTGCGAATAAATCACATGCTGAAGCAATAGGAAACCTACAGTTGGCATTAAATAAAATAACTCAATGGACAGAAGACTGGAAAATTAAGGTTAATGAACTAAAATCTTCTCAAGTGACATTCTCACTGCGTCACATAGATCCAAGCTTTGGAGTTTATCTTAATAACAAACTAATCCCACAGAGTAAATCTGCTAAATATCTTGGAATGCATCTTGATGAACGTCTTACTTGGAAGCATCATGTATGTATGAAAGCAGACCAAATAAAACAAAAACTGAGCGATCTGTATTGGTTGGTTGGACGAAAATTCCAATTGGTTTTGTATCACAAGAGGTTATTGTATATCTCAATTATTAGACCTATTTGGACTTTTGGTGGAGAATTATGGGGATGTACGAAACCCTCAAATCAACTAATTATACAACGAATACAAAATCGTATTATTCGTACAATTACAAATGCAACATGGTACCAAAGAAATGATGACCTTCATTCTGAACTAAACCTAAAAAGTGTGTATGAGGTAATTCAAGACTGCGCTTCTCGCCATGAAAAGAGACTTCATCGACATGTGAACGTGGAAGCTATCCAACTTTTAGACGTGGAATATGACAAAAGACGACTTAAGCGTCATAAACCGCAGGTCTTAGTTAATATCTAGGTTTAATACATGTTATTTTATGTTATATGTATTACTTATTTAATCTATGGATTAAGATTGTAATAATAAAAATAAAAAAATAATAAAAAAAATTGTGTGTATAAAAATAATACAAGACTTTTGAAAGTATATATCAACTTCGGTATGAAATGATAAACCATGTTGAAAACTATAACTCAACAAAGACTACAATTCACAGAATTGCATTAGACAAAGAACGACAAATAATTGACGGACGACATTTTTATCATATGGCCACATAGGGACACTAAACTGAAATTTGTTTTTGTTTTAATTGTTTAATAACTTCTGATTTCATCTCGCTAATCATGGAAAACGAAGTTAATAATAAATTTCCATTCTTTATTGTCGTCGAGAGAGTCAGGAAAGTCCTTAAAATTAATTTCGGTTTATCGGAAAATACAAACACCGGTCGGTATATAAACTATTTTTCTAATCATTGTTGAGGAAATATTGGTTCTTTTGTTACTTCACAAAGTTAATAATATTGGTTCTGATAAAGATAGTCTCAATAGAGAACTAAATCGTATTAGGGATGACGTAGTTATTAATGGACTGGATGGACGTTTGAAGATCTTTTATGGAAGATTGAATATCTCAAAATCTGACCAAACGATTGTGATGAAATGTGTAAGTTTATAACACAAAGGAATGTTCTAAGTTGGTAGAAATTGGAAAATTTTGTTATTCTAGTTAATAGAAAAGAATTAAATAATTCCAGACCGCCGACTTTTTTTTAGCAATTTACATACGAAACTTTAACTTTTCTTAGGGAAATTGACATATTGCACAAACTTTGGTTAAAATAAATATATTTAAATTTTGAATATTATAGTATCAACTGCAACGGCGTACGAAAAATATGACGTTATTAAATCGAAAATTGTTATTTACTTCTCAAGTTAAAACTTTAAGTTAGCATCAGCGACTAAAATGCTAAAATATGATTAAGATTCTTTTATATATATTAACTAAGACACTGGTTCTGTTACTAACTACGTCTATTTTAGGACAATTTTAATACTAACTATCTTTTAATACTAACATTGTATTTAACTTCTTTTTTGGTAAACCGACATTTGAAACCCTTAGTATAATCTGGGTTTAAAGTTATTTAATAATAATTGATTGTTCATATTAATAATATAGTTTAATCTAACATTTGGCACTTATTCCAGAAATGGGAATCATGACGCGATCGAGGATTAAACATTTGAAAGAGGGCGCAACAGGTTGTATAAAAACTTTATCTTGCTTTCTGTTATTTGTGTAGTGTAGGCCTGTAAGTTGTGATTATATCTGATCAAGTTTGTATTTGGGCTTAGCTTTGACTGCTCAAGCCTAGTTTTAGGCTTCAGTTTCTTTCTTAGATTATAGATTTAGTTTTAGTTTCCAAAATGGCCCAAGGCTATTACAGTATATTGTTTTTTTTCACTTTTATGTTCTAGTTTTAGTTCTCAGTGCAGATTCATTTCATTCCACGGTGAATCAATTAGTCCAATAAAATAACCAATTTTTGCGTCAAATGTAGGAAATATCCAGGAGGGGATGAAATTTAATCGGGGGAATTATTTCACAATAATGCCTAGGAAAAACCGTTTAATATTTATCACTGTTATAAACATTAATATGGAGAAAATATTTTTTTTTATTCTTGTAATTATTTTGAAAATAAACGTGTATTTTCTGAGATACTTTCGAAAATGTTCAAAACCGTGGAAGGATAAATCAAAACATTGTAAAATAAATTAAAGAATACAGGAAGGTGAAATAACTGAATCAAACAAAATGCTATTTCCTTTGTGATTTCGAAAAGAAGAATATTTTCCAAGATATTTTGGAAAACACTTAAACTGTAAAGGTTTAATATAAAATAAACTAATATTAAATAAATATTTCTAAAATCTGAAAAATTCCACACATTATTGCACAATATTATTACAGTGAAATTATATTTTGTGGTAAAACATTTATAATACGCTTATTTTCAGACCTACCAAATGTTTTTTCTGTGGAAAAAGAAAGTAGTTATTTTATATGTAGAAAAAATGTGTAATATAATTTTACGTAGTCGTGAAATTTATTTTGTAATAAAATAAATTATACTTAAATAAAAATAAAATAAAAATTATGTATTTTCTTCACTCTTTGGTATATAAAGAAAATGTAAACAATTTTATTGTTGTTTTTTTTACAATGATAAACATTCGAGCGTCAAAATTTTAGTTTTCGGGTATTATATAGACGTTATTACTAAGCAATTATTCTGGTTAAATTTTAATTTTTTCACTTCTGGATATTTCCGTAGTTTGACTATAAAAATAAATAATGTGATTGACTTTTAATATATTAACACTAAACAGAGTTTTTATTAAAACTATTTAACAATCCCCTTTGAAAGATATATTAATTTACAAGCTAAAAGTTACCTAAGAAATCGTTATTATTGTAACATCAATTTAACAGATTTCCCCTTCTCTTTACTGAAGTCAATGGTACCTTAGGACCTAACACATCCTCCCACACTCAATAATGAGCACATTACAATAGGGATTTAATGGTGCTAAGCCGTTAGCTATGTTGTTCTGCCTGAGGCAAGGCTCTTCATCTTTTGAAAAATCATCTATTGAAGAAAGTAAAGGGTTTCATGATTAGTTCAATTTGACAATGGCTGCCAGCTCTTCTCAACGCTTTGTCCAGCTTAAACACGTTCAGGATTCTTATCCTTTTTGAACGGACACACACAAAAGTATGTACTTTAAAATATCTCCTTAACTTAATCATTGTAGGTGAAGTCTTAAGTTGGTTTTTGTTAGGTTGAAATATACTTAAAACTGTACATCATTGAAAACCAGAAAAGATGAGAATATTTTAAAATAATTGTGATTCTTCAGAGTGTTTCACAATCAGTGTGAAGTCGTTAGAAGTGATGCTGAACTTAAAAATATATAAAAACGTTTCTACAAGAATTAGCACCAAAATGCTTCGTTTTCCGTATGTCTGTCTTAAAAGATACAAGTTTTAATTTAATTTTAAAGTTTCCAATTTACCATAAAATCTAAAAATTCACACTTAATCGTTTAAAAATGACGTTCATCAAAAGTTTTGTATACCAAATTACTCCGAAATGGGATATTAACAAAACAATATAAATAAAAATATTTAGCATTTTAATGCTGTCTTCATTTTTCATTTGTTTTCCATACATTAATTAAAATAAGAGACAAATCTACTGAAAGGTCTTCATTTTTGTTGTATGTTGACGGATAGCTAAGATATCTGTAAATATAAATTGTTCTTGTTAATTTATTGTAACACAAGAGTTTTGTTGGTGTTCCACTACTTGGACATCTTTTAAATAGTTTCACTGCTATTTATCAAGAATAACTGTTGTCTATATTACCAAGAATTAGTTTTTTTTATCTATATTTCTGTTATTTTTTAACATAAAATAAAAATAAAGATCATAAATAAATATTTAGCTTGATTTGTGAGACAATATTGATAAAATAAAACTCGAACACAAGATCTCACAAAATCTACTTTTACAACGTTTGATTAAGTAAATATAACTTTTGTGAGATCTTGTGTTCCAGTTTTATTTTATATAAAGTTTATATAAAGATATATATTTTATATCACCTTATTCAGCAATAAAAGCGCTAAATATTATCTATCTTAGATATATTAAAAAATTCAATGGTTTACAAGATATTTTGTATCGAAAACTTAAAAAAAAAAAAAAAAAAACACCATTGGGAACAAGTTTACGTGAAAAATTATTAGACTTTGAGATAGACTGTAAACTAAGAATATAAAATAGTTCGCACATTTGTTTTCGATATCTTAATTAAATAAGAGTCAAATCTATGGAAAAAGATACGTTTTTGATAATTTGTTTAAAGGAACTTTTTCTTTATTTTGAAATCCAAAATCGCCTCCCAAATTTGGACAGAATTCCTGCATGGTGGTGGCTACACGTTTAATTAATTTTCTCAAAATCTAAAAACCAAAATATACTTCTAATGTATTTTTATTAGTTTTCTCACTTACATTTGTGTAATTAATATTTTGTTTAATGTAAGAGATTGTGTTTTAAAATATTTTGAACTACCGCCATTTTGGAACTCTTGGACGGATTTCGTTGTTTTCCTAACTTAGTCGAGATCATTACAGCATTGTTCACTAATTGTTTTAGAATAGGCAGAAGCTGCAGTTTTGTTGATTTTACTAAATTTTGTAGTTTCGGTTTAGACATTAACCCTCCAAGTGTTGTATGTTAATTGGGTCTTAAAATTCTTCGTTCGTTTAAAAATTAATAAAATATATTATTTTTATACAAAACCTAATTTATAAGACATCTTTTTCTCAGAACGATTCATAGAATTCATCTATGTAAAAAAAAAATTTGAAACGGTTTTGGAGTAAGTATGTTACATGTCAAAACGAAGTTATCATTTTTCAGGAAAAACCTATATCATCCAAAATCAAAAGCTTACCACCTTTTTCTAAGATATACAAAAGTTTTATGTAATATTTATCAATATATTTAGGAAAAAAAATTTGTTACATTTTCAAAATTTAAAAAAATTGTTTACAAAAAATGGGACATTGTTCATTTTATTTTCAACAATTTACCAAAAATAGTATAATATATATTTTATACAAAATTTATATATATCATTATGTTCAGAAAGGTGCATAGAATGTAGGTGTGTAGTGAAAAAAAAAGTTAGATGTATCACATTTGGAGTTTTTTGGTCAAATACCAAAAAATCGAAGAGTAAAAAGATAATAATTTCACAGTAATCGTAAATTGCACCATACAAATTCATTTTTTGGAATTTTTTCAATGATTACTAGAGATTTTTAATATATTTGTGAATATATAGTAAGGGAAAAAAAATTGTTACATTTCCAAAATAAAAATAACGATTTCCCCTAAAAAGTGATACTCTGACGGTTGAGGTTAGGTTGGACACCTCGACAATTTAGGCGTAATTAGTAACGTTCTAAAGCTAGGCCTAAGACAAAATCATTAGATTTCACTAAAACAATATGCAAAATACGTGTTTTATAGTTGGTGAAGTGAGCCATGAAATGTTGCGACCACTTTTAAGGCAAAAAGTGGTCGATTACCCGTTGGAGGGTTAAAATATGTTCCAAAATGGTCACAGTTTAAAAACTTTGAAAATTGTGTTTTGAAGATTAACTTTCACCTGAAGTTTCAACAACGTTGAATAATGATTCTTTTTTAAATCTTCACCTAAATGATTATTATTATTTTTTAATAAGCTCAAAACAAAAAATATAATAATATTAATTCTCACAGTAGTTGGAATTTTTACGCATTCCATTATAATTTAGCAAAATAAGTTATCTAAGTTAACGGATTATTATAGGTTACTCTTATGGAAATTTGTGCAAAATCATTTCAACTTTGAGTTGAAATTTAACTTTCGAGCATGCAGAATTGAGTTTCAGTGTATTGTAATCATCCCATAGCACAAGAGCAGAATGTAGCATACACAACACAAATCAAATTAAATTAACTCAAGACCAAAGTTTGCTTGTAGGATGTGAAACTATAAAGCTAGGAATAATAGATGTAAACGATGCTCTGAAGTTTAGGAATCCCTTTGATATTTGATACAGATCGTGATAAACTAGATAACAGAACAAAGTTCAATTTGTAAACTATTTCTATATAGTTCACTTTACTGAAACTAATTAAATATTAGTTTTAAAACTGATTTCCGCTGAGTATTGTTTTTCATTTCTGGGAGGAAAAGTAAGTAGAGTCCATTTCTGTAGTCTTGTATGAAACAATGTTTTAAATTATGGCAATGACGAAGGAATGGTCCAAAAACCTTGCCTTAAACGTTCGTACACGCTCATTCATTGCGTTCAAAATATATCTTAATATCAATTGATACAGACGGTTAAGCTGCGCAAAATTATCTATTATAGTGTAATATATTAACTACATGTAAGATACGTTTTACAAAAAAACTATCTCCTACTGATAGTCTTTTTACTGTCTCATACTACCAATAGTTTAAAATTTGAAGTTCTTTCCAGTAACTAACGTACCAAATGACTCTTGAAACCTAGTATATGTGTCTAATTTGACTGAAATCTGCTTTAAATGCTGTATTATTTATATTTTATTAATCATTTCCCCCCCCAAATTATTTGCTTATACGATGGAAATATGTTTTTGTCACTAACACTGTTTTACATTTGTTATGTATTTAACACTTTGATTTTTTTAACCCTATTATTATTTCTTTAAAGTGTAAAACATATTAGGTTAACAAAGGATGAAAATTTTCAAAGCTTCGTCATCGTCTCACCAAGACCTTTACAATGGAGTATCATGTGTTCATACATCCTACTTTAAAATATAGAATCAACCCCACCCCACGAGGGATCCAAAACCCAAAGTTAGTTAATAACATATTGAGGCAACTCCTCTTACCTAAGAAATTTCTCAAATTACAATAAAATTAAAGTGGGGAGATGCAATTTCCTTTTTACCTATCTTTATACAATCGCAATAATGGCCCCCATATTAGTTACAGTGGTTTAACAATTTTTTTCCCTGACATTTTACTTGTCTTATCGTGCACTTAAAAATGAAATATTTATTTACCCACGCCTCCATAAATCTGAGGTGCATTTTTTAAAAATATCTATTATGCTTTTTCACATGATTAATAAATAAACAAAATAAATATTTCGGCTCTCGTTTATGTAAAGTAACTGATACATAATAGACCATAATAAATAAATATTTCGGCTCTCGTTTATTTAAAGTAACTGATACATAATAGACCATAATAAATAAACATTTCGGCTCTCGTTTATGTAAAGTAACTGATACATAATAGACCATAATTAATAAACATTTCGGCTCTCGTTTATGTAAAGTAACTGATACATAATAGACCATAATAAATAAATAATACACTTATTTAAATACGTCAGCTGATTTTGAACGAGACACGATATCACCCACTTGCATGGAATACTGCTCATTTCTATTTTATACTATACAAAATAATAGAGTGTAGTTTGAAAAAGTTAATTTTAAACGCGTTAAACACTTATAAAAAAAAATTAGTAATATTTTTGCTAAAGACCGTAGGTGCTTTGTGGTATTCCATTTTAATAATTAAAAGAAACACTTTTTAGTATAAACCACAACTTTATTTAAAATTATTAATGGTAAGTTTTAAATAACGTTGTGGTTTATACTAAAAAGTGTTTGTTTTAATTATTAAATTAGTAATAATCTTAAATAAGTGTGGGCGGCATTACGAACCTCTCTAGTCGGCGCAACTATTATACTTTTTTGGTTTATTTATAAGCTTGGATTTATAAATCATTGGGGAAGTTCTTTAACAGTAAAGAACAAGGTGTAAATTTCAAAATGGCGGCCAACGTATAAACATTTTACTTGTATGTCTTATAATAGATAATCTTTTGCAACTTTAAATTCTACATCTGATGTTATCAAAACCTTTTTCCTAGATTACATTTAAAAAAAGTTATTAATAAAAATTAATTTGTTAAAAACATATAATCCAAATAGAAAAAAAATAACGCACAATAATTATTTAATTAGCCGGAACTTATTAATTAATTTGTTTGATTCCTTGAAATATATCCTTATAACAAGGATCTAAGTAGGCATATAATTGTTCATTTTGTACAGTTTGGCTATCTTGATATTAAGATCAAGTTCGGCAAACTAGAGATATTAACTAAAATCAATTCACGTTCTATGTACGCCGAGTTATATCTCTCACAAATCCAAACACTCGTCGGCCATAGTTCTAATCTAGGCCTACTTTCAATGTAAGCTATTGTTTAAACACATTTCGGTCCCCACAGTCGAGTCAAGAGTATAATTTAGGTTAAACGCTCCACGAGCTTCCCCCCCCCCCATGTTGGCATACATTAAAGAGAGAACTCTTGGCATTATCTCCTATTATTATGGAAATGTACACGTCTTAAATGAAATAATGAATACGACTGAAATAAGCATTAAACAGCCCACCGTATGTGTGGGACTACCATTGCACCAGTCACGTACAAGGAGGAACTGGAAAACGTTTTAAGATTTATAAATATTAATTTTTTTATTTTTCAGGCAACTAATGAATAGATAACTCATGTATGTGTAATAAAGGTGTAGAGATATTACGCTAAGGTTTCTCACACACCTTATCTACAATACCAAATAATAACAAACATATTTTATAACCATCTCCCCAAAATTTCCATTTATACGAGTAATTTTTCTGTTTATAAATTGAATGATTTTGTTAAATCTACCATTTTGAGATGCGAGAAAGGAATTTAGCAACTCAAATTTAGCGTCTCAAATTTCAGGGATTAAATTTAGCCAAATTGGTTTCAAAGTACTAATAAACAAATAAATTTAAGGTGTGTTTGTTACAAATTTAAATCTGTTTCCGAAAAAGAACTAAATGGTTGAATCTATGTAACCGTGATATATTGAAGCAGTATTGTACAATTTACCTTCATTATGTTCAAAACAGACTAAACATTTTTTGTAAGATTTTCCTATAATACAAACAAACAACTATTTCATGTTTATTTTGATTCTTAAATAATTTTTGCCCGATTCGTCTTATATTATTATTATTATTATTCTTGTTGTTAAAGAAAGATAAGAGCAGAAAATAAAGCCCTCTACTAATCCCTATAATACTCTAATAGCGTTACGATCCAAAAAAAAGCATCCGGTATCTCTTTTAGCCTCGAACTCCTTATATATTTTCAAGTTCTTAAAGACCCTTTCGGTCACATCGTCTTATAAAAAAAGTTCAGAGTCGGAAGAGAACAAGAGTTGGTGAAGAGAGATCTGATAGAAAAGTTGAAAGAGAAGGATCTAAACAAAACTACACGAAAAAGATGTAGATTCAGCTAGGCCTCTCGGGATTGCTAAACCCATACTCACTATAATTGAGACGTTGAGGAGTGTTATACTAATAATCTTGATGATTTTAACCAAGTATTACACTGAAATGTTCTAATCACATCTTTGCAAAATAATCATAAAATATACAAATTATGGGTGGGTGGGGATACAAATATAAAATATACAAATAATCATAGGCGTGAGTGGGGATCGCCTATGGTTGACATTGTGAAATAGATCCGTGGCTAAAATGATTGATTGTGTGTGACGGTGTGTGTGTGTGTTTGTGTTTATTTGTATGTAGAAATGCAAATGCTAAAGGCAGCTACATTTTGTTATTCAGTAAAAATATTCAGAATGAATGATTTTTTGAAATTTCCCAAAAAAAGCCCGACAATTTATTTGGCTTTCCACGGTTTCTATTCTTTTCTTTTCTTTTAAAAGAGGTGTACCTCAACACAGGCATAGCCTTTGAGGGTTTCATTTGGTAGAAAGACATAGAGGTATTCTTTTTTTTAAATTTGTAAACTAAATATAAAGGACAATGATATTATTATAATTATTTTAATTATTATATATAATATGTTCAATTTAATTTTCTATTGTTTATATGCATTTATTTTTTTCTATAGAAGTAGTCTATATAATGAAATGTAATTGTTTGTTTTTTCTGTGTAAGCTACCAACTGAAATTAAATAAATAAAAAAATTTAAAAAAATTCTATTTCTATTAGGTAATATTTTCTTAATTTGATCTATGGCTACTTTCCATACAATTTTAGAACATAAATATTAAATTTTTTAGCACTTGATCAATATTCACATATTATATAAAATTATCCTCTTACTTGGTTTCATGAAAATAATTTGACCTTCAGGGGCTCACTACAGTGAGTACTAGCTTGGTAAACTCGTGGGAACCTAGATGGATCTACACCTTTTTTTCACGTAGTCTTGCGGTTAGGTGATCCCTCTCTTTTATCGTTCCTACTAGTTCTGTCTTGACCAACTCTTGTTCTCTTTCGACCCTGATGATCTGTAAGTTTCGCCTTTAAACAATAAGAAAACACGAAATAAATATAATTTGACAGTATGGTTTAGTATGCATAGCTTTTATTTAGAACAAACTGAGCAATTCTTGTATAATTTTAAAATTTGATATCGACTTTCGGAAAATTTATTTAGATGGTTAAATATCCAAATAGATTTGTACGAATAATCTACTACTGAATTAAAATAGGCACGTTGACAAGTCGATCAAAAAAGTAATAAAATGCAAGTTAATAAAATGATTTTACCGTTAAACACAATAGTTGTAGTGGCGCGCTAAGATTCGCCGAACACCATATGTTCTCAAGTTTTGGTGTTGATTATAGATTATTTTGTCTCTGATTCATAATACACTATTATTTTGATGATTTTGACTATTACAATAGTTTAAAATACACCAAAATATAAAAGTTGTTATGTCCTGAGAACCCTTTGCCGAGCAATGTTTATAAAGGAGAAAGACAAATAAAGTTTCTTATACTAACCAAACATATTTCCCCAAAAAATCACTTGACAGTTATCAGTCAAAGATTAAAAATGATAAATAGACGCCATTTTAGATTTATAAAAAAGTTCTTTTTTTTAAATGTATACATAAATATAGACTTTTTTTTGTTTACGTTTGTGTTATGAATTCACCATAAGTGTAAATCACGCTTGATTGAAATCGACTTTATAATGACGGTGATCGAAGTTAGTTTTTGCTATTGCCAATTATTTTTTAAAAAAAGTAATTTTCTTTTACAACTTGGTACACTGTTTTTAATCATTTCTCTTCTAATTTTGTCGATAAATTAAACAAATCTAGGTCTTGCGCCAATTAATTTTGAGAAATTATACTTTTTCATCAAAAGGAAAATATATACAGTCTGTAATTTATATATATTATAACTATATATATATATACCGAGTGTTCCAAAATTGTGGGACCTCTCTCGAATTTTAAATTTTTTGATTTACAACAATAAAATGAAATTTCCGAATGATTTATTAGTATAAGTTCACTTTCAAAACAAATTATCAGGAATCCATTGATTTGGATCTTATTTATCCTTGGTAAGGGAAGAGAAAGCTATCAACATTTGGTACAACCAAGCTAAGCAAAACAAGATTGGTGTTGCTAGTCTCTCAAAAGCCTATCAAATTAATTTATTGTCAGGCCTTCAACGTTTTGTGGCTATTTCATATCAAACTTCATTAGACTCCATTAACATAAGTACTGTACATAACATTTAAGTGGACCTTCATGAAAGTTTATCATTGTTATTTATTTTTGTAATTGAGTTTTTACTAAACTTTCAGTTGCGACCTCAGGCCCCCTCCCTAATTACGGAAGGGGTGTTAATTATATACTGAGTATTCCAAAAGTTCGGTATATACATAACAACATCTACGACGATTATTGGTTCTTTACAAATAATTTCCAACATTATTGGTGAAGACCAATACGTTTTATTTAGGTCTTAAGGTTACATTTTAACAAAATTTTATCAAAATCGTTACACCTGATTTTTTTAAATCAGAATTTTTTAGGCATGTATTTAAAGTTATTGGAAAAAAACGAAAAAACTTTTGAGAAAAATATGCTCAAATAATTTGTTTTGACCTAATAAATTACTTTTTCAACAATTCTATTTTAATTAATATCTTTCTTATTTTTATGGAACACAAAATGTTCATTGATACAGAATTTAAATCACAAAAAATGAGTTGGAGATATTACAGGTTTTTACACCGTATCAATTTACGGGATATACCAGAAACAATTTTGCCATTTGAAAATGGTCCGCCATTTTGAAATTTTAGACTGATTTTTGCGTTTAACGAAATTGTTCAACTCTTCTTAAAACTCCTACGTAACAAATTTGAATAAAATCTGACAAACATTCCTCTAGAACCTTTAAATATATGAACTGGGAGTCGCAAATATTGTTAAATTATTCTAATGATTAGGATCAATGACCATTTCATAATCTCAGGTTTGAGGAAGATCGTAATAAGTAGAATTTCTATTATTATAAATTTTCTAATTATATACGTGATCACAAATTATACCTCAGTTTCTCAACCACAGTTCGACCACTTACCTTTTTATAATCAAACTATGTCACATATTATGTAATTTGAAAACTTTATGATTAAATCATTTTGATTAGTCATTATACATACAAGGTCACAAACATAATAACATCTAATTTACTGTTTGAATTGTTATGGTTAGCACGTAAACCACAAGAAGGTTATTGTTAAAACTATACAATACAGTTTGAAGTTAAGGTGACGTCATAATGAACAATATACTATTGTGTACAATGTTGTACAATCACAAGTAAACGGAACTCGTTATTATTCTAGTACATTATTTAATTGTTTTTAATGCAAATAAGAATGCAAACAGCAGTGTCACACACATATAGATTACGTTAAAATACGAGGAATTAAAATGATTTAGTACAATAGCTAATATAAAGGCGAAAAACTCATATGTACAGAATGTTAATTTTTGTTATTAGTTCATTTTGTTACTTAAAAGTATTTTCTCCTTTTACATTCATGGCAAGGTTTCATCCCTAATGGATTTAAACAACCCCTAAAGCAAAAAACAATATATTCATAAAAGTATTTAAGAAAATTATTTATGTTGCCCTATACTATGTATACTCCTTGATCTATCTATACAATTTAACATTCTCCATAAGGGCCAAGAAACCAACTTTTGGGCATTACATTTAGACGATGCGCTTATATTACTACATTGTTTGATAGCGCTGGGTAAGAACCATGATCGCTTCCATCAACTTGTTTATAAATAGTTAAAATATTATTTTATTTTAAATGCTGTATTTTATAATCGAATTTTAATAATCAATTTATTCATGATTGTATTTTTATTTATAATTTGATTGGTTTAATCTTTATAACTATACAGTAGTTTCAAAGTTGAAACATGACTTTGGTCATTGAAATTTTGTTTGTTCAAGGCTGAAATAAAAAATATAAAATATAGTTAGTTAATAACTTTGGTCTATAGGAATCAGAGCTTCATGTAGCGTGTTTTTATAATGCGGGACAAAAAAGAAATAATTCCAAAATCGAAGATAATTAGAAGACAAATTTAATATTATCGTAAGTAAATAGTATAAACAATTTTTCTAAAAGCAAAAATTTCCCTTTTAAAACAATAGACGTATATTAACATTTGGTGGGCGCAAACACAAATTGTTATATCTTTCCTAGGACGCAAACTATACATAGTTTTCTGACCATAAAAAGGCATGAGGGAAAACGTAGAAATGGAAAATGCTTTTGAACGATAGACTTCCACGGTCACAAACATTATTATGATCTTGTTCTTCGGGGTTCGACCGCGTCAATATTGTCTGCACGTTGAGTACAGCCGACGTTTTGGGCACTTTACAGATGCCCATTCTCAAGGCTTGACTTGACATTTGTTAAGCCTTGAGAATGGACATCTGTTAAGTGCCCGAAACGTCGGCTGTACTCAACGTGCAGACAATATTGACGCGGTCGAACCCCGAAGAACAAGATCATAATGATGGAAAAAGCTGTTTATTTCTGGAATCCAAGGTTCCCGGATTCAAGCTAGTTGCTGGTGTTGGTTAAATTATTGGTGAAGACTGTATTATCGTTCTCATTATACATAAATTATGACTAATAAATATAATCCAATATAAAAATATGCATTAAATTTAAATACAAAAGGAAAGTTATATGATTACATAAATAAATAATTAATATATTAAAGACAATTATTATCGTCTTTTAATTGAAGATTGTTTTCAACAATAAATATGGAGATTATAGTAACAAATGGACATTGTTTTATTACTAATAAAATAAAGAACACTGTGTGATAAAACAAACAATTTACAGTTTAATAAATCAGTATCCGTTAATTATATACAATAAAAATGATACCGGAATATATGCAGCTTGTTAAATAAATTATGAGTGTATATAAATTAAATATAAATTTCTTGTAATGGTTTTGTAATTTCCTTATTAAGTAATAAAAATAAAATGTAATAACCAGAGCCGGATTAAGCCTTCGACTGCGAGACATACTTTTTTGTCGGTCAAAACTCTTTCTAGTCTTGCAACAAAACACCTCCTTCCACCTTGAACGTTATAAATGTTATTTTATAGCGAAATACTGAAACAACGAGCTCGGTTATAAAATATGTCTTCACACAATTATTGAACATATAATATAATGTCTATTAATATATAATTTCTATTATATATTATTGCAATTTTATAGTCTACTAATTTGTTATAAATATATATTTTGTTGGAATATGTGTTCCGTTTTCATTCTGCTTAAAATTTGGAATTGTTCTGTGGTGTAACTTTACTAACGAGATGACCTAAATAGTCTTCCGTTTTTTGAAAAATTGGTAACATATTGAACAGTCGTGATTTTTGTGAAATTACTCTTAAAAACCGAGTTAAATCATTTTTCTTTGTACTGTATAACCTTTTTAGAAGTAAAATTACATTACAAGTTGAAAGTTCATCAGCTCGTAATATTGATCTCTATGCACATAATACCTGTTCGAATTAATATTACTTGGACATGAACACAGGTTGATAAAGAGTTTAAAGGAACCAACTTTTAGGGAAGTTTTTAGTTTTTAATTCCTGAAAGTTAATGAATTTTACTCCATAGATGAGTATCTGAGATCAAACCATAAAACATATAAAATTTGCTTGACTTTTAATTCTATAAATTATATCACAATTAAGTGTACGTGTGTGTGTTAATTTTTATATTGCGTAATTTTTTTAAACTCACAACGCTAATTATTTTTTAAACCGAAAAGTATTCAAATAATGTTTACTGTGAATCTGTTTAGGCATAGGGGGATTTTAAAAACATTTATACAAAACCCAAAACCACTCCCTTCACTACCCCAAACAACTCCCAATTCCAAAACCTGTAGTGGGTTCCAATGGCTTATCATATATAAAATTGAAGGACAATGCAAAATACGAGTTTGGGGATAATAAAATAAAAATCAGCCTACGCGTTTAAAATTCGTTCGCTAAGTTTAAAATTTAAATGATATATTTTTCGTATAATTACATTAAATTTTTGATCGGAGGAACTGAAAATATCCAAACTGGTATATAAACTGTTCCAAAAGAATATTGAGGGCTTTTGCACTTTATGTGTTGAATAAAACGGTAAAAAGACAGACATTATGACTGTTATCTCTTCTGAGGTTAGATTATTAGTATAGAACAAGCAAAAAAAATACTAATGCAGTATCCTTATATAGCTTGCCGTCTATACAATATTCGTGATTAGACAAAGTTATCATTCTTACAAGTAAATACAAGCTCCAAGAACAACAAGTTCAAGAAAATGCAAGTAAAAGAATCAACAAAACTGCTAATCACAGACACAACGAGAATAAAGGAAACTAATTTATGCATCACACAGAGCAAATAACATATAAATTTCCCTTATATTCTACCTTAAGATTTCAATTTGAGTTCAAAGGGAGTGGTATTTCAGTGCTGGTTGTCATTGTTTAGGTTTCACTTTACAAGAACGCTGTGTTTTTAAATTTAAATTGTACGTTGTAAGTTTTACAATGTTCTTACACTTCAAGAAAGAGTTAAAATTTTATTTATTTATGGTGAAACAGCCAGGTTTGGTCGAGCAACTGCCAGAAAATTTCATGAACAACTCTAATCTTTGTATAAATCTGTTACTGCACTTGTTGCAAAGTTCTCAGAAACATGATTAGTTGATAACAAAAAAGGGAAGGTAAATAGAGTTGTTGATTAATTATTCCAAACTGTAGATATAGGTATCTTGTCAATGGACTCTACAACATCATTTCGGAAAGATTCCCAACTTATTGGTGTGTCATACAATGCTTTACGTAATGTTATTAAGCTTCACAACAAGTGGCATCCATATAAAATGATGATTATACATGAATTGTACGATAACGACTTCGCCAGAAGAATCCAGTTTTGTGAGGAGATGATCACTCTTTGTGACAGAAATGACAATCAGTTACATAACATTTGTTTTTCTGAAGGGAGTACTTTTTTTAGTGGTTTTGTAAACACACAAAGTTGTCAGTACGGGAGCCCAAAGGACCTTCATACTTTCATAGAAAGCAATTCACAATGACCTGAAAAATTTATTGTTTGGGAAGGGATTTTTGGGGACACAATTATTGGCACCTTTATTCATTGATGTCAACTTAAATGGTATAGTGTACGATAATTTACTTGAAGAATACATCAACCCTTTGATAATAGACTTAATAGAAAAGGCAGTGGATGAGGAAGGGGAGTTAGAGTACAATGAACCCAAGGTTTACATCCAGCAGGACGGTGCTCCACTTCATTACAGAAGAATTAACCGGGACTGGTTAAATGATCATGTTCCTGACAGATGGATAGGTAGATGAGAAGGTATTGAGTGGACAGCGAGGTTACCAGATTTAACACCAATGGATTTTTTTGTGGGCCATTTAACTTCTGTTGTGTACAAGATCTCTCCAGCTGATCTACAAACTGAATTGTTCAAGAGTGTAGCGATACCTCGACAAACATTACAAAAAGTCTTATTGGATTACGAAGATTTGGATTTGAAGAGAAATGGTGAATATTTTGATCTTCTCTTGTGATTCTTGTTAAGATAACTCATATTATTAATACTAGTTTTGTTTCATTTTTAAAGGTTTGTACGAACTGGTTGGTCATTAGACTATTTGTTTAAGTTTTTAAGAAGTTTTTGTACAGTTCTACCAAAATTACATTTCAAATCATATTTGACGAACTAATAGGCTGATTTCAAATATTTTAATACCAAAACTCAAATTAACTTTATTTGATAATATCAAAAGCCATGGGTACCGATAACAAAATTTGGAGTTGGAGGTTGATTGGGGGTGAAAAGGGTGTTTTTTTATGTTGTACAACCTTCTATATTTTCTAGTACAGTTTACAAACCAGTTTAGATTTTTTTCAGTAAATTCAATCGAAAGTTTAATGTAGTATTTCGAAAAAATATAAAAATCGATTTTTAAACATAGCGAGCGAACGCATGAGCCGATTTTTATTTTATTACCGCCAAAACTCATATTTTCCCCTGATTTTCAATTTGATATATCACAGCCATAGCTACCCATTACAGGTTTTGAAGTTGGGGGTTGTTTGGGGTGATGGGCGTGATTTTGGGTTTTGTACAAACAGTTTTTAAGCTCCCCATATGGCTAAACAGATTCACAGTAAGCAATATTTGAGCAACTTTTTTGATCTAATAAATAATTAGCGTAGGGAGTTTTGAAAAAAAATCTCCCAGTATAAGTTGTTTTTCGTAGTTAGTTGTATATTTTAAAATTTAGTATTGCTGTTATTATAAATGTTATTGTTAAAAATAAATAACGAGTGAGATGTTCACAATAACAATACAACTTGAAGAATATTTTTCAAAAATAGATTTTATTTTTGAGTTTATGAGTTTCAACGACATAACGTTTCAACGACATAAAGATACACGAGCTACAATAATGACTGAAGATGGCGACAACGTGTTATCGTTGAAACGCGTTTGACTTAATTTAACGTATTTGTGAGAAATTGTGATAACTTTTTTTAGTCATCGTTATAGGATATATTTTTAATTTACTATGGTTTACAATTTGCATTTGTCTAAGGCTTGAAAGAAGAAATATTGAAACACAACACAACAAATTTACAAAATACAGAGGTTGTAATGGACATTTTGCACCAGTTTCGTTAAAATTAGTCCACTAGATTCCAGAATATTAAAATAAATAAATAAAAATTAAAACATATAAAAACCTTTTGCAAAATTAATTGTTATAAACAATGTGATCCGGATATTTAATGAACGACAACAGTTTTTTAACGCCCAAACATGAAACGAAAAACAAATACATGATGTCCCGGATGAAGCGTTTTAGAATTATAATTTAACACCAAAAAATTAGACAAAATGTTCATCAATCTTAGAAAACTAAATATAGTATACCTATATAAACATAATATATACATATACCTGGATTTCCGTCATGCAACTTGTGTTGTAGTTTACACTACGCGTTTCAAGAACAGGTTCTCATCTTCAGGTGTAATGTTTAATCACATGTGAGCACGTCAAACAAAAATAAAAAGTACAAGCACACACACATACACATAAATCACAACATAAAATATCCCACTGCACATTATAATAAAATTGTTTAAGTATTGTTAGTTGTTATAAATAACGTGATCCGGATATTTAATGAACTACAGTTTTTTAACGCTCAAACATGAATCTGCAATGAATCTATCTTAGATCTTAATTTTAAGCTACATTTTCCTTAACGCGACATGTTTATTATACCGTTGAAAATGAAATTACCCAACACAGCAGGGGAGATTTAAATTGAACAAAAAGAATTTCCCGGGGCGTTATACAAGTACTGTTAGATTTTACAAGTAGCTCCTTCATGATTACCCCCCGTGAAGTTGGCAGCATTGATTCGGAATACGATGGGGGTTGTCTTCCTCCACCTCCCTCAACACTTACCCCGAGTTTTTCCTAATGAACCTGTCATATTTTGTCAATATTCAAACAAGAAAAGGGTCGGACTTTCGAGTCCTTTTATTTAAAGTAATTAAGGGGTCTAATAATATTCATGAGGAAATAAAAAAGCTGGAAGGGATAACACCCGGATAGATAAACTGAATAAAGTTACAAACGATGATGGAATTAGTCGTCCTTAAGTAATATGTCTAGATTGTATTCAGGTAAATACAGCTGTTTATAAAAGACTTCCTCGTTCATTAGTATAACATGATCTAGGATTTATTAATATTTGTTCCCTCATGGACATCAGAAACCATGAAATACCTAATGATTCTGCTTATTAATAATTAATCAATTTTTACCCCCTTACATACTGTACATCTAGTATAGACTAGAGAAAGTTATGTGATGGGTCAACAATAATTTATGTCGAGTTTTTCACTTAAATATTCGTTTTGCGATTCCATTCATATTTTAACTATATCTGGAGACGTTATTTTATTTATTGTCCAAATTTTAAGTTAGCTGTCAAAAGATTAACTCGACTGCACCGATAATGATTAAATTTACCAGAACGTAGCATCTAAAGATATTGGTTACCATCTACCACAAAATAGTGGTTAGTAAATGCTATAGAGGTCGTAATTTGGTTTTACAAGCTACTGGACAATTTCGTTAGCTAGAAAAATTAATTAGTAAACTTCAACATGGTGGTCCACTTGTAAATTTAAAATAAAGAAAACTTTGACAATAATTATTCACAAGTAGGTCTCTAAATATCTGATTTGGTGGAGATTTTAAATGTGTATCAAATGATGCCTAAATATGTTTTTTACTATAAAAAATAATTAATAGTTATAAAACAAAATTGTTTTTAACATAACCTCAATTTTAGGAAAGGAAAAAACCAGTAATAATTTCTCTAGTAGCCGGAATTTTAATCTTAGAATATGATATGAAAAAAACAGTGGAGGTATTTCAAAATGGTGGTTGTTTGAAGCTCCTTAGCTCCTTTGATTCAATGATTATATGTTTTTTCTTATTGATTAAAATTGAAAGCCTTCATGGTCATCATAGTTTTATAAAACAATAAAACACTTTAGGCGTAAAATATTCCTATAGAGTCAAGGTCGGAAGAATTAGTAAGGAGAGACCTGATAGGAAATATAAAAAAGGGATCTAACCTAAGACAGCATGAAAATGGTCTTTCGTAATTGGAACGCCCATACTCATTATATGTGAGCGTTTAAGGATTATCCTGCGTAAATAAAAATATATACCTTATATAGATTAAAAAGGTAATATACTATTATAAATTTGCGTGAACCTTAAAAACTGTAAACTAATACAATGTTTAAAAAAAATCATATAAAATAAAACATATAACATGGTATACTAATTATTGAAATATACATATGATTTCACCAAACATGTGTACATATGTTTAACGGACAATAATTGATAATAAATATAGATAACATTTCATTGAATATTTAGGGACCTGCCTTTGTCAACAAAAAGAAGCCGAAATACACAAAGAAAATTTATGTATTATCCAATAATTATTGTCTGTTTTGATTTGTTTATTTCGGGTGAAATTATATATACAGGGTGGTTTTTAGGTCCTTCCCCCCCACCTTAATATTTTATGCATATTTTATATCACATTGTTTTTTTAACCAATACTACAATAAATGTAAAAACAACAACTTTTTAAGTGATTGGGAATTTTACGTTCTACCGGTTTCAAAATTACCGGTTTGACGGTAGCTTTAGGTTAGGTCAGATTGGTATATTTCGTAAAGGGTCAAATTTTTTTCAGTTTTGATTCAACCATTGTTTTGAGAAAAAAAAGACGGTATTAAACGATATGTCGCAAGACCACCTTCGCATTATGCTTTTCGAAATTGACTCCTAAATCTTAAATCTTCTCATTTCTCCAAAACGGTAAAACTGTTTTCAATTTTGATTCAACCACTGTTTTTCGGAAAAAAGACGCTGATAAACTATATGTCGCATAACCACCTTCACATTAAGATTTTTGAAGTTGTACTACATCTTGGACTTGAGTGATGCCCTAAATTCCCAAACACTAAAGAAGTTAGTCTTTTAAAATTTATAATGGGTGGTATTGGTTGAAAAATAGGGGAGGAAGGAACTTTAAAACTTCCAAAATTAGACAAATTAAAACAAAAATTAGAGAACAATATATTGTAAAAATGTTGTATTCTATTATAGTAATAAATCCAAAACGGGTTAATAAAGATGCCAGCCATGACAATACCACAACTATTTTAATTACAATTGCTTAACCGGCCAATAGTATTCTATCGTTCAAACTAAAAGTGTCATATTTCAGCTTCCATAAAGATCGAACGCCATTTAGTCATAACAATATTTGTTCAGCGGGAACGATGTACGGTGATTATTGCCACTTGTAACGTCTGGCGTTAAATCAAATTTGGTGGGTGAAATCAAATAAAGATATGGTTTTTTTGTGCAGAGCTTATTTTGAATAATTTTGACCGTTGGTTAGTATTCCTCATTTATAAACCCACAATCAGTAAACTACTTTTACAAGTATTCAATTCGGATCCGACCTCCTTGAATTCCAAGTTGCAATTTACGAGTCTACTTAAAGCATGTTTAAAACAATAAATACAAAAGAACTCATACAAATGCATTAATCACAACCATATCTCACACAGACGACATTGACTTTATGATAAACTAAAGTTACAGAAAACAGGAAACGCCAAGGTATTATAGATTACAGAATTAATTATTTGTAAATACAATTATGCAGTTAAAGTATTCCAGATTATCTTCAGCTTTGTTTAACTTCCTTGTTGATAAGGAACTGCATTCTGGTAAATAATATTTGTGCTTTGTTATTTCCTTGAAGGACTTAATTATATATCAAAGTAAGAGTTAAAATGATTTGATCGATGTTTATAGATTATAAAAAAATATCTCAGTAGGAGTTTAACACATGTCGAGTTAAATGAGTGCAATACTATAAAAACGAAATGGGACAACATGCATCTATATAGCACAAACCTTTGTTATACAAAATGTTATTCTATAAGTACCTTTTTTTATGAAAAAGAAATTCTAGGTATTTGAACCAATTTCATGGGGAAAATAAAAACAGAGAATATAAAATGTAAAGTGAACTTAGTCATAAGAGTAATTTAACACCATTTTCGTCTCGTTGTACATAAATTTAATTTGTCCACCAATTCTCAAACAACCCTACAGACTAATTATCATGAAAGTCGGATCATAATTGCTATTTCTATAGTTTTACTAATAGAAAAACAAATTCACTTAAAATCACTTAAAAACTTTGAACAATCAGAAAATATTTGTGCAAAAAGTTCGTAATGAATAGTTTAAATAATTTCGGCACAAGGTTTGAGCACGTATAACTGAAGATGATAACATTATAACTTAGAGATTGTAACGTCTTCTTATTGATGTGTTATTGGAGTATTTCCATGCTGTTAATTTTACCCAAACCCATTGAAGTTGTGGAGGAAATAATTAGAAATAAGATGATCGGCGTCATCATAGTGCTTATCAAGCTACATAATACATTCTAATAAAAGTAGACCCCTTAAATATAAAGAGGTGATGTTGTTACCATTGCATGGAGAATTGAAATTTCCATATTTTTATATCTTTGTGAATGTCAAAATTTAATAGCATATCAGTTATGAACAAACAATAGTTTTAATAGTGGTCGCCATTTTGATATTTTCATTTAAATTGTCATAATGTAAATAGGGTTTTATATGAGCACTCTGTACCAAGTTTAATGTTCCCATCTTAATTGTTGTTGCCGCTATCGTGTTTACGTTTAGACAACTACAACGACGACGGACGGCATGTTGATTTTACTCAATTTCAATAGGGTTCTGTTTGAGTACACTATAGTCCCCTGCACGAAATTTAATGTTCCTACTTTAATTTTTGTGGCCGTAAATTAGATCTGGTTAAATACAGATGAAAAAGACGACAAATGGACTGGATGTTGAAACTCACTTTTTTTTAAACCATTTTTGTTGATTACCAAACTTTTGTAAATATAATGATAATATGAATCATATCCCTAGCAACAGAGTTCAAAAAGTAAGAAAATCATTTAAAGTGATTATACAAATTAGTCAAGGAAAAACAGCGTTTACTTTGATCCAGAGTGAAACTGCACGAAATGACTTGTGCCATAGCTCATTTTATTCGTTAGAGTGTCTAGATCTAAGATGTAAACAGTTTTTTTTCCGGAAACTTAATAATTTTTTTAATTTTTTTAAAATATAATCAATAAGAATGATGTTCTGTTCACTTTGAAATAAAAAAAAAGCAATTAATGTAAATAATGCTTGTTTTTTTGCTATGTTGATTACATCATTTTCACTTTGTATTGTTTTTGTCTGTGGCGCCCTCTCAGATCGCCACAATGTTGACATCAGCATCGGAACAAGCGACCCAAAGACCATAAAAAAATTACATCAATTTATGGAAAAATAGCATCATTTCATATAATGTTAATCTGTCACCATTTTCACCTTGTAATAGTTTTGCCGGTGGCGCCCTCTACGATTCGCAAACTTTTGGTATCAGTATTGGAACGAGCGAACCAGAGAACTTAAAAAATGGCATTGAAATCGAAGAATGACATGAATTGACCAAAATAATTCCTTATTTCATTTAATTTTAATTTGTCTTTACCTGCATCTTACAGTATATTATTTTTTCCTGTGGCGCCCTCTAGGATGCGCACTTTTTGACATCATAATCAGAAAGAGCGACCCCAAATACATAAAAAATAACATTGAAATAAAAAAATTATATCGAATAATGAACCCCGTCTCTTATTTCATATTACGTTTAATCGGACATCATTCTTATTGTTTATATTTACAAATAAACAAATTATTAAGTTTCCGGAAAAAAACTGCTTACATCTTTGATCTAGACACTCTAACGAATAAAATGAGCTATGACACAAGTCATTTCGTGTAGTTTCACTCTGGATTAGAATAAATCCCGTTTTTTGCCCTGACTAAATCTGCAAATCTGGAATTCTAGTGTGTACTCATAATACTAAGGTTCGGCTGCTTAATACTATTGTCAAATCAGTCTTATACTATGTACGTGAAACATGGATGGTTAGAAAAAATATCAAGAAGCAATTGCAGGTATTCGTGAACAGGTGTTGACACAGGTTGTTGTGTATCTTTTGGCGAACCGAAATACCAGTGAGGTAGCAAAGAACTAAAGACATTGAACTATACATTTTATGAAGCGTTATTGGAGAATATTGGGACATGTAAAGTATTCAGAAGGCTCAATGAACGGCATCGTCCATAATGTTTTAGTATATTTTAGAAAAGAACCGAATGTAGGAGCCTTTTGGAATTCATATATTCCGTAACGGAATGCTGGATATAACAAGAAGTTAAACGGTGTAAAGCATTTCAGGGATGTTAAATCACTTTTAGACTAGAAAAGGTGGAATACTGGAAAAAACTATTTGTTGGGATTATAAAGTAAATCCACCCCCACTCCAAAAATGAGCTGTTCAATTTTTTTTTTAATTTAAAGGCCCATCGATTAAATCTTTTTATAAGTCTTGTTTATTATAAAAAACTGTGTAAATTAACTCCAATACAAAATGGTACCCAGTCAAATATTTAAAAGTAATAATCTACTTCCTAATCTATTATTTTTAAAAAGGAGACAAAATTATTCAAGCAAAAAGTGTAAAGTTATGTTGTTGAACTTCGACCAGATATTTAATACCACTGATTAATAACATTAAAAACAAATTATTGAACGTGTAAGCACTTTCACTTCTTTCAATCATAAACAGAAGAATAACGTAAGAAAATCATTCATTTCTTAAACGGTCGTCTAGTATCAAACCAACAATACTAAAAGTAATTTTAGATATTTAGTTATTAACCATCTTTGGTATCGTACTTTTTTAGTTGTGAAAAAAGAAACTTAAAAATAAGGAGTTTACTCGATGCTGCTTTTTATTCGAAAATTTTGAGTTTCACCTCTCCCAAAACCCTATTTTGTGGTTGAGGTGAATTTACTTTATTATTCCAAAAATAGTTTTTTTACGCCAAATAAATGAGTCAAGTTTGAGCTTTCTACCTTTTCAAATTTTAACGTTATTTAACGGATCTTCGACCTTTTACAAAAAAAAAAAAGTAGGTATATGAAATTATTACATTTACATGACTAAGATCAGTTTACATTTCATATTATCTGGTTTTATTTTTCCCAATGAAGGCGGTTCAAATATTTAGAATTTCTTAATTATTGTTAAAAAATATGAAATGAATCTTTACTGCCGTCATTAAAAACTCGATTTTGATGAAATGCGATTTACGTTAAAAAAAGCATTTATGGTACAACCAAAGTGGGTGTAATTTTGACTTTATCTTTTAAATGTCAACTAACTGACATTTTCAGTAACGAATAGTTAGGGTTGGTTATTTGTTAGTTTTGAAGAGATGGATAGTGAGAAAGTTTGATTAATATTTTTCAAACCGTTTATTGTTTATACTGTGTAAGGTATTTTCTCTCAGAATATATACAGTTATATACAATAGGTATCTGTTGTACTTATTTAAGGCGAAATATTAATAACAACTTATTTTAATCGTGTAATAAATAGTTGAATATCACTGCACTAGGAACACACTGCCCACTAAACGTGAAGTAGAGAATAGGATAAAATTATCTAGCCTGTAAATATATAATAACACTTAATTTACCTATTTTGTAAACAAAATTTCAAGCACTGATTGAAGAAACGATAGACCTTGCTATAGGCCTGTGTGAATCATTACAAGGAATTGCGTCAGATGGCGTGCGAAATCAAATTAGCCACCTGAGTGATGACTAATATTACGTGAGTCAATTAATTATTAAATTGTCCTGTGACTATTTAACTGAAAAAATAATAGTTATATGAAACTATTACATACGGGCTATTATTATTTCTGGCCCCACAGGTGAGTAGACGTCGAGTTGGCGACCAGCGGAGATGCACCTCGTCTAATGGGTGGAGGGGGAAAGTTATTTGGATTTGTTTAACAATGATTAAAAATGCTATTATACTCTCTTCCTCTGATGGCGAGTAGAACTTAATACTGTGCTATTAATTTTTATTTTAATTCAATGTTATAATATATAATTTGTGTTAGTATACAGTACCTTTTTCTACACATTGTTACTAAACCTTAACTCTAAGCATACCATATGTTTCATGTTTTTTGTGATACATATACATGTTCCTTTAACTAAAGGAGTCAAGGAGCCACCCCTTTAACTCTAGCCTTTTTTGAAATGTATGTAGTTATTGAAGATTCCAAGCAAGACTAAATTAAATAGAAGCTGGTAATGGCGCTGAAAACGTCCTACAAGAGTTTTAAAGATTGACTTGGATCAGTGGCTACGCCCTTGTGCCTGCCGCCTATTGCAAAAATTTGTACCGGAGGTGAAGCCAAAAGGTATAAATTAGTGCTAGGTATCGGGATTTAGTTCTCTCAGACAGGTCGAAACCTCAACACTTTGTCAATGTTTTCTCATGCCCTATGTTACATCCTTCACCATGTTGTAAAACGGCCACTCTTCCGTATCCTATCACTTCTTGTATCTTACCATTGGTGGTATCCTGATTCTCAGGTTTCATTTGTTTTTTATATGTTTTGTGACATTGTACTAGATAAAATAAAACTCGAACACAAGATCTCACAAAAATTACGCTTACTTAATCAAACGCGTTTCAACGACAAAGTCGCTATCCTCAGTGATACGTGAGTTATAACTAAACTATAACTAAGTTATGAACTATAAACTAAACTATAAACGACTTTGTCGTTGAAACGCGTTTGATTGAGTAAACGTAATTTTTGTGAGATCTTGTGTTCTAGTTTTTCCCTATCTAATATTATCTCACAAGCCAAGTTCAATATTTATTTATGGCATTGAACTGTTTATCCCAAAGATAAATGTTGGTTTGTGTGTTGGATCTTCATTAAATAGTCAACTATATCCATGCTATATAAGAGTCACAAGTGTAAACTTTGTAATCTAATAAACACATTGTTTTTTTTTCTTTTCAAATCATTTCAATAAGACTTTCTTATAGTAGCTTTGATTATTTATTGTGTTGCCATAGTAACTCTATCTTCAAATATTTCTTGGGACTCCCGCGAGTTAGTTAATCTGAAATTTGTTTGTAACGTATAATTTCAAAATAATAATCATAGGATGTATTGGTGCTTATTTCATAGTTATAAACACTAACTTTGTCATAAGCTCAGTAGCAATATATTTTTTTTTAAACTACTTCGCCAACAATAAGTGGAAGGTAAAATAAATGTTCATAATATAGATATTTATTTTACGTCTTACAAATTTATCAACTGAAGATTATTTACTATCTAATAAGCTAATGTCACGCATTTACTCTCATGGATTAGGCACATATTTCTATTCATATTTCACATATAAATCCTACTATGGAACGGAGACGTTTTCTACAAAACTGCAGAGATTTATACAAATAGCAATACTAAGTTCAAGGTGGTCTGAACTTGGCAGGCCTACTCGATATGGGCGGTCGAGTACAACAATAATTATCGCCAATAATTAATTAATTCAATTTAAATTAATAACAGTATCGATTAATTACGTAGAGGCTTATTATCGGAGCTGACGACTTAACACCATTACGTGCTGAACGGAACACAACGAGATAAGCGTCCGTTTCAAGGAAATATCTTTGTTTTAATGACAATTTACGTCTGGGTTTTGTATTATTGACCGAGCGTAGCGAGTTACGGCCAAACGTGTATACCTATTGTTATTAAATTTAAGAATAAGGTTAATTGTAACTAGGCCGAACAAAGTTAGTACAAGATTTTTTATTTTCTTTATTGTTTAAAAATTACGACCACTCAAAAAAGCATAGCGCACATTCCTAAATATTTAATATAATGGCGTATGTGGTGGGGGGGTGGATAACGTCAAGTTGTATAAAATACAATTCTTTATAAAAAATGAAATTTAAACTCTTTCATAAAACTTACCATACCTAACTATACAGGGTGTCTTGCAACCATATGAACAAACTTTGTCACGTCATTTTTCGTGGCATTTTGAGGCACTTCGAGGACGCCATTTTGGACAAAGATTATAAAAAAATCTAATAACCCTCTGTTCAATAAGTCCCTTAATAGATATTGACACCACTTTACTTGTAATCAGCTGTTTTGTTGTTTGTTCTTTTCTAATGGACGTTTTAATAACCATGGTAACCCATGTTAACCAAAATGTAATTTTCTTAGTTATACTTCAGTCAATAAGAATAAATTATACATCATTTTATTTGTCTTAAAATTGTCTAACATTTTTTTTGTCATAACATTTTTTGATAAAATTTGTAGTTTATTAATTATTTAACTTTGAATATATTGAACTGCCGCCATCTTGAAACGGAAAGTTGTATGAAAACGAAATTTTATTGGCACTTATAAACTACCTACAGTAACAATCATACCAAGTATCATGATTTCCCCTCAAATAGTTTCATAGATATTAAGGTTTAAAAAAACACATACAGACAGATAGACCGAAAATGGAATGAGATCGGACACATGTTATATTACATTTTTGTTTCTTTTATGTTAAATTTACATGATCTTTTAGATTAGTTGAGAATTTGGTGTTTTTCTACTATATTTACTGTGTTAGCCCATTATTTAGAACAAATATTGTATAAATTCCTTGTATCTTTAGAATTAAGAAAACGTAAATAAGCATATTTATGTTGTGTCTTAATGTCTTTAAGGATTGATTTATTTTTAAGAGTCACTAAAAGTTGTAGTTCTTAACATAATGTTCATATAAATCATTTCACCCGATGTTCAGATGTTTTAAAATAACAAGAAACTTACATTTGTTTCGCTTTACAATTTTTAATTTTATAGATCGGATTTTTATGAAAAAATATGTTAACTTTTAGAGTCAAGAAGTTAAATAAGGCATAAAGATACAATTATGCAGCCTAAATAAAACTATGTTACCATGGCTAAACCAATTTATGGAATGACAGTTTCCTAAATTCTTAAAGTTAGACAAAACTTAAACATCTTTGACATATTTTAAATATGCTTATTTATTTTCCTTTCTTACTGGAGATCACTCAACGTATTTTCTAAAATTTGTGTTAAGAATGAACGGGAAAACACTTGAACCAATGGTAATTGAAACCAAAAACAACCTAAAACATTTCTATCCGAGCAATTAAGGTTAGGCTAATAATTAGCTTTTTTTATACCACTAAGTTCACTTTAACAAATAACCGTATATTTAAATTTCTATTGAACTAATTTCCATAAAATGTGTGGTTAAATTATTTCTAGAAATTAAAACCTAAAAAGTTTGTTACTCGCTGAATCGATTTCAATGCAATTGGTTTTAAATTAAATGTCTAATACCGTAATATATCATAAAATTTCTAAAGTCCAAGAAAGCCTAAATGATGAGCAAATCATAATATAGATGCTATTGGTCATTAGGAAATGAAGAGTCTTAGCCTGCTAGACGGCCTTTTAATCGGATAATGTGTGTTGAGTACGTCGAGTTCCCGTCGCAGTAATTCTAACTTTAAAAACCAGAATCGTGTTCCCCACTTTTTCTCCTGATGTCTTAGTTGACTTCGCTGGGATCGAACTCTTACTCACTAAGAGAGTAAGAGATGAAGAACTTTGAGCATTTATGTATCCTGATACATTCATGTATCAGGATACATAAATGCTCAAAGTTCTTCATAAATATTCTTCATACTAGATTTAGGCAAACGGATACTTATATTGTATACACAGTAAATAACATACTTCAAAAATCCCTCCAACACTGAATGTTGATCCTCTCTGCTGTTCTAGTGGGTTAAATTGCGTTGTACTATTTTATTCAATTGGTCAATATATTAACGTTTTAAAGAACGAACGTTTTCCGTTCTGAACTGGAGAAAAACGAAACAAACATACATAGATACTGTGAAAAACGTTCATGCAATGTTTCCAAATACTGTCATTTTACCTTGTGACACTGTAGCATATGATAAGTACATATGTGGAATATTGGCTCAATACCAAGAAGCAGTAGGTTTAGAATTCTGTAAAAAGAATTTTTTTCCGTATCAAGTACAGTTTGTCCATGATGACACCTGCTGACCACATTAAAAGATTTCAAAAATACCGATGATTAAAAAAGTGTGTTATAAAAAAAAATAGAAGTGCTATATTATTGCATTAAGACTGTTAATGCTTGGTTTTATCTATCAGGATACATAAATGCTCAAAACACAAGGTTATGGACCAATACGCGAGTCTTGAGCATACTAAAAAGCTGGAAATTAGATTTAGCAACGATACATTGTGGGAACGATATCATTTGAATATATCATCAGCTCAGAGAGATATTATTTAAATATTGTTTCGTAGGTCAATTGAGTTATAGTGAAATTAACAATGTCTTTTTTCCACAAGATGGACCTAAAGCACACACTTGTTATGGGAATTCTTTTGCTGGGATATACGGTATGTACCTTAATGTAATTCTACTCCAAGACCCATAACACGGAGATTCCCGAAGATGTGTATAAAACAGATTTATGTAATGAAGGACTACACTTTGAACACATCAAGTGAAAGTGCTACTTAATAAATATTAAATTTGTTATTATTTTCAATAAAGCGAAACGGAAAAGGGTCTTGTGGAAAAACCTTCCTCAAAGACTTCAACTTCAGGTCCTTTAAATTATTTTGAGTTTTGTCGAGCAAACTGTTCATCAACGAACAGGAGGTGTTCTCTCCTCTGTTTAGGAGAAATTTTGTTCCAACATTCACTACGTTTTGGTGGTATCTCACTATTGTCCGCCGTAAGTCGTTCCAGCTCAGTGGTTCAGAATAATTTATTGTTTCAGAACTGGAGAACAGGATCAACCTCTTTATCAGTATAACGCATATATTCTCCTCCTCATGAAGGGACCTGTATTTAACAGTTCACAACTCAACCCTGTTACACTAATGACCTTTAAGCGAAGATGGTGTATTTTTAGCGGTTTTTTATTACATTACAAAATTTTCATTTCAATTTAGTACCTACACGAATGACAAAAGATAAGTTTGTATGCTTACAGTTATAACTTATAACTAGGCCAAAAGTACACCATTTTATGTTGAAATTACCGTTTTATTTACGTTTAATAATGACACAGTTTTGAGAGTAACAAATTTTATCTTTGAAAAAGGAAGAGAAACCAGTTGGGTCTTTTTGTAAATCGACAGTTTGATGGTACCATGAGGGCTTTTATTTGTTTAAACAAACACGTATGGTGACTGTTGTATTTTCGAGATAGATAAATTCGAAAGAGAATATGTGACTTGTAAGATAAGTTAATTTGTTCTGTGGAAACAAGTAGAATGTTTTGGGTATTTTTATTTGTTCTGTAATATTCTAAATTAATGTTCTTGATTGGAAAACAATAGTAAAAGATGGAGATAACAGTAAAATAGAGTTTTGGCCTAATCACTATATATATTTTATTCTGCGTTCAAGATTTTCTTTACTGCGTTATGGACTATTTTCATTTTCAATTAATATTCACTCATATAAATAGAAAGATTCTGAACCATTAAAGGATCGATTTACACCAGCTCACGCTAGACGATATAAGTCTACAACAAATAGAAGAACAGTTTGGAGAATATAAGGAAGAGGTGTGTTGTTACTACACATGACTAGCAAAGCTGTGGAGGAAGAAATACCAAGGGGCAATTGGAGAAATATGGGTTTAGAGAGCTCGGTCTTGCACACAGGTTCGTTCTTTGGTTTGTTTTAAGCCTCGTTCTCCTCAATAACTGTACGACTGGGGTCCCATTTCTATATGCTCTGCCTTTAGGAAGAAATTGACATTCGGGTATACATAAGTCATATTAGATATGAATAATATTTACAATTATTTAATTTCTTGATCCGTAACTAGTAACATTGTAAAAAAATTCTTTGAATTAATTATGAACACGCAAAACTGTTTTGGAATGTTTTTGTTTGACGGTAAAAATACCATATCCTTTTGAAAAAGGAAAACTCAAACATACAATTTGATATCAGTTATCTCCTTCTAACATGTAACCTGATGTTTATCTTTTTAACTAGTGTAAATATATGTTTAATTCTAAACTAGATAAGTAGCTAGCGCTTTATCCTGTCAATTTACATGTGACCTATATAATTATTCTTTTGTTTTGAGTAATTCTTTTGTTTAGTTCTCAGAATTCACCACAGCCACGTGATTGTCAATCTGTTAGGTGGTACTTCCTGCATGCGATCATCCTGGCAGATGCACGCGTTAGGTGTGAAATGTGTTTTCAACAAATCTGTAAAATTACAAAAGAAAGAACAATAGATTGTTGTAGTTAGCGTTCATGGTAGACTTTTATGTGCTTTCTGAGAGATAACTTTCTTTGGGATATATATACATGTATATACATATACATATATATATAGTACCCCTGTAAAGGAATTTGATTAAATAAGTGCTTTCCTACCCTAAAAGCTAGTCATTTCAGCCGAATTTATCTTTTTCTCAAATACATGTTTGTAAACCATCAAAGTCGATATTTTAAACTGTTTTAGAAATAGGTTGAAATAGAATTTTTCAAATTTGGTACACTTTTTATACTTATTAGTAAATTAATTTTGGTCGATAATGACTGAAATGTTTTCGCCTTTAAACCACTTTCTATTTTACATCAAGTTTCCTAAAATGGCGGGGAGAAGTAATTTTATAGTAAAACATTTCTGCTCCCTATGACAAACTAAAATAAATAACATCAATTTGTAGGACATTTAAAATACAAATATTAGACTCATATTTATACAAAATATGTAACCTACTTCTTCAACGGATAAAGGCCAAGCACATTATAAAAGGAACGAAGCAACGATCACGATTGCAAAGTCAACATCAGACATGCGATGGTCCCGAGCCCCATGTAATCCTTTGAGTTTAGATTATCATGCGGCTGCCGCACTTCTTAAAAGAGAATGGAACTTATAGTTAAATATCACTAACAACAGTAAAATACCTTTGTGAACTTCAAAACCTGGGATTTCCTTCTCGTGTTCTTGTTCCCCGAGGAAGAACATAAATGTCCAGTCTAAGTTTTAAACTATAAAAATGAAGCGCACACCTCCAGGAGGAAGTGCTCCACAACAGGACTAACATAGGGTGGGAACTAGAAGAGAACCAATGAACGCAAGGCGCTCTGGAGTCCAACCAACCATAGAAGACGGTGGGAGAGAAACACCGAGAGGAGATGTAGAGGAACACCTAATCCAGATACATGGTGCACTGCAGAGTAAGAGGAGAAAGGATGGTGGCAGAAATCCAGAGGCCAATGAAGAGATATAAGGTCTTGATGGAGAGCATGGAGGGGAATCAATGTGAAGAACAAGGTGGATCGATGGAGGAGGAGGTGATCATGCTGATTTTTGAATATATACAAGAGCTTAAATTATCCAAGGTTATGAGGTTAGAAAACAAAAATTTCAGCGACATACTAGGGAGATTTTCGCCGATATGTTTAAGCTTCCTCTAGAACAGAAAAAGAAAGAGGGATTATTAGTTAAACGAGTAGTGAAGCTTGAACCGATTCTAAGGAACAGGAACAGGACTCTTCGTGGGGTGGCGTTTTATGGGCACGTCGGAGTATGTAGCTGTAACTAGATGTATCCGTTGTTAACGTTACGGGTATATTGCGGCTTACTGTGTTTCAAAGTAGGATACATATAGACACTGTGGGGACAGTGGACATAGGGCGGATGTTTGTCCGAAGGGTGGTGAGGAACCGGTTTTTGTAAATTGTAAAAATTGGAAGGTGGATTTTAGGCATAAGTATAGCATTAGAGGATACTGTGTTATAAGAAAGCCTTGAAAGGGGCGATGAGAAAAACAGATTATGGGTAGTAATTAATTGGAACTTTCTAATTGGGTACGGACAGATAAATTTTCAGAAGAGTAAGATTGCAACAGACGTGATAAGGAGGGTATCCGAGGAAATAAGGTTGGATGTTTCATTGGTGTAGGAACCTTATACAAGGGTTGCTAAGGTGGTGAGATTCCCTTTGAGAACGAGAGTGAATACCGGAGATAGGGTAACTTATGGTTTGCAGTAATGGTCTTCAGGGATGAGATCGAGATGGTTGTGATGTTTCAATAATTGTGATTCGCACGTTCTTACTGTAGAGTTGCGTTTAGCTGGAATGGCTTTGATGGTGTCTTCAGTTTACTGCCAATATTCTAGGGAGGTAGGTGAATTTGTGGATAGGATTAGAGACATAGCGAGAGATTGAAGGGGGAGGGGGAGATTGTCATAGGTCTGGCTTCGAATGCTAAATAAATAATGTGGAATAGCGGGTATACCGATGAGATAGGGGAAATTATCGAAGAACTTATTGGTGCTAAAAATCTTGAAGTGTATGTCGACGGGCAACCTAAGACGTTTCATACTCTTAGGGCTGAGTCAAATATCGATATTACTCTCGTTACTGGGAAAGCATTTAGACAGATTGATAGCTGGATCGTTCATCCTGAGGTCTCGGCTAGCGATCATAGATTGACTGCATTTGGTTGGAGTGTTAATGGATGTCTTCTTAGTGAGTGCACTGGAATAGAAATTTAATTAAATTAAAGTAGGTCTAACTGGGAGGTGATGATGGATTTGACGAGGAAATTTAGATACGAATTGGACGAAGAAGAAAGTGGACCAAGGATTGTAGATGGACTATATATGCCCTATATAAAAAAGATCATCTTCAGTACAATTCCAAAAAGAAGAATCTTGAAAAGACCGACGGTCAGATGGGGGACAGCAGAGGTAATAAGGCCCTCATTAGTCTAAGGAGGAATCTTCGTCGTAAAAATAAAAGACGGAGGCAAGTAACAACAGATCCTGTTTTGAGCAGACTGTTAAATTTCTCAGATAAGAGCAGCTAAAAATAAACTACATTTAGCCATAATATTTTCAAAATGAAAGAGTTGGAAAAATTTGGACACCCTTGATAAATAGCATAAGAGGTGGTGTCACGGAGAAAAGGTGAAGTTACCAAATGGTGGTTTCCAGATGTCAAATGAAGGACACACTTGTACAAACAAACAAACAAAACATGTAATGCATAGTAATACTTTTCAATAAACTACATGGTAGTTTTGTTAATTTTTTTTATAAAAGTTTTACTCAAAATAGTAAGGAACCAGCCAGTGCTGAACGAGTGAATAAACAATAAATAAGAATAAAATTTAAAGAAAAGAAGTGGAAATAGTTATACTTTGAGAAAGGAGAATGAGATATTGAATCAGGTTCTGGAGTGGACTCCTCATGGGCATAGAAGAAGAAAACAGCCGAGGACGACCTGAAAAGTGGAAAAAAACTCCTGAGGAAGATGTGAAGGTGATGGCACATCTTATAACGTGAGGTGGAAGTAGTTTGCTTCTAACCTATGCGCTCGATCGCGTGTGTGTTACCACTCTATCGACGGAAATTTTGATCAATTTTTTTTTTCACATTTGCACAAACATGTAATAATAGACTGGACAAAAATTAACTGTCAGAATGTTTTAAAATGTCATTTAGTCTTTAATAGTAATCACATAACATTGAACAGTTTGGAGACCTGAGTTTATTATTACAATAATCAAGGTCCGTAAATGAAGGTTGGTTTGAGTTTAATAGGAATGGATCATTTCTACTGAAAATGATTTATTCCAGTATAAATAATATAATATAACTATAAATATGTTTTCTGATCATATATCAAACGAGAATATGTTAGAATAGTTTCCAAAATAAGTAAATATTTAGGCCTATTACTCAAAACATTTAAAGTTTTCAGAATTTATTGGTGATGTTTAATAAAGAGGGAAATATAATAACAATAATGTTGGTGAAAAAAAGAAATGACTATTGCCAAAATTTGAATAAGAAAAGACACAAATGAAAATATTTGTGTTCAGTCAAAGTTACTGAAGGTAGTTGTAATCATAAATCAAAACGAGGGAGGGTAGGGAGAATGTCACATGCAAAAACACATTCAACTTTAACTTCAACTGATAGGTTTAAGCTTATATTTTTTGTGGGGTTTTTATTCTATTGTTTCAAGTTTTTTTTATAGACACATGAGTTTGAGAATACCGCTTATATTTTGTATGTATTTATTTCTTCACTTTACAGTCGCCAAGCTACAGCTTTATTCTTCTATAATTCAAAATAGGTGTATTGTGGAAAATACGTATATCGCCCAACTTGAATTCTTCCTACATCATCTCATGCAAACACTCTACAAAAAGGATGAAAATCTTGAAATCGGAATCATAGTTCTGACCCTACAAAAGGTCTCTAAATCACAGAACATCTCATACTCGCAACAGAACATGTTATGTCGCTACAGTTCAATAAAAGCAGAATCGACATACTAAAACTATATATATATATATAAACTAAAAATCTACGAAAAATATTGCACTAACTTTCTCAGACTCAGATACATAGTCAAACTAATTTATATCAATGCAAAAATAAAATAAATATTTTTATTATATTTATTGAAAATTAAAATTTTTTTTATTACTTTTTAAAATTGATAGTTAATGTTTTAACTTCCCACGATGGTAACATTTTTTATTAACTTACTTTGTATCGACTTTCTCTCTTTTGCATTGTAATTGATTTTTAAAAGCTACAATTCAAATCTTTACGACATTTTGGCTTATTCCTTCAAGGAAACACAATTTTTGAATTATAAATTTTTTAGATTACGTTTTAAATATTTTTACGAGAATTTAGCACGTTTGTTAATCTTTATAACAAGCTACTTGAACTAAATTTTCATTAAAATCCATTAATAAAGTTTAGCTATTTTTTAAAATTAGACATGTATACAATTTGAAGCTACGTAACAACTCCCGAATAAACCCATCTCATTTTCTTTGCAATTCAATGTTGAACGAATTCATTTGTAACTCATTTTTGTGTGTTAACTATATAAAATAAGACATTTTAAAATTAACTTATTAAAATAACTATTTTCCAACTTAAATTATTAATACCAAAATTACGCTGACATACAAATAGAGAGAAATGTTTTGTATAATTTTAAAATGCGTCTAAGAACTGATTCAAGCAATGAATTTATCTTCTCCCCCATCCAAGACTAAAACTGTTTTATTTATTTTTTCTAGACTATATTGGGTACATACATTAAGATTAATATGTATACGAATAGACCTACCTAATCATGAAAACAATATCCCTTTCGATTATATTTTAAGCAGGTCCTAAACATAGAAATAATAAATTTACAATAAATTATTTTCATGTGGAAAGCAACAATAATATTACAAATTTAAAAGAACCAAGTAAAGATATAGTTTAAGTTATATGGGATTTAAATTCGAAAAATCATTAGTGACATTTCGACAAACTAGACTATAAACAGAAATAAAATATTTCACATTAAATAGTAAACTAATTTTAATTAAACTCAAATAATTATACTTAGTTTACGATCTCAAAAATACGCTGAATAAATAATAATATTAATTCAAGTACAATTTTCACAACTACAATATTGCAAACAACATAACCTACATATAAAAACTGTTGATTGTTTCAAGCATGACTGAGTAGAATGACTCATTTTTGAAGGGTTAATGTTGAGAAACAGGTCATAGTTTTCTATATACATTATTTAGAGTGTGTTAATGTACAAACCTTACATTACGTAGTATTTTAAAGGGTTAAATAAGAATTGAAACATGATAGTAAACACGACGTCCTAGAAAGGAACAAAGAAGAAGTAGTTCCTTATAAAATATAAGTAAAAAGGTTCCTACAAAAATATATGTCCAAAACTACTCACTCGTTTTCCGTCCATCGATCTGATTGTGTGTTTTATAAACAAATTTGTAACTTTGGAAATGGATGATATATTGAGTCATCCTTTATATAGGTATTGTTCAAATAACCTTTTAACAGTAATACAAATAATTGTAACCTTTTAACAGTAATAATTGTAAAAGAAATGCCTAAACATTATTTTGTATATTTAAAAATGGCGGTGGTTTATTAACATTTTTAATGATAATTATCTTTAAACTATTAATATTTCAAGATATTTATAAGTGACAAAATATTTTGCTCTTTTAACAATAACCTCGTTTATATAGTCACTTTAGTTGTAGATCAAAGTATATTTTAGTTTATGATATTAAATCATTAATTTTTGTTTTGGTAATTGACTATAACAGCCAGAAGTTTAAGATATTTGTTAATTCTTCTTAATATTGAATCTTAAGATACCCTTCCGTTAAATAACAACATAATTCAACTTCTAGGTGTTTTAATCAATTACCCAGAAAATATATTTTTTATCAATATCTCGGTTATTCTTCGACTTACAATGAAATTAAAAGTATAGAGGTCTTTGTCGTTAATAATGTTTTATTTTGGTAAATATTTAGTATTAAACATTTATAACAGCGATTTACAAAATAAATAAATACATCTTCATTCTTGATAAATTTGTAAAAGGTTACATATAAAATTAGTTGCATACAATAATAATCGGATTACACTTCAGTAGGTATCATGAACTTCTGGGTGATTTAGTGAACTTCCAAAAAATTATGTTTTAATTTACAATAAATCTTATCTCTGTTATCTTTTGACCTATTGGAAAATTTAATTACCATATTGTTTCACTTTCAATAAACAAAGTTTTTGTTTCGAAAGGTAATAGATTTTCGAAACCTATAGTCACATTTTTTTAAATGTGCAAAAAGTCTTGATTTTTGGTAAACTGTTAAAAGGTTATAAAATGTGTACATATAATTTGGACTCAATATTCTATTCATTTTCAAAGTCATAATTTTATTAAGAAAATCACAAAGAGATCAACAACAGGCGGTAAACGAATCCTGTTTATATTATCTGTTTTCGTACTTTTTTATGTAATGAATCCACACAAAAATTGCAAAATCCATCACCATGTATTTCAGAACACACTGTATTTATAATCAACAACTAAATTCAATAAACATGTCGCCCAGCGAGAGTCTCCGATAACGTATTGGCCAATTACTTTGTAGTATTAATTATATAATCTTTATTGGCATTTATTAATTTGAGGAATATTGTTTATTTGCGAGGATAACCACGTGACCAGGCGGTCAGACGAGGGTCAGAGGTGACTGCTACTAGGCCGCTGCGTGTCTGCAAACTTGTATTACTTCTTCTTGAATTAACATACAAAAGATTTTAAACTACTTCTGGTATTGTTTGTTTTACCTTTGTCCTAAAAATTATGACTATCTGTAGATTTGTTGATTCTGTCTGTAGATATAAAAAAATGTTATATTCTCATATAAACGTCATGTAGAGAAAGTTATGTGATGGGTCAAAAACCGATGTCGAGTTTTATGTGGATACAAATATTTTGTGAGCTCCAAAAAATTAATTTGTGGAATGATGTCTGTCCTTGGTCGTTCTCTGTAGCAAAAGCAGTTGGCCAATTTATACAAATTTGGTATGTGTGGATATTTTAGTCATATCTTAACTTTTGTGGGTATCTGCCATAAGAAAAACCTTAATAATCTCATTATCTTTTCATCAAATTTTGTTCAAATATAGTCTCTAAAGATTAACATTTCCTCTTTGGCTGTAAATTCTTCACAAATATTATGTGTTATATTACGAAAACCTTCATGTGAATCCCTATTTTCAAACTATACACTTTCTTTCACAGTAATATTTATATATATATATATATATATATATATATATATATATATAGTTATATATATATATAAATTTTAAATTCATTCTTTCAATCACAAAAATAAAATATCTACTTGAAGGTATGAATATTTTGTTTGAAATTCCGAGGCCAAGGAATTTATTCTATTATAGTGCACCAAAATTATTTAATTAATGTCCTACCAATTTTTTTACGTGGTTGTAGTTAAAATAAAAAATATTTTAGTTTTTAGTAAATTTTATGTAAAGTTAATTGTTTACAAGATATTCGTCACTAAACATTTAAATCCTTAGTGAAAATGAAAATGTTTTGGATTACTGTATACGATGAGTATACAGAAAGAAAAATAAAACATGTAGTAGGGTAAGTATTAAGTTTATACAAATTATTTAAAAAATTTATATATTTAAATAAAACCAAAACTTACTTCCCTTGCGGGGCAAACTAGTCCTGAGATTAAATTATATTTAATGTTGAGTTTAAAGGTTTGTTTTCATATTTGGAACTTATTTTATATTACTTGAAACTTGCACTGGTTTAGGCCATTAATCCTCACGTTATATATGAACCAAATCAGTATAACCTCTTTAATAACTACGTTATATTTAAGTAGTTTGGGGGGGGGGTGGAGCGACTAGTAGGATTAATTTGGGTCGTCAAAAGTTACATTTTAGCCAAATGGAGACTAACTCTTTTCGTATTTGCGGAAATCCTTTGTTAAATTCGACTACTGTCTCTGGAATATAATAAAAGATGGGTTGCCTCGTTTGGTATTATCACAGATCCTTCGTAAGCCGTTAAAAAACAAATTTTAAATGCTGTACCTTGTTGGAATGCTTCCATTATGAAATTCGACCATACTCCGTGTTTCTTGATGAATTCTGAACCAATATAAGTTTCAATTGTTGCTATCCTTTCTTGCCCATAATTAAACATTTTGTGACAACACAACTACGACTCAAAACGTGCTGTACACAAATGTTAAAAAGGTTCAACTAAA
Organism: Aphrophora alni; assembly: GCA_963513935.1. Lineage (NCBI taxonomy): Eukaryota > Metazoa > Arthropoda > Insecta > Hemiptera > Aphrophoridae > Aphrophora > Aphrophora alni. The sequence continues at coordinate 102,074,810 of OY740770.1, read as the reverse complement.
AGTAATATACAGGATAATCATTTTATTGTGGGTAATATACTAATTAAATGTTCGTGACTTTTACATGGAATTTAAAAACTAGTTTTGCAAATTTAAAAAAAAAAAACGCTTATTTTTCAATATGACACGTAACCTAAAATTCCTTATGAAAACTACTATTTTGTATGGTGTTTTCGGATTTTAAACATTTTTATTCTGGTGCATTTTTGGGAAACGATTTTCCGTATGTTCCATTGTTGCATTAAATTTTTAAAATGTAATTAGAATTAGGAACTTACCAATGCAGGACAAATTAAATTAGGTAATTTAGAAACAGAAAAAACTAGCTAAATTTTTTAAGTTTTTGAAATTATATTTTGAGTCAGAGAATTATTATAAACGTCCAATTTTTTTTTATGTATATTTAATTTATGGCTTATCCTTAAAATAGATATGAGCTAATTTTTATCTGTCCCACAAAACTTGTTTTAACTTCAGTGTTGTATTTGCATTTAGACTTCCAAGACAACGCCTAATGAAATTTAAATTTCATATAACAATGGGAAGAACGGAAAATCGCCTCCCAAAAAAATATCATACTACAAATTTTCGAATGTTCAAGTGCCTTTCCCACGCGAATGGGGCCTCTCAAACTAAACCTAAGAATTATAAAGTTTTAGAATTTGGTTTAAAATCCGAAAACACCATACAAAATAGGGGTTCCCCTAAGGATTTAAAAAGTTAGGTGCGTGCCATATTAGAAAATGACAGTCATTTTCAACGTTTGAAAAAGGCTTTTTTAATTTTATGAAAAAGTAACGAAGGTGTTCCATTTAATGTTTTTCATAAGATAAAATGATCACCCTGTTAACAAAAACCACCAATACTAACGGCAGAAGTTACGAACACAATCGTGAACGTCAATTTGGGGAAGCTTTTACGGTATTCACCCTTGTGTTAATACACTATTTAAATTTAAAAATTCACAATATCTTTTAAAAGGAAATCTTTCACTTTTATTAGCACTGGTTTATTCCCTTGATCTATGTAAGATTTTACCGGTAAAAAAGATATGTTTTTCACAGTAAAGCTGAGTAAGTGTTATAATAGAGTCCAGCAACTGTTATATAAAAGTTGAAAATCAAATAATTAAGTAATAAAAAGTTTGATTTCGTGTATGAAAAACAGTAATAAGTATCAGTCTATTCAGGGAAGAGCGACCCACCTATAAACCCAATCAATACTATAAAATTAAGAAGGGTACATAAAAAAGAAAGAAAAACTAATTTCCCCTAATTGGCAAGAAATTACGCGATATTTAAGCTCCGGTACAGTTTTACTTCGGGAAATGCTAATGACTCTCGAGAGGGTCGTAAACTTTGAATATCAAAAGTGCACAAACTTTTTTTTTAACGGCCAATTAAATGTGATGTGCATGGATCTCTTTTACGGATTAAAATTTGTAGTTTCAACGTTGGAAATAAAACTTTGGAAGCCGTCTTCTTGACGACCCCTAACCTGAAGACGATGAAACGTGCATCGATCAATAGAAAACATTTTGACCTTATCGAGTTCTTATATTATATTACATGCCAAGTTACTAGGTTTGAGTTTATGAAAGGGTAGGGTTTTTGGACACTTTATTTAATCTTAAATTGAAATAAACATCAATACGAGCCGTGCCGCGGATCAGTCGTTTGAAGGTCAGACGTTTCCTAAAGAACCCTACAATATCGCCCTTGCGTTTAAATGTGTTTCTACAAGTGTTAATTTTCAGTGTACGATTTATTGTAAAATACACTATATCGATTACCAATTCACCTGATTGTGAAGTGCACTCTATGATTAGATTTGAAGTTTAAAAAATAATCGTTCTGTTGAAATTCATACACATTTTATATGGGGAACGAATTATAAACGAGGAAAATATGTGTACATGGTTTAAGCTGTTGTTAAGCTAATGAAGAAAGAACTGATGTTCTTGATTAATCACGATATAGTTAACCAATAGTCATACTGAGGATTTCACAAACAAAGTCGATACGCATATCCATGACAAAATATTTGTGATATGTAGGTTCCAATATTACATATAACGAGTACAAGAAAAGCGTATGCGCGCTACTCTGTCATTTTTGAGCGATTCAGATGAACAATTGTCATACTGAGGATTTCATAAACAAAGTCGATACGCATATCCATGACAAAATATTTGTGATATGTAGGTTCCAATATTACATATAACGAATACAAGAAAAGCGTATGCGCGCTACTCTGTAATTTTTGAGCGCTATTACAGAAATGATGCTGAACGTTTGAAGTACGTCTTGATCGGGGTTGAAATTTGTATCTCTCATTACACACCTGAAACAAAAAAATTGAAGCAAACTCCGTCAATTCAAAAAATCATTAGTATAATCAAAATCCTTTCAGTTAGATGACCTGCCTCTTGTAGAGACAATGAATTCGGATTAGTATTACGAAAAACCTATTCAATTCTCCCCTCCCCATTATTCCTGATTAAACCTGCTGATTTTAATTTTAGTCCAAAGTTTAAGAAATTTTTGAAAGAAAGCAAATCAAGAATAGTGATGAGTTTAAAAAATTAATTGTGGATTGGTTAATTGGACAGGTGTCAATAGATTTCTATGATCAAGCGTTCAAAACACTTCCCCCACATCTAAATAAGTGGCAAGTAATAAAAAAATGTAATTTGTATTCCCAGTTGACAACATGTTCTTTAATAAAGGTTGTACAAATAACGATTGTTATTAAAAAAATAACTCTTGAGGTAATAAAAAAATTGTATAGCTACCAAGAGTAAAACGTATTTAAATTTTATCAAGGAGCTTGACTTACGAACGTGGCAGCTTTCCGCCCTTAAGTATCAAAGTATCTATCTTTATTTAGATTTGTACGTACTGTACTTCTGTAAAACATTCACTGTGATAAGTTTACACAGTCTTGTCTATCTGCTTAAGGTACAGTAAGGGTGATTGCTACTTTTACAATTCTCAGCACGTTTGTCTGTTTCACCCCAAGTTTATTTCCCGCCCGTAACGGAAATAATAACGTCGACAAAATTAGTTTATTGTTGTAATAAAAGTCCTTTAAATTCCTTCTTCCAACAACGAGCGCAGTTCTAATATGTGTTTAGTTGCTTCTATATTAAAAACATTTTTATTAAATTAAATAAATTTCATTAAACAATATTATAAACTGGTAACAATAGTGTTTTAGTTTTAATACAAACATGTTTCAAAGCCGTTTTTAAAACGCACAGTATGTAGGCCACTGTTAAAATTATAGGCACTAAAATCCATCAATAATTAATAGTACATAATAATACATCTAAATATTAGTGATTACTTAATATTCTTTCTGGAATTGCACAGCACATTTTGTTTTGTATTTTGCTCGAAAAAAAATTTTATATTTATATGTTATTTAAAAAAAATAAAATATCAATAAATCAGAGACACAGTAATTAAAAATCAACATCAAAACAAAGATCAGCTTTTATTTTTTGCATTAACTTTTAAAACAAAATTGTATTATTCTCTGAATATAAATAAAACAATATAAATAATCAATTCAATACTACCCTAATATATCACGTCTATGGTGAGATGTGCACAAGTAAAAACCCAAAGAACACGATAAGACATATTTCTTTATCGCAATCATACGGAGTTCGGTAAATATTAAACTATCCCCCCCCACCCTTGTAAACTACGCTGAGTATAAAATTTACTATACCATGATGTATTTATTTTCAACCTTTACATTTTGTCTGCAAAGCACGTAAGGACACGCATTCTAATATTTTCGTTTGGTTCTTCAAAATCGTGGCAACCAGTCACAGTCGAGGTGTTAAACACAATCTTGTATTACTGCTTCGTAAATAGTTTTTTTTATTCAGATTATAAAAAAGTTATTACTTAATTCTACTTTATTTGTATTATTAGTTCATAGAAATCTATCTGGTTTTAACCCTCAAAACAAATTTTAAAAAAGTGTAGGTAATGAGTTAAAAAGTGGCTTAGCTAAATCGATTTCGGCACCCGATATGCTAGTATTCAACAACATTTATCAGAGAGTTTTTAAGATAAAATTTATAAAACAACACGAAATTGTTATTTTAATAGTGTTGTGTTTCGTATATAGATAGTAAGCAATATTTGCAAGAAATTTCCCCAATACCTGTATTCTATAAATTTTATAATATTATATTATGTAAATCTTATTATTCTATACTATAAATTCCGTTAGCTGTAAAAAAAAAAAATTTGAAACAAAGCTTGGTTAAAAAATTAATTATTATTAACCATCGACGCGGTGGTCTTTCTATACTGTACCATCGCCACTGTACTGTAGTAAGGCGAAATACTACATTTACAATGTAGTATGTTTAAATCCATTGTTGAGCACGCTACTTAGGCATTCATTGAGGACGTCTTTGGACAGCATACATAACATATAGAATATGCATTACGTAATAACTTCTCAGAACTAAGACATAAAAAAAAACTCTCCACAAACTAAAGAGGAAAGTTCGCTGTTTCTACCTTAGACTAACAAACATTTAATTAGCAACTGAAACTATAACCTAAAAAACTAAAATTATTACAATAAAATTTATATTATAAAAAAACAAAAATCTTGAATTATAAACGTACAACTAACCACGATAAACAATACACACATTCACATAAATATATAAAAATTATAAAACTAAAAGTAAAAACAATGAAATTACATATTTTACAATTTTGTAGGTCTATACCGTGATTTCAAAATCAATCTGTTTTGTTGTGTACGGAAAACGTATTTCCTACATGTGCGAGCTGAAGACCACAAAACGGGTAAATTCTTGTAAAAATATAGATACAAAGAAATTTAAAAATACTCATTTAAAAAAAAAAATCTACTAGAATCACGACTGTTTAAATGAGCTCTTACTGCTTATTTCTAAAAACGAAAGGTCCTTTGGGGTCATCTGCTAACTGGAGTTGACTGAGAGATAATATCGATAATTTAAGCAGGATGATAACAAACCAAAGTATATCAGTTTTAGAATTGGTTCAGGATAGAACTGAGATTTTGCAACCCAATTGTAAAATTATTGATCTACTCACGTTACGAATTAGCCATAAAAATGTCATTCTCATAACCACCTATATTCTTTGATCACTAAACATTATGTTATGATCTACTTTGTTTATTCAGATTTTAAATTAAAAAGCTTACATTTAGTCTTCATTCGATTAGCTTTAAAATTATGTTCATAGCAGTATTATGAAGAAATATTAGAATAAATGAATTTGACACATTAGACAAGATTGCCTTTTAGACTAATAGCAGTGTATCATCTTATTGAATCAGATAAATCACTTTTTACACGGAGGTTTAAGTAATTTACACGAAGAATAAATAACAGTATGCCCAAAATGATGGACACTGTAGTTTAAGGAAACTGGATGGAATAAGGTGTTTGCAATTTGTACCACTTGTTTAGAAAACTGGATGGGATAAGGTGTTTGCAATTTGTACCACTTGTTTAGGAAACTGGATGGGATAAGGTGTTTGAAATTTGTACCACTTGTTTAGGAAACTGGATGGGATAACGTGTTTGAAATTTGTACCACTTGTTTAGGAATCTGGATGGGATAACGTGTTTATAATTTGTACCACTTGTTTAGGAAACTGGATGGAATAACGTGTTGGCATTTTGTACCACTTTTTTCAGAAACTGGATGGGATAATGTGTTTGCAATTTGTACCACTTCTTTAGGAAACTGGGTGGAATAACGTGTTGGCATTTTGTACCACTTGTTTAGGAAACTGGATGGGATAACGTGTTTACAATTTGTACCACTTGTTTAGGAAACTGGGCGGAATAACATGTTTACAATTTGTACCACTTGTTTAGGAAACTGAATGGGATAACATGTTTGCAATTTGTACCACTTGTTTAGGAAACTGGAGGGATTACGTATTTGCAATTTGTACTAACCACTTGTTTTCTGTTTTTTATATATTAGGTGAGCCAGTAGAGTGGTACAACTCAAATTCAATATACTTCTTATTTATCAAATAATGTATCGGACGCAATACAGTTTTATATATTTGTGTTTATTTTAGGCGATGTATTAACCAAATGTTTTTAAGACGCATAATAACATAGCCTTACTGCATTACATACACACTGCCAAATAAAGATGAAACAGAGTTTGCCATTGTATAATAAATTTAACTCACTGTCTATATAATTATAAAATAAACTCCTAGATAGTCATTAGGATAAGTTATAGTATATTTGAAAAAAACTATCAAATTAAAAATTATACAATATATTGATCTATAACGTAACTAAATAGATAATTGGGGTTAAGGTCACGAAATAGATAACCTTTAATATTTATTGACTGTGATCTTTTATCGCTTAAGAACGTGTAGATTTACACGTTCAAGATAAAAGAAGAAAAAAACCAGTTTGTTTACATCATAAATGTTTAATATAGATACGTTATCCCGTATACTGTTATAACTCCTACGAATTAGTTTCAGTCAACGCATGTGGGTGAAAATTTAAACGGGCTTTAAAATGGAGATGGTGAGAAAATCAGATATTTCTATTGTATGGAAACAAATTTGTCTTTTTTTTTTATTTTTTTTTTTTTGGATAATTTTTCATACGTACGTCATACAGTATCATCTCAATTGCAAAACTCACTTTTTGGTACGAAAACTAACATAGTAATCATTAAAAACAAAATTGCTAAAAATATAACTAAACATTACCAACAATAAATAGGTTGTGGCTATTTTAGACCAATATAGCATCAATTAAAGTTTACTGTTAATTAAAAATGGAAAATGCGTGTAAATGTAAACCAGAAGAATTATCTAGATTATATATGAGAGCCTATAATAGGTCATTTTGTCCAACTATCAATTTGCTTATAATATTGCCGATGTCGATGTCAGTAAGTATTTTAGTTTTACGAACAGTTAAACAATTACAGCTTCTCGCGTGTTCCTTATTTATGTTAACATGCAAAATTTTAAATTTTGATCAAAATCAGGAGAGCGAACAGTTAATCAAACTTTTTGTTTGGTGTACAATATTACTTTTTAGTTAAATATAATTAGCCATCTATTGCTATATCCCCTAAAGTTTTTCGCGTCTCCGTCTTTTTTTTAACTATATATATATAATACCAGAATGAATTGAGATAAGATATACAAAATGTATTAAAATGTTTCATATTAATATTTTTCTGTATGTCACAAAATCTTATAATTGTTCCCTTAACTGTTTTTAAATTGCTTTTATTTAAAAATTTTGATACCACGTATCCTAAAAACCGATGAGTTTGATAAAATGATATCCCGAATTTTATTACATGTTGAAGAATAACTGGGATATGGGTAAAAACTGTTTTAAAAATATATTAATCGTCTAGCACTTAGTTCATCTTTTTAAATAGTTATTAAGTTGACTATTGTGTGATGAAAAGGCTCCTAGTAAATTATTGTGTATTCTAGTAAATTATTAAGAATAAGTTTATAGAATGTATCTAGTTCATCCTTCAATTTGCTAAATAGAAGGGCATTAAAAAGGGATAAATATTTTGTATTTTTTAAATCTTAAATAAATCCTTTTCTGCAAACGAAATTATATATCCAATATTTTTAACAACTCCATTTTAAAATATTAAATGATCGATTACAAGATTTTATGATCAACTGCAAACAAATAGTAATAAGATATTCTACAAAATTTGGAATCTATATGTTTCATAGTTACATCTTGTGTTTTAAAAGACAGACGGAGAGCGAGAAAACAAAGCTGATTGGACTTTAAAACTTTTAAAATGATTTTATAGTCCTGAATCACCACTCAAAGTTTAGCACCTAATTTTCTGGACACTATGTGTCAAGATCTCGATTAAGTTAGTTAACCAGTTCGAAAGTTAATAATAGTTTTCAAAATGTTTAAACAAAATCTAATCTCACTTACGTTTGACGTTACAAAAAAAAATTGGGTAACTAATTTTGTCCAATCTTCATGTATTTATTAAATTTCAGCAAACGAGCCAATTTCGTGTCCTATCAGCTGCTTCAAACAATTTTTATTTCACATATGGACAGACGATGTATCAAGCTAACAATATACTATTCTAAGAAACGTTGACACATTACCAGATAAATTTACAAAATTTAAATTTAACAAATTACGTAGCTTTATGACATCAACCCAGCTGATCAGGACTTACATAAATAATTTCAGTATCCTGAAACTAACGATCTCACAAGGTAACCTTCATTACAACTCTTAAAGGTCGCTTAACCAGGATCTAAGCAATGGGATTCACGCATTAATACGCAGATGCGTCGACCAAGGAAGTGAAAGCTCGACCCAGCGGGGCGTAGTTCCCTGACTTTGCATTATTTATCATTATGGATTCCATGCTCTATTAATACTCATTTACTGCAGGTTAAGAAGCGAGGGTCGAAAATTTATTTTTATAATACAAAGACAGTCTTTATATTACGTAAGGTCATACGATTGGCTAGCAACATATTAAATTTATTTACGAAGCATTTGATAATAATTGTACAGACTTTATCTGTTGAGTGTATGGTGTTTATTTATAGCGATATTCAAGGGAAATTACGTAATAAAATTACGACAATAATTTGCAAGGTCTTTGTTTAGTTTTTACATCTCCTGTCACCCACCAATTCTTGTTCTAGCTAAGCGTTCATCCTTATAGAACAGTAGTCGACACTCGAGACTATATAAATGTCCATCGGTCCTACCCATTCAATTATAAAGACACCACTTTTAACTCATTACACAGAGTGTTCAGAAATGTCTTGTCAAACTTTAAGTGGTTGTAATATGCCGGGTCAACAAAAAAAAAAGTTCCCATGAACATATGTCCGGAAACACTTCGTTTTATATATGTCTGCCATTTTGTTAAAAAAAAAAAAAATAAAAAAATAAAGCTCGAAATTATTAAGATTTTGAGTCGAAATTTATTATACACATTTTTATGCAATGGTTCATCAATAAAGCAAGAATCAAAACTTCATCTCATATATTTTTTAAATGGCGGCTGTTCACATTTTCTGACGTCTCGTGTAAGTGTATGGAGAAATCGTTATTAACCAGAAAAATGTGCGTAAATTTTATGGAAGGAAGAAAATATGTTAAAGATGAGTCACGATCCGGGTAATCAACTGTCTTTGCTGAGGACTTGACAAACTTAGTTGTTAAGCATATTGTGAAAACAGTCGACTGATTTACTGCTTCGTGAAGCGAATATTTACTCCATAACATTGACAAAGCACAGACGGGTAACCCAAAATACCCGTCAAAATCTATCCATAAGCGATTTATTTATATCAACGCTCGGGCATACATCGACGTTGGATAAGTTTGGATGAATCAAACGTCGTTACCTCCCCCCCCTCCTAGTCCTGAACTTACGCCTTCAGTTCATTTTTGTCAAAATCTAAAGAAATTTCGATCGGAAAACTTATGACAAGAGACAATCAATTAAAATAAAAGTCAAAGGATTAAATAAAGCAATAAAGTTAAACTTACAAAATTATTTTAATAATATAAATGAGCTAGTTATAATATAATATACCTCATTTACACTACTAAAATAACTTTAGCTTTATTGCTTTATTTAATCCTTTAATATAGAGTTTCAACAAGAAATATGTGCTATTACATTAAATATTTAAAAAAGTTTATTGGTTAAGTAGACAGGCAGAAGACTTACATGATTAAATTGTGCCAAGCCTCAAAAAGAATTACCTCTACATGGAGATTAGGTTCAAAAATAAATAAATGTTATAGTTTATATTTTCAGTTCAAATTTTGTTCATAATTAAGTTTTCTATTTTGTATAAACTATAGCAATAACTAAAATCTAACATAACTTCAAAATTAAAATAACAAATTAGCATACATTTTTCTAATAGTCTGAACTATTATTGAAACTTTAGCAAAAATTTAACAATAGTGTTAGTTTTGAATATAGTTGTTACTAAAATTAAGTTGTCGATAGTTTCAAAAAAGCGGGTGTTTGAAATGGTTTCTCTGTGGTTTCTCTTTACCTAAGCTAAACATAAACGTATAGTAGCTCCCTTTTTGCAGCTTAGTGATCTGCTTCTACTAATACAAAAATCAAAGTTAGCAAACAATACGGAAACAGTCATACCGGTGGTACATAATGGCATAAAATAATTCGGTGGTACATACCATTAATAAACATTATAACTCTGTACAATAATGATGGCTTTATGGAATGGGAACATTATAAAACGTATGAAAAGCCTAAAATTTATGACAATACAGTGTATATTATACTGTGTTTAATATTACATTGTATTGTATATTGTTGTACCGTCCGGAAAACTGGACTGTATACCAAAAGCAAAAGTAAAAATTGTAGACAACTGAAAAATAACTTCTGGAGTAGGCCGGCTATGAAATTAAGAAGAGAGTGGGTAAAAAAGACGGAAATACGACATATTATGGCGGTGGAAACCATTCTGACCAGCATAAAAAGAAAGAGATTGAAATGGTGCGGACTTGTATAAAGGACGAGAGAGGAAAGGATACCTAAGATTTCAATGGACAGGGATCCGGAGGGGAGGTGATGCAGGAGAAAACCAGCAGACGATGGTGGCAAGGTTTTCAAGAGTGTCTGAAGAAATTTCAACTAGAGCCAAAGATTGCAATAAGATGGACAGATGGACAGAATCAATTCTCGGAAGACTTGTTTAGTGACTTGATTGGGTTGTTTAGAAAGTTTACTGTTACAGTTTCATTATTTTTCTTATTATTGTTATAATTATTTCTTATATTGTATTATTTATATTAATGTTATATGTTTAATTGTTTGGTAGAGATAAGCCTCAAAATTTCTCTATTAATTATAATAACTCCATACGATTCAAAATTTTGTTATTTGGACAAAAAGCACTAAGGTAATAAACACAATAAGATCTGATTTATACGTCGCCATACATGGTGTCAAGAGAGCAATAAATCTAGGAAATTGGTATAATCCTAACGCATAAAATTGATAGCAGTTTAAAATTTTAATGAGAACATTTATATTCTCTTCATATACCCACACGCATAGGGAGTAATTAGCTGTGAATTCCTGTGGGAAACATAAACTATCAAAATACTAAATGCTAAAATATTTCTACACTTGGAACCAAAGTGTTTAATTAATTAAGTCGAATGTAAGTCTAAAAACGTCACACCAGCTGACATTTCCTTTTTTGTGTATCCGCTAGCTTGCCAATAAAGATATTGTCGTTAAAATCTGCGGAATTCCATTTGCACAAGTCCTAGAAAAGTAGGAACTTTGGAAAAAAAGTTTCAAACACCACCTATTTAAACATTTAACGATTTAAAAAATATATTTAACTAATAGTAAAATCTAAAGTTTGACTAAAATTCAAATTACGAAAGTAATAGTTTTCCTACGTTGAGGAAAGTTGTGTTTTTAATAAGTTTTTTTTACAATTTTCTGTTTTCATATAACTTTTTAACTTTAGATATAGAATATAAATTTAGGCAATATTTAGAGTAGATTGTAAGGCTCAATAAAATGAGGTATTATGGGACGGTGTACGACGTACAAGTTAAAAGTTATCCTTCAAAACAAACATTTTTTAAATTTGAAAATGCAAAGAACCCGATTACGATATTACTTACATTTTAAATACCAAGCTTACTCATCAAATTTTATTAAATCAAATAAAACATTACAACCTTTAGAGCGGATATTAAAACACACACACATATATCCATACTAGATGCTTTCTTGTAGAATGTCAGGTACGATAATATCCTTAGATTTCGAATACCTAAATGGATTAAAGTAATTGCCTTCCTGGATGACATTGCCATGGTGGTTGTGAGAAAATATATAGATTACGTGGCTTCTATACGTAATCATACCCTAGCTATTATCAGTGGTTGACAGAGCAGCTCTAAAAGTTAGTTTCAGTGAGATCATTTGGTGACCCTCATATAGTTGAATATGGTGATACAAGACTGTCTTTTAAAGAATAAGTTACGTTGAATTCGCCAGAAAATAAAGCCGCCAAAAGGTGAACGGCAGTTGCTTCTGCCCTCGGTTGCTAGTTCGGTTTATGGAACTCCAATTTGTGCTGATGCTGTGAAATTAAAGCTCTACATGACAAGTAAAGCAATTCATCGACTCTGTATCCTCCAAGTGACCTGTGAATTCCGCATGTTGTCTAATGATGCGGAGTGCTTCGTTTAAAGGATACTGATTATTTAGATTCTGAATAATGATCGAAAGACACTTACAAATTCCAAACAACTAGAGTTCTTGGCACAGTGGCAGGACCAATAGTACCAGACGGAGAAGTAGAGATGGACCCACCGTTTTATACTATCTATTGAGACTTGATTACAAAGATAATATGGCGAGGTTGATTTATACCTGAGGCTTCAGAGCCTCCATGGATGCTTTAGAGCGTATATTTTTAGATTTACGATAAGTTTTGGTTGTCAATGTATTCACCTAAAGACGTGGAACACATCTCCTTCCACTCCCCACACTTCATTGATGAGAGGCAGACACCTGCCGATTTTCAAGAACAATATTATTCTCATGTTGACTTCACATGATGCATGGAGTCATATCACGTAAAGCTGTGATTATGAGGGAGCTGCGAAGTTTGAAGCAGCAGAGGAATAAATCCGAATAACAGAGGATGAGGGAAAATTCAGGTCACTTTCCTCGATTTAATGCTTAGCGACGCTATAAAGGAAAAATAGGTGGACCCGATAAGGAAAGGGAAGATATAGTAGTGGGGATAAATCCCACATTCTTAAGAAGTCTTACATCTTTTTGCAAAAAAATAAACAAACACACACACATACAATTATAGTGAGCTAAATATAAATTCTGACAAAATAACTTCAAAGATAGAAATTACAGTCATTTTGTATTATAGGTTGTCGACGTTTACAAGTTAGAAGCCACAACCTATAATTTCTATTTTAATTATTCTATTTAGTTCAAATAAATTATTGAAAAAGGTTTCATCACCATCGACAATGTCAACATGATAACGTGGTGCTATGGTATGGTAACAATATGTGGCAAATATCCTAAGGGACGCCTGACCTGTTCTATTACGATACGATCTAATATGACTTGTTCACATAAACATTCTACCTCGATTATAAAGTCAAATGTTGGAGTTATAATTTAGATATGTATATATTTTTCCTGGGGGAAGGTTACTCTAGAATTTCTGTTACAGACATTCCAGCTATTGTTACTTCTGTCATGAAAACGTTGATACGCGAGACTATGTAATGTCTACTGATCCCTATCCATTACAGGAATTGTTGGCTCAATAAATAGGGTGCATTTAAATTTATACATGGGAGTATATAAAAAAAAAAGTGTTGAAAAAAATATTTGACACAAAAGTGATTTTATATCAAGAGGGAAAAGAATTGTTATTTTATTTATTAAATGTATTTTCAAGCTCTTTTGAAGGTTGTCATTTTGTTAAATAGCGGTTTTAGACATGGTTTGTCACACTAGACATATCTACGGGCTCTGTGTAGTTTGTAGTTGAAAACATATTGTTTTACACTACATTACGAGTATAATTTGAGGATTCTTTTAAGATATGTACAAGAATAGCGAATTCACTATCGGGAACAAATATGTAAATCAAAGAATTTAAAATTTAAAAAATAGTACAACTTCAAAACCACTCTAAAAAGTACAAAACAATTCATTTTAAGATAACACAGCGGTTTTGAAGTTGAATTTTTTATTCTTCTATACAAAATTCTAGTAATGTATCAGGTGACGCTGTCATGAACAAATGAGGGGAACATAAGAGACGCATTTCTACAATCTCTTCGTACTAAAAGTGTTTATCGTCTTTTGAATTTCTGACATGAGCATTCGGGCCAGTTTTATGACCCCAAATTCTGGTTGCCTTCTCTTTCCTACTTGTTTGCTCCTTTGTAACTACACAACCTCTGTAACTTGCCAGGTGATTACCACGATGGTTTTCAGACGTGAGCATGAATAGTGGAAGTTTTATTTTCCTTGTGGCGTGGTTAACTTGATTACCTATTTTTTTTTTGTTTTTATTATGTTCTTTGCTTCCAAGATTTTAAATCCTTGTTCTTTTAGATCACGGCATATTTCTTCTTCTTCACATGAAGAGTGTAGTTCTCTGGTCATTACCTTTATTGGTCTAGAGGCTTTGTCTTCATATGAATGCCATTGAATTTCCATATTCGTAAGCTCCTTTGTCATGATCCTGTTTGTATTGCTATCAGAACATGAACCTTCCAAGTGTTATTGTTATGCGAGGCATAAGTACACTTTTTCAATCATGCACTTAAGAGCGCTAAATGTTTCCACTTTGTGCAACATTATTCGGGGTGGTGTATAACCTTTCTTTTTGGACTTGGAGAGTATTCTCAAAGCTTCGTTATCGGCTACTGGTTCCTGTTGTGATGTTGTGTCTTTTAGCTTCGGCGTCACACTGAAGAATTCAGTACTTTCGTAGTCTTTGCGCTTTTTAGTTAGCTTTTTATTCTTTTTCTTTAGAATCCAGTCTGTATCTCTTTCCAATTGTTCATCAACAGTTTGATATTGTACATCGCCGACAGGTAAGATTGGTGCAGATGAATTGAACACTTATATATTGGTTCAATAAGTTTTTGCTTCCAATTCATTGATGCGTTTTTGCAATACACTGACAGTTATTTCAAGACGTTCTCTTGCTTGTCTTTCTTCCTGCCATTGCTGCTAATAGTGTTCCTTTCTGAGTAAATGAGGAACAGATGTTTCATTTTCTTAATCGCAAGAACGAAGTGCATTTATACTGTTTTTTGGACATCACTGTACTACTAAACTCTTCCTAAATGGATCACTTTCAAGCAATAGTTGTTCCCCCTCCCCAGAATCCTTGGGGCCGGCCTCCGAAGAGGGTGGATTTTTTGGTTTTACCGAATTACCACATGGGGTAACGTTTCCGTTATTAATTTTTTCCACTGTTTTCAGGTCTCTTTATGAAGAGAAAAGAAATTGAGGAGATCCTCAGCCCCCAGCACAGATCTGCTCGTTGACCCAATTTCCCACGGGGTTTTTCAGCTTAACAGGGGCACCTCTGGTAGGTTAAGTGCTGGAGTTGGAGTGAGAGAGGCTAAGGGAACTCTCTCGTTAAGTTCCTATATTATGTTGCAAGATATTCAGCAACAACACTTCATCTCTCCCATTCACCCCCATAAGAGATATAGGAAAAGAAAGTTGAAATTGTCATGAACAAATGGGGGAACATAAGAGACGCATTTCTACGATCTCTTCGAACTAAAAGTGGCCCAGCAGAAAAAATGAACTACATTTTAAATTCCTAATAACAACAACAAAGAAGAATAAGACCACTAACAATTTAAAGCAGGACAACTTCAACGATGGGGATGATGAAATTGAAGACTCCTTGCAAGTACCATCACAGTTTACCTGAATTAAATTAAAATTTAGGTCTTTCTAAAGAATCGGGTTACGTTCGAGTGGACCACCCTTGCAGAATAACAAACACAAAAATATAAGTAAAAGAGAGAATTAGACACAGTGAGCAAGAAATTTTATACGAAATAAAAAATCAAAACCAGCTTCAACTGAACTCGCTGATCACGAATTGATGACCATACTAAAGCGATATGAACAACACATATATTCTGGATCTCCATATTGAAATACTATACAATCTATGAAACAAAAACGAAATTTTAAATTGCCTGTGTAGGAATTTTCACATTTAACTAATCAAGTTCATCGACTTCCTTTCCATCGCTTTCACCTACTTGGCTCCAGTAGCAACACTTACCAAAATTTTCAACAACATTAATAATTTATAATATAGAAATGATGCTGTGACTAGAATTAAATACCATGTTCTGATGCTGCTAGAAATAAATATTGCGTTCTGATGCTATGTCTAGAATTAAATACTGCGTTCTGATGTTGCTAGAAATAAATATTGCGTTCTGGTGTTATGTCTAGAATTAAATACCACGTTCTGATGCTGCGACTAGAAATAAATATTGCGTTCTGATGCTGTGACTAGAATTAAATACTGCGTTCTGATGCTGCTAGAAATAAATATTGCGTTCTGATGCTATGTCTAGAATTAAATACCACGTTCTGATGCTGCGGCTAGAAATAAATAGTACATACTGATGCTATAACTAGAATTAAATACCACGTTCTGATGCTGCGGTTAGAAATAAATACCACGTTCTGAGGTATTGTGTATAATAGTTTAAACGAGACATAACGAGCAGTTATAAAAACAAAGGAAAAGTCTAACTTTTCTAAACTTTACAGAAATTTTTTTAAATTTGTGACAAGAAATTGATAAAACGTTCTCACTCATACATTTTCACACGGAATAATATTTTCTATTTTCATAGAATTATGGAATATCAAATAAATTATTATCTGCAGTAGTTACATTAAAAATATTTTTCTCTGAGATTTCCTCTTAAATTATAAATAACTTTCACGCAAATTGTACAATACATTTGGAAAGGGACATACATTTGGGGAGGTGCATATCACACTACTCTAAGGCCAGTTATTTCTTTGCAAAAACATTATATCCGCATTATGCTAAACAAGTCCAGAATGATACATGCTGCACCTTTATTCAGAACTTTAAATATTTTACCACTTAAAAGTTTATACATTTATAAAGTTTTGAGAATTTTTTTTGATAAAAGTGGGGAAAGCAAAAATCATTTAGGACCAAAAAGAGGAAAATTAAGTAATTACCTAAATGTGTTTATACCTAAACCGAATCTAACAGTTTTTAAGAAATTTTACTCATATCTCGCTCCTAAGTTTTTTAACGCAATGCCAGATTATATTAAAGGTTGTAGGAATAAAAAGAGATTTTGTAGGTTCGTTAGGGAAATTCTGATTAACCAAGTTGATGTGTTGCTGACTTTAGCACTTTACAATGAAGTATAATTTTGGAAATGTATTGCATTGTTTTGTGTTTGAAGATGAGAAATGTATGTATGTATGATTGTATATGTGCATGTATGTGTGTATGTATATATAAATATATATATATATATATATATATATATATATGAGTATGTATGTGCATGTATATGTTTATATATGTATATGTAGTGGTTGGTGTATGTATGTGTTTGCATAGATATATATATATATATATATATATATATATATATATGACTTTATTCCAAATTCCATTCCTTATTAGATAGTTTAAGTTAAAGCTGGAAATGTATATATAAAACTGATGCAATGTGTGATTTCTATTCAAATTTCTTGTGGTAGTTTGTAAGTTTATATTTGTATTTAATTTGGAAGCCATTATTGTAATTTCACGCTAAGACTGATGTAGTGTGTATGATTCGGAGGAGTGCGGTTGGTTGCCGGGTTTTTCTTTCATTCCGAGTGTATTTTAAGTTGTTATGTTTAAGTGCTTTCCTTTTTTTATATACATCCCAAACAGGTTTTAACCTAGGGATGTATATAATGTTATTAACAATGTTATTATTGTTTCCCTTTATGTAAGGTTGTGTATATACTTGTATGTGTAAAGATAAGGAGCAATAAATATCATTATTATTATTAAAAAAATAAAATATATATATTCATTGAATAAATTAAAATGTAAACAATAGTCAGAATGTTTATGCTTCCAATAAGTCGGTTGGTCTACTGTTCACATTACTAATAATAAGAGGTACAATATATTTTATGGTAGGTATTCAACTTTGAGTTGTAAAACATTACATTTTATGTTTATAATTAGGAGCCAGAGAACATAGGTTATGAAGAAATCAATAGTGAGAGACATACATTTGTAAAAAAAAAAGAAAGATATTTTACAATCAAATAGATCAACAAAAATCTTAACATAAATGGAATTATCGTCGTACTTTCTCTTCTTACGTAGAACGGAAACACGTGTTTAAAATGTTTTACATTATCGTGCAAGTTCCCAGGCAGCAGTCCAGAACAATATTTTTTTCACCCGATAATAGTTGACTCATACGTCGAAACGGAAATATTATGCAATTAGTTAAAGTTACAAATTTACGATACGCCATGTTGGAGAAGTATTAGGGCATAACGGGTGAGTAATGAAGAACACCTGGGTCAATATCCATGAGTAAGCTGGAATGTGGATGATGGTGAGTCACAAGTCACCAGGATCACAGGATGATGAAACGAAAACATAACCTAACAGTGTGGCAAGATCAGCTGATAAAGGGGATGTTGTCATCTGGAATTCAAATTAAGTTGAGACAATAAATAAGAAGGAAGTTTACTGCTTTATCTTGGTATTATTAATGCTTTTAGATTATTTTTAAGTTCAATGAAATATAAGTCTACTTGACGTTGATACGGTGGGATATTTTGTTTTAGTTATTTAAGAATCAACTGATTTCAAGACCATGGTATAAATATCTGCAGAACGCTATTATACACAAAATAAGCTGCTAGATCATTAAACCACACAGATTGGAGCGGAGCAAGTTTTCTGTTATTATTTGAAACTTTGATCGTCATATTTTTAAGAATTCCTTGTTGTACAAAAGTCCAAACCTCTTTCAAAATGAATATTTTTCCCGTTAAATTTTGTGCTAGACAGTTTTGGTAATTTTGTTTTAATGAATCCAGTTGGTTAGTTTAATTTCAAATTGATGTTATAGTTATTTTGATATATTAGATGTTATTAAATTTGTAAAATCAGTTGTTATGGAAACGAATATTGAGGTATAAACTTTCAAGAAACAAAGATTCAATTAGTAAATTTCTATTGGCTTAGTGTATTTGACATTTTTAGTCATTTAAAACTTTAGATTCAGGTAAACAATTTAAAATCCATCTTCGTAGTTAAATGGTTTTAGAGGTAGAGCGTTAATTACATTTCGATTTCAACCCTCTTCAATTAGGATCTACATTTATGAAGATAATTTTAGACAACCTGTTTCAAACGGACACCATTTACGACAGTAATATTTGAAAAACAAATCTACTTAAAGAATAAAAAATAAAACTGTTTACAAACTAAATCATACAATACCATAAAAGGTCATAACACAAAAGTAAGATATCTTAACATTCCGATTAAAAATAAATACAACAAGATCAGCAAGAGGGACAAAGATCATAAACAAAAATCAGTATTTCTAAAAATAGTCTCAAAAGATTTTTATAAAATGTAGGCTTTAAATCTTAAACAAAATCTATTGTTTTCCATCCTGTCAAAAATTCAGGTGAAGGTCAGTGAGTGATGTGTGAAAAATGAATCCAATACGATATCGTTTTGATTAGAATATTTTAACAACATTTTATCAAAATTGTAAGTGCCGATTGCTTAATAAATAGGAGTTTTAAATTTTCATCCTACGGTAGCTGCTAATATTTATTATTATATAAAAAAAATGCCTTGAAATATAGATGAATTTACCTATCACACTTTACGAATTTGTTCAAAATCGGTCGTTTGGACTGTAAAGATACATTATTTCTAAATTTTATTAACAAAAATCTAGGCGTTTGGGCTGTAGAGCACAAACGACAAACAAACATATTTCCCAAAACTACAGCTTTTGAACTCGGGGAACCAGGAAAAACTCAACGTCGCTGTTTTGAACACATCACAAAACGGTTTCAATACTATGAACATGTAAGAATGTAAAAACGAGAATGGTAGACATACTGTTAAAAATAAATACTGAACATACTTTCTTGTGAGAACTCTGAATTTGTTTTGATATATGATGTAAATATAATCACAAAATAAACTAATATTTAAGTAATTTTTATACTGACCACTATGGTAACCTTTTGGGTTTTTAATAGTTTCATTTTCTCTCCATGTATTTATTAATTTTTATTCTAACTTTCGAACAATATCATTTTTTTAAAAATTGTATTACAAAAAAGTATAAAATAGAAATACAGTAACTCTTAATTAAACATAGAGAGTGACCATAAATATCTTCAATGTCTTGAAATTGAGTTTTGTAAAATGTTGATTTTAGGTCTCACTATCAGAAAAAATCATATACGTCAAATCAGGGGATCTTTAGGCCATTCCACTTAATCTTGTTGATCAATCAACTTATTAAGAAACTTTCGCTCCAAAAATTGCCTGAATTGAAGTTAATAAGTACGAAGGAGCTCCGTCCTGCTGGAATATAACATTGTTGTGGAATATCTTTGGACGAGAATAGTAGAAGGAAATTATAAAATAACCCCAAATATGTGTGTGAAAATTCTCCAATAAAATGCATCTATTACTGCCAAGATGTCGACGGATCACTGTTTGACCATCTACAGAAATAAGTCTGTATAATTGTACAACTTGATTTGTCATTAAAATATAATGAGTATCATAGTTATATACAAATAGATTAAAATCATTTTGAAATTGTTTTATGATATAATATGAATTTCACAATTTTCCATAAAGGTGACGATCAACGACTAGTGCAATAACATACGCCTCATATAATTAAAACATTAAATACGCACAATTCGAAAAAGTCAAATTTCGTATATTTTCAACAGTTTTTCGTGAATAACTGAAGAAAGAATAGAGATATCAAAAAACATATTTATACCATTGAACTCAAGGTTTAAATACTATGTTAAATCATCTATCAAAACACCAATATCCCATTTAAAAATTGACTCAATTCCAAGATGGCTGACGAATATTTTAACACATAACAAATCGTAGTAAAAGTAATTAACAAAAACTTTATTTAGTCGGAAATTATTATGACGCAAACAGTGAGGAAAAGTAAGGGGGAAGACTTTATGGCCAATATATATACTAGTTTGCAGCGTTCGTTTTGAGCAACTATGTAAACATGTCTGTCTGTCTATCATCTGTGCAGTGCTCGAAATCCCAAACGCATTGACAGATTGTAATCAAATTTAGTATGTAAGCGTTATTTGGACGTATCTCGGGCCGTTTTATTAATATTATTCTATAGACTAAAATTTGGGGGTAGGTGCCATAAGAAAAAACACCATTACAGTTTTCTTGATCGCGTCTACCGGTCAAATTTATATCAAATTATGCTTCTAAGGACCCAAACAAACCCTCTTGGTCTCTGTCTTAACAAAACATTTAGGTTCGTGAATTATACGTAAAAACAAAAGTTAGGCCAATAAGACATAATTTCCAAAAATCAGTTTCACTGATTTCGTTCAAATGTTAGTGAAATATAAAGATTAATAAAAAAATCCCGTGAGCAAAATCGCAAGTAATAAAATGTGACCGTTAAGGGATAAAAGCAAAAAAATACAAATGAAATGTAAACACCGTTATTAAAAGTTAGTTTTTATATAATTATAATTTACGCTAACGACGCTTTTATGGCACAAGCGTAGCAAGTTTTAGTCCCTAATTAATATATAAACTTCTTTTTCAAAGACAGCGTCCATGGTTAATTTTCACTTGACTGACATCTACTGAACTGATATTGTTGGTGAGGAATAGAGTTGGTTGGTTTTATTTGGGTTTGAGGTTAGTTAAATGACAACATTTGAGCAATATTTCTAGAAATGTGCAATCTTTAAATAGTTGCTCTCAAAAGTAATTAAAAATAGAAATTTTCAACCATTAATTGGATGAAAATACTGTAGTGCCAAAACAAAGAAAGATATATAGTTCCACTTGACTAACTTGGTATCCCGATTCTTGTATCTCTTGTTATTTGTGGAAAAGGAACCAATTGGTTTCTGTAAAGTAGAAACATAGCGTATATTAAAAACACGCAGATATCAACATGAAACACTTCTTTCTTTCTTTTTGTTTTTTTTTTTCGAGTCACTGATCCTCTTAACGGATATAAACAAGAAGTCTATTTAATTGAGATCATTCAGGTTCGAGCTGAGGGATGGTATTCCATTTTTCTATCTGGTAACTATTTCCCAGTCTTCATTCCAGTGACGAGTATATAGTTACAGCGTTAAGAAAACCAAATCAAAAACTGGTGTCTAGTTACCAATCTTGAAATAATAAGAGCTACGAAAGACATTAATGGGGTATAATCGTATTTTATGCAGACATTGGCCTTCATTTGTGTATATGAAACTAATACACGACGTTTCGTGAATATAAATTAACTCCCATTATCAAGTGTTAATTCTAAAACATTAGAATATCTCATCGTTTAATTTAAAATAATTACACTTAGTTCATTCGGCACGCCTATGATAAAGTTTATAGTAAGGTTACTGTTTTATTTAAAGAAATTTATCCAGTTTCAGATATTTTTAAGGTTTGCTGAACAGGAAATATTAGGAAAAATATTATAAACATCCAAGTTACTAAACCAATCATTTTCATTTATCTTTATTTACTTATTCAATTTTACGAAATGTTTAAAATTTTGAACAAGATTCATTACTAAAGGTTTTAATATGATAAGGAGATATTTAGATAATTTCTTGCACGGAGAATCATGGAAACTGGTTAGGGAATCCATTCATTTAAGGGGTTTTAGAGTTATGTTGGGTTAAGGAAGTATTTAGCCGAAAAAATACGGTTTAAATGTCCTTGCAATTTTATACTCGTCTTTAGTGTATCTGAAATTTTTCTCGTATAAATTTTGGTATCGGTTAACTGTGGAATTGCCTTCATTCGTACACTATATCAATAATATGGACGATCTACCAATAACTTTAAAACCAGAAAATGTGGAACAGTCTCTGTTTTTGTAGGGTATATAGAATTGTACATTGAATTTTTCAATATGGAAGACAACTTTATTATTCTAACAGTAAATAATTTTTGAAAGAATACATTAAAACTTTTTATTTTTGTTGTCTTCCTAAAACGTTCAAACTACAGTTCATCAAAATTGATAAAATTGATTACGTATTAAATTTGTGGACTAGTATTAAAAGATAAAACATTATCCACCAAATTGTAACATTTTAAGTAATTTCAGATATATATCAATATCTTCTAAAATGTAGGAAAATGTTCCCCATTTAAAGTTTAACTTAGGGCTTATAATTTCTTCCAAGGCTACAACGATAAATCCTTGTATAAACGAAGATGTCGGAAAGTAAATTGTTGGCTACATACTGATGTGTCATACAACTAGAAGCCGCCACTCGATATCTAATCTTAAGATCTAGTGCCTGACGCAGATCCGTAGCGTTAACCGTAAAATCCTTTATCTTACAAGAACTTTATGTAACACCGTATAATTACATAACTAGGCATAACAAGGTGCTAATGTTTTAATAATGAAAAGTGAAGCTAAATATAGCTTACTTTGACGGAACATATAGAGGAATGCAAGGAGATCTCCTATAATACACAACTTCCGATTGATCAAAAGTTTTAAAATCAAGGAGAATTCTTTGTGTTAAAAATTACTTTTAGATAATTTAGGCTAGTTACGATCGTACTTAGTAATAGAGAAAGTTTTGTGATCTGTTTAAAAAAAAAATCTGATGTTTATTTTTTATTTGTCTGTTGTAAGTACGGTCCAATTTAATATATGGAAACAACATAGCTGTATTGAAGACATCCATATACCTGCTTTAAAACTCATCACAAATTGTCTACTTTCTAAAATACTGGCTTCAATTATCCTGTTCGATTTTATAACAAATGTACCCGCAAGTTTTATAATGTTACAGACAAGTAGCTTAGCTAATTTTAGAGTCCACAATTTATATTATATCAAATTCGACAATAAATAGAGAGAAAAAAGTCCCACATTTGCACACAATTTGGTCGGCAATTTTAAAATAATAAGAGATATTGGAAAAAACCTTTTATCAATAACTGCTTTAAATTAAAACATCATTTAAACCATGTATAAATTAAAAAATTTCGAGAATTAAAACAAGACCTGATTTTTAAACAACCTCTATCCAAAAAACAAAAATAATTATTTTGAAGGTTTCCCAGAAGCGATTAAGAGATAATACACTTCTTAAATGCATCTTTCTAACGATTTTCACAATAAAATGAGACATTTTATCAGAACATGTCGATTTCAAAGACCACTGAATCGAAACAAAATTAGCTTTAAGATTATGTAGGCCTATGTTGTCTGCCCGTCTATTTATTGTGAGTATGTGGACGAAGCACTTATTCCTATTTAGTTTAATATCTCCGGTCTTTATTTTTTTTTTAATATGAAAAGAAATAGACAATAATTAATAAATTTCGAATGGACAAAAATTAGCATGCACACACATTTAAAAATACTAAATTTTGTATTAACTATTGAATCTACATACTTTCCCACTGGCGTGAGTTATATAGTTGGGGAGTTGAGGGTAGGAAAGGGGTTTAAAATCGAAAATTGAGATTTATTTAAAATATGTATAATATTTGAAGCTGATAGCTGATAGGTATTTGATAGAAGTATACCTTTAATTGACGGACAATACCAAAATCGACCGAGATAGTTTTTAATGGTTTCTTGTTTGAGAAGAGCACTTCCATGTTTTTGTTTAGGATATTGAAAGGCACCCAAGCTGTAGCACTAAGGGATATGGCGGGGTTTGCGTACTCAAGATTAATTATAGAGTGCAAATACATAAGATATGGAGGATGTAGTTTTCCATCCTCGTATCAACCAGAAACACCGTTATATAAAGTTGTATGACACTTTTAACCTGAAATATTTCAGCCCGCAGAGTGAATTTCAAACATTAGGCTTCTTCATGTAGTGCGATTTGGTCTCTTCTAGTTACATATAAAATTACTTATAAATCGGTTTCGTATTTGCTGAGAAACATCATCATTCACAAAAACAGTTTTTAGCCAACTCAAAGAAAGCTTAGCAAACGCCATCATTGAAGAAGTTGGGAAGGTGATTTCTTTTGTTTCCCATCTCCATAAGGTTTCCCATTTTGTGTTCACTATAGTCTACTAAGTAGGTATACAATGGGCACGTTATATCTCTGCCGGTGACTTACGTCACTGATGATTCAAAGGGCAGTGCTATAATAACCGTAGATTATTATAATTACTAATTAGTTAATTAGTAAATTAACTGGTTATAATTCTTGAAAGTTATAGTGCACTTGCATTAACACCTCACTAAGACTGGAAAATAAGCGAATGTTTTCTAGTTGGGATATGCTTCTTGGTGCCATCACGTTTCGATTTCTAAAAATGTAACGGTATCAGAGGCGCAGATAATACGAGTCCACTATAATAACCTTGATCCAAATAAGATTATTTTACGATTACCAGATGTCCAACGTAGGTAACTTGTAACACTTGCACTCACCAAATGTTGTGTTACAGTTTGAAATATTGTATGAGCTGAGTATATTTCGTAATAAAAGTGAATCACTGTAACGTGTCGAACTGTGTACCTTATTACATAGTAGACTGTTGTAAACACAATCTGATACCTATTTCGTCTTTTGATTCATACAATAGGAATAGCTAGCGATGTAGTAACATGTATTTTGGCTTGTTAGTTTGTCTTGTACTCGGTGGGCGACCAGTCGTGTTTGTAGGGATAGTCCGAAATATCGCCCACGACAAAGTTACTATTCTCGCCCACTAAGTGATATTTGGAACAAATTTTAGTTATCTTTGTTTTCCTACAAAATGACGCAGCGAAAATATCGCAATAAGGAAAGCGTTGCTTTATTCAGACGTAAAGTAGTTTTAAATCTTGGTAAGAAGTTTGACGTGTCTTATCCGGAAAGACAATATAAGAATAAACTGTAGACAATCTTCACTCAAACTTTCTTATAGTACACATATTCACATATCTAAACACCAATCAACCTCGAAATTTAGAGGGAAAACTAGGCTGCTGCAATTCAAAAATTCAGTATTTACTCCAACTAAACGTATTATCCTCTTAAGAGCCTTCTTCCCTAAAAAGCCTATTTAAGAGTACCTGCTGAAGTAAAATTAAATATTTAAAAAAAATACCTGGAGCGTATTGGATCAAATTTTTGTGAATTGTGAAAATATATAAGCTAAACTAATGTGCCAACGTTAGTAAAATTAAAATATTGCAATTAGTGAGTAAAAAAAAAAAAAAAAAAAAAAAAAAAAAAAAAAAAAAAAAAAAAAAAAAAAAAAAAAAAAAAAAAAAAAAAAAAAATGTTTTTACTACTCATTTACTGTAGAGCACTTCACGACAGAGAGATATCATTTCAAAATACAACTATTTTGATTCAGTGTAACTCGGTACGTATATTTTGATAAAAACTCAACATGGGTCGTTTTTACCCATTACATTATTTTCTTAAAAGTCCAAGGATCATTGGGGTGAAATTCACAATAAGGAAAACAAGGATTCTCCAAAACACAAGAACCTTGTTTTCCTTTAGTAATTTTCTCTAAAATACTATGTATATTTAAGAAATTAAAAAGTATCGATTGTTAATATAAAAGCAATCCATTTCCTCTTTGAGGTTAATTGAGACTTATAAATAAATATTGAGTTTGACTTGTGAGATAATATTACATAGAAAAAAAACTGGAACACATGATCTCACAAAAATTACGTTTACTTAATTAAAGGCGTTTCAACGACAAAGTCGCCGTCTTCAGTGATACATAGTTAGTTATGGTTTAGTTATCGTAGCTTATGTATCACTGAAGATGGCGACTTTGTCGTTGAAACGCGTTTGATTAAGTAAACGTAATTTTTGTGAGATCTTGTGTTTGAGTATTTTTCTATCTTTCTTGAGACTTGTCCAGAACCTGTAGCCCGTTTAGTAGAATATTTTATATTATTCAAATAAAGAAACGCAGATAAAGGTATTCATTTTTTCACACACAAAATCCAAGCCTGAATAAGTCAACTACACATTTTCACTCACACTGAAAATTCTATTTCATGAGATGACGTCAAACCATGAATATTAACCTGAGACGACATTCTGGAAAGTAAATAATTCAAAACTAGTACAAGCGATTTCCATGAAATTTTAGTGTCATTTTGTCTTAAATTAATGTGAAAATGTAAAAGAAAGTTTTAGAGTAAAAATACAAAATTTCTGTATAGGATTTTGAGTAAAATATAAAACAAATAAATGATTGCAGTTTTAGTTGAATTTTAGTCAAAAAAGAAAGGTGGTTTTACTACTACAGTAGTTGAAAATATTTGTTTGAAACATTTATTTTCTAATCAACTCGTTGAGTGATCTAGAGTTTCCTCATTGTTTATCTCTGTTCACAAGAAGACTAGAAGAGAGAAAATCAACAATAGTAGACACCATCTCATATGGTACACAGGTGGTGGGTTCTTTTCAGAATCAGCGATCTGGATACGGTGAATGCAGGAACGTGTTTTAAAACCATCTTAATTTATTACTGCAAAATTTTAAAGAAAGACGCTCTACGCTCTACAGGAATTGAAAGAAAGTCTCAAAGCCAAGCATATTTAAATTCTCTCCGATATTCAAGCATCAGTCAAAGCTGCTATGGTTGGCGGAAACATTAGTTTTCTTTCCTTGTCCTCTACAGCGGTTGGTGCCGGTGTATATTAGGTTTGAATGAAACGAGCAGCCTGATATTTCGACCAGTTAAGGAACTAACTTCAACTCGCTCTGCAGAACAAGAATTACCTAAGGGTCAAGAATACGTCATACCTACGAAGATGGTGTTATTCAAGGCCTGGACAATGCTTGGGCAAATTCTTTGTCCTGAGACCTAATTTTACAACAACAAGAAAACAGGATATCAGCGTGATAGCTTATTCAGCGTGACAGGATATCACCGATCATGATCGCTTCTGGAAGCATCAGTGTAAGGTTAGTTTTTTCTTAAGTTCGCCCTTTTACAGGTATTGGGGTACATCATGAGATTGTTGAACAATTCTTCTCCAGTGTAGAGTGCTGAATCTCAAGAGATAGAGGATCTCCAGAGCTCAGCATTCAGGAGATGTTATGGATAACGACATTACGAACAAAATTCTAGAACTTGACAAAGACATTGGATTAGTTAAGGTGTTGGCGTATTACAGCAGAGTATAATTAACATAACTTGACGTTTAAGAGATTTACGAGACTCAAAAGACAGTGGTCCTACGAAAGAGGGCGTGTATTTTCCCCAGTGACATATTTCTGATCCAGGAATCGATTACTAGTTAACTCTACAATCTTTATCTCCGTTATGTCTTTATTACTTTTACAGATATAAAACACAGAAGTTAATAAAGAAAAAGAGTGGGAAAATTACTGTCTTTGAAACGACTTTTCGGTAGATCTTTGATTCCACACGAGCGTATACATTCATTTTGAACAGTCTATGAACTGTTATATTACCACCAATGTTCAAATATAATCAGATAAGCAAACACTTAACGAAATTCTTGTCCTGTCATTGAACGAATCATCTGCTTAGAGAATATTCAATGTTCTGAACAGTAATACTTTAACAGTCAACGTGTGGCATTTGAAGAGGTCAATGACCCTTAGACATAAATGAAAGTGTACCCTGTTGGACGACGACTCAATGTAAACATTCAACTGTTGCTTGAGGTTAGAAGTCTAAACAATACGATGAATGAGTGCGTGGGTGACGTCACGCCTGTCTGTATGTCTATCTATCATCTGTTATGTTCTAACACATTTACATTGATTTAAATTTTTTATTATTATTTTTTTTTTTTTTAAGAGAAGGGATTGTAATTGTTACACACTTCTTTTTCTTCCTACTGGGATTCTTCTTATATCTATGAATTAGTGTGATCATATTGTCCCCTCCACTTATGTTAATAATTTGATTAAAATTACATACTTTGGAAGTCGTTGCTTGGGAATAGACTCTACTGTTTGGTAAAATAATTTGTTTTACTCTCTTCCTAATGGAAGCTTTGGAGGATCAACTCAAATGTCATAAATGGTAGTGGGATCGTGTGGTACATAATTTTAAATGTCTTAAGTAAGTAAATAAAAATAGTGGAAAAAATGATTTTGTTGAGCTATTCCGACGAATAAAAATAAATTTTAAAACAGAAATTTGCAAAACGTATTTTTCATAGACACAGAACAGGTGAAAAAAATAATGTTCCTTTTAGAATAGTAACGATGTAGTAATTTGGAAGCTAGAACAAAAAATAAATAAATAAATAGAATGAATTAAGATAAGAAGAATTCAATTTATTTTTATTTGCCTAACGGCCTTACTTAGGGTCTAAGACGAAGGAGTTGGTAACATGCAGAAAAACGCAAGGCCATTAATCGGACCCGAACCTGCATAACCAGTGACAGTTCACTAGTAAGAGCTGCTGCAATATAACCACAAGCTTTGCTAAATGAGCAACTCCGCTCCATAGAATTGTTTTTAAAGTTTGCATTTCTAATTGTAGTACTTAAAGTTAACCTAAAAACCTAAACATTTTATTTAAATAGCTTAAAGAAAGAGAATATTTATATCACTTGAAACAAGCAAAATATGTGCAAATGTTAATCACCAAATTTAAGAAAACAGATTTTTCCTTAATAAACATTGTGTGTGGGTGTGTGGTGTGTGTGTGTGTGTGTGTGTGTGTGTGTGGTGTGTGTGTGTTTTGTCGATTATTCCTAAACCGTAATATCTATACTTGTGACTTGCGCACGGTTATTAATATATTGAGTCATTAATTTTCTCATTTTACTAAAATTTGAAACCAACTCGGAGTGCTAATTTTGATAAATTACGTATTTTTTACATCGTAGTGGTATAACGTATAGCGCATGCTTTGTTTGGGTTTGTAGAGGTTTGTTTTGGGCTCAGCCATCCCCAAATTTTTAGTTATCAAAAAAATTAAAAAACGTTTCGAGTTGTAGTCAAAATATATCCACATACAAATTTGATGAAATAGAGTCACCCGTTTGGGATTTAGAGCACTGACAGAAATCACATTAAAATTTTTGGACTTATGGAACCTCAAAATGTAGGTGAAAAGAACTTTGATCGGAAGACATTGATTTCTTGACCCATCACACAACTTTTTTCTACTGTTCTGAGAATGTAAAAAGAAATGAGAGTAATTTAAAAAATACAGAAATGAAACTACACTGTGCGTTTTATTTGCTCAAGCCAATTTGATCAAAATCAAAATCTAATATTTTTCTTGTGCCTGTTTCTCCCCAAGCCTATAGTCTTTTTTTTCTTATGACAATTTCTCCTCAAGCCTATAGTCTTTTTCTTATGACAGGTTCTCCCCAAGCTTATAGTCTTTTTTCTTATGAGAGTTTCTCCCCAAGCCCATAGTCTTTTTTGTCATGAAAGTTTCACCAAAAGTCTGTCTTTTTTCTTATGACAATTTCTCCCCAAGCATATAGTAATTTTTTTTATGAAATTCTCTCCTCAAGCCTATAGTTTTTTTTCTTATGACAGTTCATCTCCAAACCTATAGTCTTTTTTTCTGATGACATTTTCTCCCTAAGCCTATAGTCATTTTTCTTCTTATGACAGTTCCTCCCCAAGCCTATAGTCATTTTTCTTATGACAGGTTCTCCCCAAGCCTATATATTTTTTTTCTTATGAGAGTTTCTCCCCAAGCCCATAGTCTTTTTTGTCATGAACGTTTCACCAAAAGCCTGTCTTTTACTTATGACAATTTCTCCCCAAGCCTATAGTAATTTTTTTTTATGAAAGTCTCTCCCCAAAATGTTAAGCTTTTAACGGTTTTATGTATAGGAGTGTGAAAATGCGTAATACATTTCTCTTGCATCATTTATTTAACTTCTAATTAAGAAAATAAAAAGCAAATAGACCTAGGTTGTAATGTTGGATACGATTAATACTTAACAATATCTTTTACACCACAACTACACCTTAAAGAAAGAACTTCTACAAAATATGCACTAAATACGACGTAGAGAAACTTCAAACAATGGGATTTCAATTTCAGTACAGTAGTCTGTTTTTGAAGCGGCTGTAAAACAATATTTGCAAATGCTCAATTTTGGGGTTATTTTAATTTTTTATTCTTAAAAAAAAACTGAGGTGTTTATTTAAAGAAAATATTTTCACTACCCAGTAATACTCATAATTAATTTGAATTTTTGTAAGTGTAAAGAAGAGTAATAGCAGCAATTAAATAGTGATTTTTTAATATAATTAGTTGATCCGTTTATATTTAAAAATTAGTTTCATATTATTTATAGTAATTATCATTTTTCTTTAGAGTAGAGACCTTACTTACATAAACGAAAAGTAAGGTATACAAGGAATGCCTTGAGCACAATATTTAAAGCAAGGAACGTCATGTTAACCCTTATCAGTAAACCAGACAGGGAAGAAAATGCAAGACAGAGTTCTTTGTGTAATTATCAGCAGAATGAAATATTGTACATTTTTAGGGTAGACTTTTACGCGAAAATAGAAAAGGTAATTTAAGGGCAGAGTCTTGAGGGAACAATACATATATCAAAAGTTGTACATTTGTATAATTATCTTACAAGCGAGTGGAGACCACTGAAATGTAAACATCAATTGGAATTTATTAATTAATAGTAATTTCGAATAAATATATATTTGTCAATGTTGCCACCTAGCAGTCTAGCATGTAGTATGAGTACTAATATAACAAAAAGTTTCAATATTATTTTCATTATTCATTATATTTTATTATACGTAGTTTAACTGGTCAGTATTCTTAATACAATTATTGTATAATATTCATTTTCTGATAAATGTGTGATATGAACAATAAACTTAATGTTATATATATGCAAATAAAAACCTATTGATTCAAGGTAAAATTTTACATTAATATATTAGTTTTAATTTGTAGTTATAAAAAACAGTAAAAGATAATAAGTTTCCATGATTATAAAAAAAAAAAAAACACACTTCCTTTCTGCTCTTCTAGAATTCAAACGCTAATAAGCACTTGCAAGCGTTATGAGAACTAACACGACACTTTACAATAGTCGGAGGAAATGCCTTGACACCTGCCCCATTTTTAATATTTAATTCCAACCTAACCTAACCGTCATGCTTCTTGGAATTTCATGATGACTCATCGTGTTTTATTGTTTAATCATGTTATTTAGTTGTCATGCAACAAATATAATAACAGTTCTTTATGTGACTCCGTGTAGGTTACCGTCTCTCTGGTGACAATTGTATTATCAGTGCAAGGCTAAGATTTGAAATAGTTATATCTCTACAATTATTTAATACGATTCTGCATTCATTCGTAACAGCTTGTCAGAAACTCTGTCCTGTTTTATCTCGATTATTGTTTGTTATCCATTTATAAAGAAACGCGTTATACAATTTACGAATAAGGTGTTTTACTCCTAGGTCAACAAATTGTTTTTATTTTATTTTTTGTCTTAAAATGGCGTCCACTCAAACAAATTTTATTTTGCTACAGCGCTCTCCAAAGAATTAAATATAATGTTCTAGACGAGTGCATAAAGACGTGTTGTAAATATAAAAAAACTAATTGAAAAATTGAAATTGAAGTATTTTTCATACAAAAGTAAAATTAATGTTCATGAGTAATTTGGAAAACCCGAAACTAACCAGTTTAAGGTTTAATCTGCGTTTTAAAATTACTCAGGAACTGTAAATTATCGTTTACTTTCCATTGAAATTTTGGTTGTAAATATTTATATTTGACCGATAATTGATTAAAATCGTTTTAGTCGATTTTGCGATATTCGCGACCTTTAGTATTGTAACCTTGACTCATTTCTCTTTTTTCAAAAACTCACAAACAGATTTTTTTAAGGTTACGATCAATTTGTATTATTCGGGTTTAGAAATTAAGCCTATATAGTAAAATACGATAGCTTGAACTGAGTTCGTGAATTCTGAACTTTTAATTTTGGTGTTATGACAACTACTCCAAACTTTTGAGCATTTTTTTAATACCTCGAGATATGGAAAAGTTATATTCAAATACAAAATTTGAACAAAATTGTTTCATTCATATAGGCTGTAGAGAAATACTAAACAAGAGACATCAATTAAAAAAAAACTTTTTTGTTATAAAAATGAATATTTCTACAAAAATAAACTCTTCGTTTTGATCCATCACACAAATTCCTCTGTCCGTATCTGTGAGAAAATATAACTGACAAGTTAATTTATAGGACAGGCCTATATTAGTGCTCCCGAAGTGTATATTAAAGGCCTCACTAAGTTGAGAGGGCTCTCTTGGTACCCATTAGGCCTACAACTCTGTACTGAACACACACATAAATGAGATTAATAACTATTGTTTGTTGAGTTAACTGTAGGCCTACGATTAGTATTCATTTAAGTAATTTACAGAGTACGAAAGTAGATTTGGCATCCAACTGACATCTCAGAACTTAAATATGAGTTATGTATTTTATAAGTAGAAATTTTGAAATTTCCAAGTAGAATCTCTAAAATTTCTAGAAGTGGCACCTTTGTTTTTCTATTTTCTTGTGCTAAATAGGTACAAAATAACAACAAAAATTTAATTTAATATTCAAAACGGTAATATGGATTGTTAATTATGTACTTAAATCGTTGAATGCCTATAATTATTAACTTAAAACATTGATACGTTCATGTTATTTAAATAAAAATCAGAAAGTCTTGCCCCTACCTAGAGTTTATGTAATTTTATTTTTATTTACTTATTCAGTATACAAGATATACTGTAAGTTTGATAATTGAAAATTTCACGTTTCTTGGCATCAAGAAACAGAAAAATTAATTTTCGATACGTCCTCCGTCTATCGTCTGCTTAAACACGAAAAAAATTACGTCCTAATGGCTACAAAAATTAAGATAGGATTTTATATATGGTACCTATAGTGTGCTCATTACGTAGAAGATTGTTGAAATTTAGAAATATCGAATTGATTATGTCTAATTACGGCGATTGTAAACCAATTTTTATTAATATCTTGTGTGAAATTCAACTTATAACACACTAAATTACACAAACATTTGCAGATTTCAATTCTAGATGTAATGGCACCAACCCCATCTATTTACGTTGACAAAAAGCAAATTTATTGTCAAAAATGTAATGTTTAACTTTGTTCTCCC
Organism: Aphrophora alni; assembly: GCA_963513935.1. Taxonomy (NCBI): domain Eukaryota; kingdom Metazoa; phylum Arthropoda; class Insecta; order Hemiptera; family Aphrophoridae; genus Aphrophora; species Aphrophora alni. The sequence continues at coordinate 102,040,727 of OY740770.1, read as the reverse complement.
AAGAAAATGTTAAAGTTATGAGGTACGGCAGGACCGAGCTCACAACACAAGCGTAGCGAGTTCGCTATGTACAGCTGCGAGACCTGCAAGGGCCGATATAGTGACACGAGCGGTGAGAGTGAAAACAATTCTATAAACGAAGACCTGAACCGACGAAAATTACAACTTTCCTTAATACCTGTGTAGTAACTGCTTTAAAACGAACTTACTCCTTCTGGGCAAGACTCCTTGATCCATCAATACAACTTATTATTTGTTACTTGTCCTAAGAAACCAACTTTTGAGCATTACATTCATAGAATTTTCTTGTATTACATTGTATGATGTGAATGGGTGTGTACTATGATTGCGCCCAACTTTTCAATATAATTTAAATGAGATAACTATAGGCAAAGTAAAATCCAGTATGGATACAGTGCGTTGGGAGTGTTATTGTATTTTGGCAAAAGTTAACCTGGAAAGTTTATCTGTTACAGGTGGGTAGATTTATAAAAAAAATATTATACCTATACAATTTCTTTTTAAATTAACCCTTCCAAAAGAACTAAATAAATGGTCATGTGAAATTACAGATGTTGAAGAATTTTTATAACATTGCATATATTGTGATAATGCAATCTTAAATATCAACCTTAGATGTCGCAGGTGGGTGGTAACATAAGCTGAGATCAGCTATATGCTAGTGATAAAAGCTCTGATCTGTCTTTATCATAATATATTTACATATTTATTTTAAAATAATGGTAAATCCAAAACTGGATTAGCCAATCAATTTAATTAGGTTTCTAAATATTCTACGTTTATTAGTTTGTACAAAAAGTAAAAGCCAAACAAAAAATGTGTATAGGCTTATATATATATATATATATATATATATATATATATATATTCGTAATTATGACTGTAAATAGGAAGTAATATAATAGGTAGAAATATTAGTGGTCTTGCTTTATGTATGTGATACCCTCAGTGGCTAACTTTTAGCTAGATTATTTTTCCATGTATTCTTGGGTTAGATCTCTCTCTATCATATTTCTTATCAGGTTTCTTTTGACTAAATCTTGTTTCCTTCCGAACCTGATGCTTTTAGAATATTCAAGAGCTATGATCTTTATTTTATGCTCTTTTCTTTTTTAATTTTTAAGAAGATGATGACCGAAAGATTTCTCATTCTTTAAACAATAAGGAAAACATTATTTATGTGATTATTTCACGTCATTTAGTCAAAAAGATCAAAAAGAATAATGATATTCTATATTAGACCAAGACTTTGGTATAAATGTGGTTTTAATTAAAATAATTTTGAGTAATATACATCAGTATGTAATATTGAGAAGTTAAAATTTGTCTTTTCTACAGATGATAGTTTGGATTGGAAATCGTATTGCCTTAACTCGTTGAATACATTTAGTAAATAAATAATGTCTTTTAGTAGCCTATTCAATGAAACACTACAATGTTCGATATTTTCAAATAAACCAATTTCTACAAACGATACTATTATATTATGTATTTATGTGTCGGAATTTCAACATGTTATTAATTTATTTATGAATTATTACTGATCAATCATAATTTATTGCAAATATTTACGCTTTCTTTCAACTTCACCGACATTTTATCGATAATATAAACCTTATATATATAATTGTTTAAGTCCTTTTTTGCCATTAAAAATATGAAATTTCCATCAATTAAAATGGATATTGAAATAATATGATTTAAATTAAACATAAGTTAACCTTAGATGGAATGTTAATCATAAATTATAATGAAATAGAAAAATCAGATAATGAATCTTTATGAGTAGGTTTCACGAAACGGGCAGGTTCGCAAGTTGTGATATGTATCAATACCAACATAACAACATTAAATAAACAATGCTTGTCTGATTAACTACATTTATACAAAGAATTAGATCAGAAATAGACATGAAATGTGGAGAGTTGCCAAGTGTACTTGTATATAGAAAAGGACAATAACTAAAGTGGAAAATAAGACATAACAGACGAAAGTAGGAGTATAATCGAGGACGTGTAAATAGAGAGAGAAGGTTTTCTGGTTATTTTATAGAATACCTGAATTGAATAATTACCTGATTAGATGACATCAAGATAGTCAATTTTCAGATCGTTATTTTTTTTTTTTGTAAAACTTTCCCAATCTTTAGCTGGACGCTGGAGACTTAATATAACCAATTATGATGACCCCCATTTCCACCTCCGCTGCCAAAGGGTCATATAATAACAACACATTTTTTTTTCAATTTGAACTACACAAATACCTCTCGTACAATAAACATGTTGTCAAGACCCATGATTTGGTTAATTATGATGTTAAGGTTCTTGGTGAGGGTAGACATGGGGTCTGAAAACGAAATGAACTCTAAGTTTTTGTAATTGTTTTTAATCAGGGATCAAGGGTAAGACTGGTGGGGTTTGAGCGGCTGGTATCTCTTACAGTTACAGGAGCTATTAGTAGCGATCCAGTGTAAACATCCTTCTACTGGATCCACTCATGAAGAGAACGGAATTGAAAATTACAGATTGCTCCCAACTTAAACTACTATGATACTCCAGAGATTCCACTTTGGGAAAGATCTATAACCAATGAAGGTTAAATGATCCTTTCCAAAACCATTTATAGTCGTAATATTAGTTTGTGAATAATGGTAAATGAAGGATATTCTTATCCATGTACAAGGCAGAATAGTTTACAGACTCTATAACAAAGAGCATAACAGGAGTTGATATTCGTAAATTCAGACCTGGGCAGGAACATATCCTAACGATGGGAAAGCACCCAACGATGTTTCAGTCTAACTGGAATGTGTCCTAGAAACATTGATACTTGGGTACAAGCGTAAAGATAAATGTATGTATACAGACAGCCAGGCGGTTTTGGAAGGGCTAGATTCTAAGAAAGTAATGTCAAAGTTATCCTGGGATTATTTTAGAACCACATCAAGGTTGATGGACCCATACATGTCACACATGCGGGATTACCTTGACAGGGTGGAATTAGTAGGAATGAATATGAAGATGTACAGATGTGCTGGCTGAAAAAATCTCCAGCAATACTCATTGGAGAACTTGAACCATTCTATGATATTTTCAAGAGACTGGCTACTTAGGAGGCCATCACCAGTTAGGGTTAAAAAGAACAATGAGAGGTCAAAAAATAGAAGATTATATCAGTTTTAAAATGAATTCACACCTCTAAGTAAATTAAATCTTACCGTTCTTTGTTATTAAGGGGCAACACAAGGAATTTGGTAGTGTTCGTTTTAAGTACTTGGGCACTAAAAAAACATATTATGTACAGGTTGAGAATATTCACTAAAGAGCAACTTTTCAGAAAATTTGGCATGTAAAAGGAAACAGCAGAGTACCTAATCTTTGAATATGAAAGTCACGATGTTGAAAGGACTAACACTTTTCGACCTTTGATAAAGGCAGGAATTAACTAAACCATAATATTAGTAAGTTAAAAGTTTATCTTTTACAGCATTCATTTTTACAGATTTTCCACATCAGGTTAGTGTGATGACGGGTTGCATTTTTGAACATTTTGAACCTAAAATCGGATTTTAAATTCCGTTTCTTTTTTTTTTTACTTTGTTTTAATATGAATAAGATTCGAAACGCACAAAGGTTTGTCGTGGTGAAGTATATTTTAGTTATGTCAGGATACAATGCATCTCAAGTTTATCAATGCTATTGAATATCAGTCTTTTTTATTATTATGTAAATCAAATATACTATGAACAAAGATATTCATAAAGCTGGTTGAAAATATTACTTTAACTAAAACATTTCGTCCTAATTTATCAATTATAAGCTTTTATTCCAGACTTCGTCAGCTGCCACTACTTCATCATATTGAAGAGTAAGATACTGGTATTCTGAAGAATCATAGCTCTATCTATTCCTTTCTTCGTGTAATCTTAGGTTAGAATACTGTCTTTGATTTTTTTAATACTGTATCTCTTGACCAACTCTTGTTCTTTTCCGACTAAGCTATTAGATTATTCAATAGCTAGGGATCTTTATTGTGCTCTTTTAAGGCAGTGAGACCGAAAGGTTTTTTACTTTAAACAACATGAAGACATAAAATAAATGGTTACGATATCACTATATCTAGAAAAAACTTTTGGCCACACAGTAAAATATTATATATTATATATGACGACTTCTTTCATGACTGACCAGTACAACTTCCTAAAGGGTTTTTACCAATTTTAGGTTATGAAAACAATTTCACAGAATCGTGTTTAAAAGGAAAAGACCTGTATACCGAATTTTAATATAAGAACGAAGTTCAAAACAGCTTAACAAAACCCCAGGAATTCAGAAAACCCGTCTTGAAAAACAATGTAAGTACTTAAAGATGGCTGTTTTTGGGTTTTGGACAGGAAGTATTTACAGTGTGATCCAATTATCTCTTACAGAGTATGGAATTAAGGCAGAATTATTATTACAGGATTTCAATATTTTAGAAGTTGATTTCAGTAGAGGTGTTTGGAAAGTGTACACTAGTTATATTATTACTTCGAAATGAACGAAAGGTTTAACTCAAATACATACTGTTGCCTTGCTAAAGCTAACCCTTATCTGGTCACCGCCACCGGTGATGATATTAAACCACTTTTGTTTTTGTAATGCAAGCTTATAATACTGTTTTCAAATCAGGTTTAAGTTAAAACAAAATACTCTGCAACACATGTGGCATTTGTAAATTAACATTTTGTATAATGAATTTTTACGTTGTCATATTACATAGTATAACGAAAGTTATGAGTTTGTGTCTTTAAGTATTTATGTAAAATAGTGTTTTAGTGTATAACGATTATAAACGTCTTTGTAAAACATTTTGTTAAATTTCTGTTTTTTACCAATAACTCCTGAACCTAAACAAGAAGTTAGCGAACAATATATTATGTATAGTCGTTAGAAGTTAAATTTAAAAAAAATCAAAATAGTATAAGTCGATTTTGAGAAAATCGAAATTTTTATTTTTGTTTGGTTTTAGGACACTTACCTACAAATTTTGAGTTGCAGAAAAATGTATAATTTTTTTTTAACATTTGAACTGTAGACCATTGTACATATCGACAGATCTCTTTCGAAAGAACACTTTTTTGACCTCAAAACGAAAATGTCCACAAAAAAATTGAGATCGATTTTATGACCCATCATATAATAAGTTAATACTACGTAATCTATAAGTAAGAAATTAAAATTTTAAAGCTCCCCTTAGTTTTAACACGTAGTGATTTTTCTATTTGCATAATATACACATACCTAAGAATTTTAATTTGCTCAAATCTGTGAGAATTTCTTCACTTACTAAAATATATACATATTTTTTTGATTAACAAACTTATACACAGTTTAATAAAGAGAAAGTTTCGTTATTAGTTAAAAAAAATCTATGTTCAGTTTAACATAAAAATAACCATTTTGAAACTCTTTAATTCTTAAGTAATTTTTCCTTATTTACCTACACACACCATAGTAGTAAGTATTGTACCTTTTGTCTCATTGTCGTTCATATAATATATTAATAATTAGCAATGAAATTTACAATTAAGTTTTTCCATTATCTATATTACTTAATATTGTTATTCTAGGAATAATGGCTACGCTATAAACGACGCAAAAATAGCTGTGTTACCAAAATAACACACTAATATTGACCACCAAAACCCTTGTCACTCTCTAATGTACTGAGAAACGATAACAGAATGATACATCCTCAATACCTTATGAATTGGTCACTCTATGACCAGGCGTTGTGGACACAACCAAGCATTTTCCATAACTATGTCTTACACAACACCAAGCTTAATTCAACAATATAAATGATTTTCTTTAAACAGTTGGAGTCCACCTCAATTTAACGTTTAATGACATAAACACTACTTCCTAAAATAATTAGTTTTATATTAAAATGTAACATCTTAGACGGAAGAATGACACTGAGATATACATCATCCTAAAATTTGTTGTAGGTATTTTAAACGTTGAAATCCATTAAAAGACGTCATGTTGAAACTATCTCACAATTATTTACCTACTACGCCGTCAGAAATAAATAAACATCACTGTAGTTTAATATACCAAATATTTTGACCAAAAGTGGATGGTAATTTGAACATCTAAGTGGATATTTCCCCAATTTAATTACAGCGTGTGGGTTTAAGCAAACTCGTTGAATGCATAATATATGTAGACTATTAGGAACAACTTTAAAGTAGTTTACCTTGAAAGGTGTATAAAATATCACATTAACATTAAAAGAGGGAAATTGGCAGTTAGAGCCTACATAGACGTCACACAATAATCCAATGTTTATTTTAAGTAATGTGGTGTTGTTAAATTTGTTTAAAAACATAAAATCTAAAAGTATTTTTATGAGCAGTAGATTTTGCTCTTCTTTGAAACCGATTACTGTTTATTTCTGTCTGTCTGTGGTTGCTCACGTGGGCCACTGTAGTCACATTTCCCTTAGAGACAGACAGATAGACCATTAAAGAAGGCAGTGGGAATATGTTAACCAAAATTTAAAGGTGTAATCACAGATGGTTTCAATTAGATGTTACAAAATTTTCCCCACCCCACCAAATATAAAATTTTCAATCGTAGATTCATTTTTGGGTTCACTAATACGTAGCAAGTAATAAGAAAACGTCTCCATTGTTTTTATCGTAACAAAGATAAGTAGGGTTTTTGCACTGGATGATTATTGTACTAGTTTTATTCGAGATTATAAAATCGTAAACGGTAAACGTTAACATGTTTTTAATTAGGAGTTTATCCAAATCTCAATATTTCGTAATAATTTTGTTCTACAGTTTTAAAACTTAGTTTTTCAACGGCATAACCATTTAGTACTGTTAGTGGTAACATTGTGTAACGCAAAATCTAGAGACTGATCGCAAAATTTGGGTGTAGCCCTATGCGTATTGAAATAGTTGATACTCATTATAATAATACTATTGGAATTCTTTCAGTTTAAATTTTGGTTTAAAGAATCCAACTTTCTTTCATACCTTTTATAAAATTTAGATTAAAAGAATCCCATTATCTGTATTTCAACAAGGTACATCACATTCTGATTAAAAGAATACAACTTTCTTTCATCACCATTAATCGAATTTTGGTTAAAAGAATCCCTTTATCTGTATTTCAACAAGTTACATCACATTCTGATTAAAAGAATACAACTTTCTTTCATCACCATTAATCGAATTTTGGTTAAAAGAATATCATTATCTGTATTTCAACAAGGTACATCACATTCTGATTAAAAGAATACAACTTTCTTTCATCACCATTATTCGAATTTTGGTTAAAAGAATCCCATTATCTGTATTTCAACAAGGTACATCACATTCTGATTAAAAGAATACAACTTTCTTTCGTCACCATTAATCGAATTTTGGTTAAAAGAATCCCACGTTCATTCACCACCGTTGATCAAATTTTGTTTAAAAGAATCCCAATCTCTTTCATCACCATTGATAAAATTTTGGTTAAAAGAATCTCACTCTCTTTCATCGCCTTTGATAAAATTTTGGTTAAAAGAATCTCACTCTCTTTCATCGCTATTGATAAAATCTTGGTTAAAAGCATCGCACGTTCATTCACCACCGTTGATAAAATCTTGGTTAAGAGAATCTCACTCTCTTTCATCGCTATTGATAAAATCTTGGTTAAAAGAATCTCACTCTCTTTTATCGCTATTGATAAAATTTTGGTTAAAAGAATCTCACTCTCTTTCATCGCCATTGATAAAATTTTGGTTAAAAAATCTCACTCTCTTTCATCACCAATAATAAAATTTTGGTTAAAAGAATCTCACTCTCTTTCATCGCTATTGATAAAATCTTGGTTAAAAGAATCTCACTCTCTTTCATCGCTATTGATAAAATCTTGGTTAAAAGAATCTCACTCTCTTTCATCGCTATTGACAAAATTTTGGTTAAAAGAATCTCACTCTCTTTCATCGCTATTGATAAAATTTTGGTTAAAAGCATCGCACGTTCATTCACCACTGTTTATAAAATTTTGGTTAAATGAATCCCACTTTATTTCTTTAGTGTTCTCTCTGACTGTGAGGGCAGTGTGACGACAGTGGATGACGAAACGAAGCACAGACAAAGAGAAACACACGTTATTAATTAAGATATCAGAACATGTTTTGTGGCAATAGTGAGAGGCTGCGTCTACGAGCTGTTACATTAGAAAACCAGCGTTAGTTAAAGACAGAACATGTTTCCTGGCAATAGTGAGATGCTGCGTCTACGAGCTGCTACATTAGAAAACCACCGTTAGTTAACGATTTAGGAATTGAAGAAGAATCCAAAAGATAACACTAGAAATGTACAAATGTTGGAAATGGGTTTGAGCAGCGGTTTTACAACTGGATAGTGCAGTAAACAATCATTATTAAATTGAAACTTTAAGAAGGATTGATTTTTTTACTTTAAAACTATTTTAATACACCACTTTCAGCAACCGTTTTAGTTTGCATGGTGAGAATTTAATTTTTTGAAATGTTATTTATCTTGTCTCACTAAGATCTTTAAAATGAAATAATATATGACCAGACATTTATTAATTTTAAGTTACCCCCAACCTCCAAAAGTGGAGTGGGACCAAAACCCCAACATGATTACTTATTTAGGTTGCATCTCTCGTCTCAGAATATTCTCTAATAGAAATAAATTTAAGTTGAGGAGAAGCAATTTCTTTCTTAGGTATGTTAATACAATGAGGTATTCGGCCGCCATTTTATTTAACGGTGGTTGAACAATGTGTCTTCATGTCATTTTTCTTGCCTCACCGAGTCATTTAAAATGATGAACCATATGACCATATGTCCCATTTGACATTTTTGACTTATCCCCTGCCTCCCCACGATCTGAAGTTCAGAATTAAAAACGTACGCTCTAGGACGAAATCTCTCACTACAAAGAAGTGTCCAGCAAACTATGTTTACATATCTTAATTAATAACAAATATAAATGGAACAAATATAAGTGTAGGTTTCTTTTCAGCCAAAATTTTACATGAAAGTAATGGCAAGGTTTAGAGAAAATCAGAGTGACTAATTATTGTTATGTACGTAATTATTTGTTTGATATTTTATTAACTGTATAAACTCTAAACAGTTTTAATTTAGGAAAACGCAAGAAATTAGTAATTGAGGAATTTTTTACCTACTTAGTCAGGTAAACATTTCCTGAATGTAGGTTTTAAAAACATAATTTTTTGAATTTAAGTTTTTCGTTTAACTGTTTCTTATGTCTCGTTCCATAGTATTACATATAATAAGTCAGATCAGACACTGTTCGCCCACGTCTTCAAACAGCCCAACCCTCAGGGACTCCCCTATATTTAGTTTAGGCGTAGCAATCCCGAAGGACCCTAGCTTAATCTTCCTTTACATCCTTCTCTGTCATCTTTACTATCAGGCCTCTTTTGAACAACTCTTTTTCTGGCTCAAAAATTCACATTCTAAGAATCCATTCCTTAAGCAAAACCTCCCGGATCTAGATTAGTTTCAACAATTGCCTAGACGAACTAAGAGGAGGGGTGACCAAACCCAAGATGTAGTGCGACCCGTGCTGAAGGCGGAATGGTACTCTGGGCACAATGACCGAGACAAAAAACAAGCAAAAATAATAGATCAAATTAGACTGTGGTTCTGGGGTCTAAAGCATTCCAATTGAGAAACTAAAAATGAACCCATAGAGAAGGACCTCTTGTTGATCTCGGAGGATAGTAGTGTGCAGAGGAAGGAACCAAAAGTAAGGTTTTCTCGTAGTCAGCTACGAAGAAAAAAGCCTCTGTAGAGGGCTTAAAAAATCAGTCTTACTAGAGGGGAGAAAGTTCAATCAAAATGGGAAAGACGTCAGTTCTGGGAGAATAAGAACCGAGCATATGGGAGGCATCTAAATGAAGTCGTAACTTCTGGGATTAATTGAAAATTTCCTCGTTTTAAATGTTTAAACAATCAGTAGACTCATTGACCGTAACTTTGTAACAAACAAACAAACAAAGAGATAAAATGTGAAAGTTAAAACAGAACTTCACTAAGCTCATTTAGTGAAAAAGTAATTTAAAAAAGTTAGTTGAATATATTACGATCTCAGATCTCGTATCTGAATATTAAGTCGTTCATTAATAAAATATTTTACTATTAACATTAGTCTTATTACTGAAATACAGACTTCAGACTGACAATTTTGAAAGTCTATTCCTCTATTTAGAAATTATAAGTTTTATAAACCTAGGACGGGTGACAGGAAAACCTGAATGGTTAGGAAAGGAAAGTTTAAAACTATAGAAATATTTAAGAAAGAATCGTTAATTGAACAATTAGCATAAAACCCAATTGAAATGGTAAGGACACGTGAATTTGATGTCAAGGGAAAGTATCCCAAGAAATGTTTTCGAGGCAAGAACGATCGGGAAGAGAAGTAGAAGACAATAGCAAAACATGGAAAAGACAGGCATTTTAGAGGAGGAAGAAGAAGAAGTTTATTTTATATTAACATATTTAGGCAATAAAATGCGATAATTCAGACATGTTTTTAATGTATTACTTACATTTTGTATAAAACTTACGTAAGCTTACTGAGTTTATTATGATTTTTTAAATTTTTATTATTATTATTATTTTTTTTTTATGCAAAAAACCTTTTAGTCATCAACGCCTTACAAAAAGGAAGAAAAGACCATAAAAAAATTTAAAAAATCTTGGAATACTCAAATGACATCTGGGTTGGGAAAAAGCAAGAGCTTGTCTACATAGACCTGATAGGAACGATGAAAGAGAGAGATCTAACCCAAGACTAGATGGAAAAAAAGATGTAGATCCAACCAGGTTGAGTCACTTGGAATTGCCAAGTCCGTACTCACTATAAACGAACCAATGAGAGCTACAGAGATTTATATATTTTTTAAATTTTACATTTTTATTTATCACTGATTCCTATGGTAATCTATTCCCTGATAAAGATGCCACGGTATGATCGATTTCCTCATACGATTAAAAAAAAAACTCTGCTCTAACCTAGGAACAATTCGGTAACGTTTTTCAGTAGCAGCCATTGTGAAACTGAAAATTAAATAAAAATACCTCTATATACCGTTTGGCCTAATTGAAAAGAAACAATCCTAAATTTTATAACACTCGGGAGATATATTAGAGCCAAAATGACAATGATATTCATGAAAAGTAAATATCAGATATCCTAGAAGGTTTGTAACTGTTTAAAATGTTAATAACACGAACTTTTTAGGTTTTGTTATCTGAATACAGATTGTTTTTTTTTCGTTTGGTTCTTACCGAGTTCATTTTTGAGCGCTTCTAAACATTATCTCCACTTGGTATAGTTTTAGAAATATCTTAACTATCCAATTAATTCTGAAAACGACAATAAATCCCAATACGTCGGATGGTGGTGATATAACAACCAAAGATCCAACACGCACAATCCCTTCTCACAGAGAGAATATTAATAAGACCCGGCGCTGTGAATCACCAGTTTGAACTGTTGCCAACTACGATCAATTAAAACAATTCGTATTGCACGGTATAATTATGAAATACAGAGAGTGGAAAAAGATGAAAACATCGCATAAAAAGTGGAGTCAAGGCCGACGAAGCAACAATTACAATAATATTATGAACATTCACCGAACGTTGTTTTGTTCTGCCGATCAAGTTAGCGTTGGCCGAATATGGAAAGCGGTTTGTTAATGTATACAAGATTAATTTGGCACTGGGAGTGGCTGGTGATATTCTTAAATTACAGATATTATCACGATCAGCGATTGAAAGTGTTTGTGAACCGATATTTTATAACAATTATCAACACCATTGGATGACGAAAGGTGAAATTAACAATTGAATGTAGGCTGCACTATTTGCAAGTTTTAGAGTTTTTCTGATAACTAACTTAAGGAATTTTTTGAAGTGTTTAATGTAATGTTACCTTCAGTTTGTAATGTAAATAATATCGCGAGAAACTGTTGTAAGCAGACGTCTACAATCTTACAATTATCTTATCAAAATGTAAAAGGCAAGAATTTGTTCATAAACATCCAAACAATCATTGCAAAAACTAAAGCATAATTTTTTTTGATTAATTATGTTTAAATATCAACATTATTTTTAAGCTAAGTTTTAAGTTTTTTGTGTTGTAGTTGAAAACAGACAATCATCGTAATGATTTTCTATTTTACATTGACGGTAAATTTGATTTTTCTTTAATTGTTCCATTTGAATAAATGTATTGTAAATTAAAAGTGTGGTAGCTATAAATAACATGTTAAAAGCACTATAACAATGAACATCATTCTGCTCTTTTAACCGTGGTGTTCCTTAATATTACAAAATTATGTTGTTGTTTTTTTTGCAATTAAAAAAATTAAAATTAAATAAAAATTATAAAACCTGTAATTTTTCTCGTTTTCATGAAGAATATACATCTGTAACAATATTTTGTATTTTCTTATAAACAAACAGGTGTATTTTTTGTTTAAGTCAATAAACAATGAAACTTTGAAAAAACTAATTCTTTTCGGGAATTAATTTCCAGTTTAAGACTTTTCTCTTCCCTCACTCTATTAGATTAATCGCCCATAAGTTTAAGATAAATTATCAACTTTGAACTGATCCCGTTTTTCATCTCAGCATTATCGTTTACGTCACATATTAAAAATAGATACTTTACTTTTTTTTAGAAACTAATATCTATTTATTAGTTTTTTTTTTTATGTTGTAAATAAAACTTAAAATTAATTACTTATTTGTGTGTAACTGGATAATCGTAGCAGAAAAACGTATCTAATCTATTACAAAAAACAAATCATGATACTTACCCAGTTCCATTATACAATCAGATCCTCTAAATATAAACTCGAAAGTTGGTTTCTTGGGCTTTGTAGGAAATACTAAGTAGATCAAGGGGTTGTACTCAGTATACATTAAATAGAGTAATTTTGTTTAAAACAGATGTTATCCCAGTTTTAAGCATATAATTATATATATCATTACTTTCTTAGCATCAATTATGCCGTAACAAATCTCATAACAGTCTCCACTCGCTTCTCTCATTTCGGTGCCTCAGCCCTGGCAGGTATACAACTATAACATATCTTGGGAGGTCAGGCTTCGAGATTAAATGTTTGACAAAATTTGGCTAATTATCATCATGTCGTTGATACCATTACATACAGAATTGAAATTTGTTAAATGTCTATAATTTAGTGAGATATAAGTTGAATAACACACGTGATTGAATAAGCAACTGTTAAAAGTCGCAACCATTTCAATAGGGTTCTAAACACACAATAAGTTTTCTACACTAAATTTTATGTTTCTATCTTCATTTTTGTCGCTGTCATTCTTAAGTACAGGCGAAGGCGATGACTGACAGACGCGTGGCAAAACTAACTTTTTTAGTTACCTGAGAAATTAAAAAAAAATACCAGGTTTACTATATACATCGTATAGTGGGTAAAGAATGTTTGGCAGCCTAATTCTAAAAATAGACCAGATAAACTAAAGTAGGTTCACCCAAGGAATTAAGACATAAAGTAATGGGATTCGCTAATCTCAATTCATAAATTTTATTTCACTCCCTCGAAGTCTTAAAATGAAAATTCTCTAATTATAAAGTTTAATATCGAAAGCAGTTAACACCAGTTAGAACATAAACTGTACGAAGCAATAAAATAAAGGAAGAAGTGAGACAAAAACATTTCAGAAGACGATTGTAGTTTTATGTCTCCGATTCTGATGCAAATCGTCGAAGGTCTGTGCAAGCAAAAACGATGAAAAACTCGGAGTAATAAAGTAAAAAAGTTCTGACAAAAATTGCAAACTAAAAACTATCAATTGGAGTTGAAGTAGAATGTGTTTTTGCATTTGACATTCTCCCTGCTCTCCCTCGTTGCGTTTTATGATTACGACCATCTTCAGAAACTTTGACCAAACAGAAATATTTTCTTTTGTGTCTTTTCTTATTCAAATTTTGGCAATAGTCATTTCTTTCTGTTCAGCTATATTATTGTTATTATACTTCCCTCTTTATCAAACATTTCCAATAAATTATGCAAACTTTTAGTTCTTTGCGCAATAAATATTTACTTTTGTTGGAAACTATTTTAACGTGTTCTCGTTTGATATATGATCTGGGAACATATTTATGTTGAGTTATGTTATATTATTTATACTGGAATAAATCTTTTGGTGTAGAAATAATACTCTACCATTAGAAGAATATTTGGTATGCAAGCTGATGCACTGACACGATGGAAGTAAAATTCTTTTGTACAACTGTTCGTTTACCGATCTCGCCCTAGGTATCAAGATCGTCAAAATCCTATATATAAAGTACTCTAGACGAATATAGAACTTATATTTCTCCATTTTTTTTAAATTTGGTAACGTGTATATTTTTTCAATAATATAATTTATAAAAGTAAATTCTAGAATATTGTCAAATTAAAAAAAAAAATAGTCTTGATATATTCTTATTGATGAACGCAGTTACAAAATCTGCATATTATGAGGTATAATAAATCCATGAAGGTTATGAGAATTTGTCAAAAATTCACTGTCGCCATTTAACAATTTTTGAACTTTGTAGGAATAATGTCCAATGTAGTGAAAACAGAATACGCAACTAAACACCCCCGATTCTAGATAACAATGAATGATGATTTTTCCCTCTTAATTTTAAGGTTATGGAAATTTAAACTTTATAGTGAAAACTCTTATTGACGAATGGGATGCAAATTTGAAAGTCGAAAAAAATTACCTATGTATGCACGATATACAATCTTAAATAAAACTTTAAAACCTGCTATCAATAAAAGCTTAATTTAAATCAAATACTATTTACATTTAGAAATTTATAGTACAAGCCAAGAAAGTTTAGGTAGTATTTTAATTTTTTTAAAGACATGGTTCATTTACGTTGAGACATTTGAAAGACTTTTTTGTTATTAAGTTTTGTAGATATGGGATTTCACCTTTTATTTGTACTATTACGGAAATACTACCAATTTTATACTTTAAAAGTGTTTTGATACTTAATTTCAGATGTTTTCATCGCTGATGAAAAAATGAAACCTTTTCAATAATGAAATAATTTTTATAATTTAATGATACATTAGGATATGTATTTTAAAATTTATTTTACTTTAAGAAATATTTCTGTACATAAAATCTATTGGGTAAAACGTTTTGTGAACAAATCATTTGAAATATATTTACGACATCATCATTTCTTCTTCCACTTTTTGAATGGCATTAAAGCCCAAATCGGGTCTAGGTCTCATCAATTTTCTGCCACCACGGGTTCTAGCTTCTTCCAGTTCCGAACACATGCACTCCTTCACATGCTTAGTCATGACTTCCAAACAGATTTTTACGATGTGAGGAACCCTTTTGTATGACATCTTTTGTAGATATGATACCCATCTCAGGTGCTTTAGAATTTACGTGAACCAAAAAATGAGTTTTTTTCATTTAATCGTGGCAGTTCTAGATTATTGCAAATGTGTCAAACACCACTCTCACAAACGTGTCCGTATATTCTTCCCCAACAGTACAGAATTTCTGTATGTAACACTGTATGTCAAGTACTAAGTTTAACTCCTATATGTCACACCAAGAATAATAATTATAATCTAAGCTTCTGGAAACATTCCTGGACATAAAAATATACTTTAGGAAAAAGTACCATTTCTAACTTTCTTTCTTTTCTGAATCTTCTTCATTATAACTACATCATTATTATCTGCTATGTTTGTACTCAAATTAGTAAGGTTGCCTACCACATCTAAATTATAACTCTCTATGTTAATATTTTGGCCAATTCTATGTCGGTGTTGTCTGCTTAAATGCAAAAATTGATGTTTTCTTCTTTTAAACTTAAGCGTAACTCGTCGTTTGCTTTTTTCAAATATCCAAACGTCTCCTTCGAGGGCCGTCATCTGCAGAATGTATTGTTTTTTTCATTAATTTATAGATTTTATTAATGTAACTAGATCTTAATTTGTCTATAGATATCACACATTCATTTAACAAGTTCTATTCTACAATTCTTAGAATGTATAAAATAATTCCGTAGCGCTTCCAAATTAAAAACACCATGTATTCATTATCCTAAATTTACTACCAAACCTGTAACTCGTTATTGTTGTTAATTGGACAAAATGAAAGCGCCATTACAATAAATGTCTATTTACTTGATGGAAGAAAATATTTTCAATCGTTAAATAAATCAGATTAAAAAAATCGATATCAGAAAGACCGCAGATATATTAAACGATTTATCAGAAAATATGGTACACTAAAAAAATATATACATGTCTCATACGACATGACTGTAATAAATCACGTTTATGGGCTAATATATCTATTAATAATCTAAACCTCGGCCAATAATGATACTAATTTAAAGCGACATTAAATCTTAGCATGTCATAAAAGCAAGAAAATAAAACACAAATGAGAGTTTTTTTCTAAACTGAAAAATTCTTAAGTTTGATAAAAACTTGTTAAGAAGCCAGGTGACAAGCGGACCAATCGTTTGCAGGTCGAAACGACCGATCCTCGCGGATAAAAAAACAACCAAAAAAAACAAGTTGCACACATAATATCAAGTTACGAAGGCCAGGATCGCAGCGTGATCGGAAACCTAATCAGTTGTGAGCAAGAAGCACGCTAGCCAGTGCCTGCTGTTAAATAGGATTATAACGGCTAAATTGGGCAATAATTTCAGTTTTCGAGGTTGAATACGAAATAGGAACACGTTGTCTGGGAACTGTCTGCTTTGGGTATTTTATATTTGAATATAAGAGATACTCTGAATTTGGACAATGGTCATGTAGAATATTCGTCCATGTCTAAAACAGTTGATCTAATTTTTAGGGTGTCAAATACACCAAAGTTTTATTCTACGGGGGAGCTATAATTTGATTTACACAATTTAATTTTGGTTTAGTTTTTATTAGATAATGATAGATTGTTCATATAATTGATATAGTTATTGTAACGTTTTATTGTCGCTATTCCAAATATTGACTGTAATTTATGATTAATAGAACTTACTGTCTTCTATATTTTGCTTCTACTGTTCAACTATGCCCGTTTCGGCTATTCAGTCATTCTCAAATTGAACAGGATGTTCCTTTGTCAATTGACACTTTCAACACATTAGCCTACATAAAACAAGACTTTATATACACATACACGCACAAAAATAATAAATTATAAAATCAGTTTATTGTACATTTCAGTCTACGGTAACCGGAACAATTAGGTCACGATAGGGTAAATCCCATTAATCATAGATAGTTTATTCGGACATTTGTCATCTTTTTTTTTTTTATGTAAAAATTAATAGATGACGTTTTGAGAGAATCAACTCTCGTTATCAAGTGTAAAAACCTAAAACATGTGAAAACATTGCTTAGTAACCAAAACTAAAATAAAAAACGTAACCATAGAAAGAGTTAAAACTAGGCCGAACGATTTTGGTTCATACTCTTGGAATACCATGTATTATTATATATATATATATATATATATATATATATATATATATATATATATATATATAGTATATAAGTTGCCCTTCTTCCTTTAAACTATATCAATAAACACATTCTTCTAATTATTATTATTATATATACAGTATATAAGATGCCCTTCTTCCTTTAAACTATATCAATAAAACACATTCTTCTAATTATTATTATTATATATACAGTATATAAGATGCCCTTCTTCCTTTAAACTATATCAATAAAACACATTCTTCTAATTATTATTATTATTATATATAACCATTTCTAAAACTCCTAAAAAATATTAATAACAATATTTACTCGATATTAGATTTGAAAGGAAATGATTATAACTAAACAGTTTTTTATAATATTTAGAAAATATAAAATATTATTTTATAATTTTTGGATACAAGTTTTACAAAAATCGTGTTGGGGTCAAAGTTTGATTCTCGAAATTTTCTAATGTAAACATTGTCGATGGAAACCCTAATTTAAACCAGTTTTAAACCAAATATTTTGACACAAAGTTGTTTTATAAAATTTATCTTACCAATTCAAATGACTGTATTGTATCATTTATGTTTTTTTTGCTATGCTGATTATGATATAAAAACAACGACAATTAAATAACATTCAGCATATAAAACTTCAAAGCAGTATACCACACGATTAAGTTCTAGAATGTTTATCCATAATTCCACGCATTCCAAATTCGGAAATTTAAAAAAAAAGAAGAATCTTAAACATTTAAAATACCAACTTTTACTTAATTTGAACTTCGTTAAAGAAAAACAATTATTTGTCTATATTTTACTCTTTTGAATTGGACACAAATATTTACTTTTTAGAGTTTCTTCATGTTAGAGATAATTTCCTTTATTTAATAATCGTATAATGTTAAATATACATTATTTCCATATTGCCTTCCGAACTACTGATATAATTAATTAGTTAACATACCTTAATGTCAAAAGTAGTTCTTTTGTGTCAGTCATTCAAGAGCATTAGAAGTTGTAGGATGTGGCCACATCAAGGAAAAATAATTTTTATTTATTTTTTTATTTTTACATTAAAACAAGAACCAACCCGGTTTACTATTTTGTGTGTGTGTGTTTTTATATACAAACAAGTTTTGTGTTGTGAACGTGTTTTTAGTTTGTTTACGTTTGCTAAGCCTGATGATGCCTTATGTTGAGGCGAAACAGCTGTAGCTACTATAAGAATAATGAACTACTATTGACATTAAGGTATGTTAACTAATTAATTAAATATACACATTATCGAAGCTAAATATGCATCGTCAACATTAATTAGAGTTTTATTCTTTACACCTTCCTGATAGTTTTAAAGTCCTCTAATTTGTTTACAAAAAATAAAATATTATAAGATACGTTTCCAATATTTTGACATAATTTGTTTTATTCCTTGTTGTTTAGAGGTGAAATATCACTTGATCATTAACGCCTTATAATAAAATATAAATACAAGAACATAAAACAAAGACCTCTAGTTCGCGAATACTCTAATAGCGTCAGTGTCGGAAGAGAACCAGAGCTGGTCAAGAGAGACCTGTAGGGAAAAAAAAGGAAGAGCCCTCTAACCCAAGAATTCATGAAAAAGTGTAGATCCAGCTAAAGACCTTCGGGATTGTACTCACTTTAGTAAGCACTTGATAGTATTTCAACTTAAAACTTGACGTGATAACATAACTATACCAAAAGCCTTCTATCCACAATTGTATACAAATCCATAAATTATTGCTCTAGTGTTCGATAGTTTTATACAAATTAATAATTTGTACTTCGAGGCTATGTAACAACTATAAATAACTTAACAACTCGGCGACTTGATTAGTCGATTTTAGACTAATCTAATTTTCTTTAGAATGATTATCAAATAAATTTTTCTTTCAGAATTATTATGATAGAAACTGTAGAAACTTTTATATTCTTTGTGTAGAAAAATAAAAAAGATTGTGCTATTTTAAAACTTATAATTACAAATAAATTATATTTTCTTCCCTTATTGTATCAATTTGTAAAGGTTCAATTTGATCAATACAATTCACCCCAATTTAATATTTGTTAAATTATGACTTTTTATTTTGTTTTACTGTGCTATCATGTGTTTATCAGAATTTTATATGATTTTGGAAAATAAATATTATAAGTTAGATAAATAAATCTTTGGTTTGACAGGCCGTTGTGAGCTTAAGCCTCGTAAATTGATTTTCACCGAGTGTTAACATAACGAATTCCCGTCGTTGTAATTATAGCTTTCGTAGCTAGGATGCGCTACCAATTATACTTTTACTTCACGATACTGAGTCAACACTGCAAATTCATGCCCCCCCCCCCAAGGTGATTGAATTCGGAAATTCTTGAACACTATCTAATAGACCAACCTGATGCTAATCCTTATCGAAATAGATGCATAAACATTGCATGAACATTCCCTACTCAACCAAACAAATCGAAAAGTTCTTCTTCATCTATTCAAAAATTCTGAACATAATTTTGGAACCCATAATTAAAAACCCATCGTATATAGATGGATACATCCATTTTTTATTTATAGACACATAGATAGTATTGAGAAAGCTTTTTGTGGTATGTCTAAAAAACAATGGTTTTTGTTTTAGAAGATATAGATTTTAATATCCTGCGAGTGCAAAAAAAAGTGTCTGTTTCTCTCTGTTTGAAGTCTATAGCCCAAGCTAGTAGACCATTCTTAATAACATTTGGTATGTGCGTTTATTTCCCTCATTAAAAAATTGTTGCCGATAACTCAATATTTAGAGGTAGCTGCAAAAAAGGCCAAAAATCAAAACTACAATATTATATATATAAAAAAAATAATCTATTGTTTTTTTATAGAATTTTACTAAAATATAGACTTTAAAGACCCCAACAAAAATGTTGCCTTTATCAAAAAAATCCACTTCGGAAGTTATTTGTTAAGAAGGAAATGTATCATGTGCGCCGTCGTAATAGTTACAATATCTCAAAATCAAAGCAAAGGATAATGAAGAAATTTTGTTAAAATGTAAAAATGTTTAATCAATTTAATGAACTTTTTTACTATCAAAACATTTCGTCTTCTGAATAAATGTGAAAGATACCAAAATAAATCTTGACTGCCGCCGCGCCGGTTCAGTTTATAAACCGTTTATTTATTTAAAAAAATCAAATTAGCTTCAAAGTAGTCAACAATGTTTACAATATTTTTTTCGTGTAAAGATTTTGATGAAACTTATTATTCAATTTCTTGTTTCCTGAACAATATTTCAAATAAAATAAAAATTTTAAAACCACTTCCCCACAAATTTAAACATTATGATTATAAAAACTAGTATTCTCATTTTTTAAATTTTTTTTTACAATTTTAAACAATAGTTAGATGTAACTTTAGGAAAATTTATTTCAAAAATGGAAACCCAGTAAATTCCTACCATTTAAAAATGAATAGATTCTAATAACACTCTTTTATCCCGAAATATAATTTTTTTAATTTTTTTTTTTTCAAGAAATAAGTTAAATCTTTATGCTAAATATTACAGAAAACCATTATTACTCTAATGACTATAATGTATAGTATTGAATTACATGTTATAGTAGGGATATCTCAATAGAAAACTACCTAATAAATGTAGGATGTGTGTCATACGAGTCGAATAGCTTCAATATAAACCTAATTAAATCTTCATTGAAAAAAAAATTGTATAGATCACAAATTTTAAATGTAAAGATCCATGAATAAAAAAAAAAATTATAACTCACTTAGTATTGTATGTAAAAGATCTTTGAACGCGCCAAGTAACATGCAAATAAAATGTTTTTTTCTAGGTTATGTCTGCCGTGGTTGCACAAGATGTGGATTTCGTGGGTGGTATTATCGTATTGACAGTATTTATGTGTACAAGTTATTTGGCATAAATAATAGCAGCTCTCGACACAGGACTATTGTATTGCAAGGCCGAGTATATACTGTATGTATTTATAGGTTAGATTTATCGACTTGTTTACGCCTTAGTATTGCAACGTCTCAATTTTGTCATCCTTTCTTTTCTTTGTTGGTGTAAATTGTGATGTTTAGTGATTTGTTTGTACTTTTCTTATTACGAGACATGACATGGTGTAATTTAAAAAATTAATGTTTGGTCATTTTGAAAAAAAATCTAGTTCAACGTTCCATAAAAACATTGGTTAGTTTAGTTTCAACAAAAAGTTTGTTTATATGTCTTCTTTACTAGAGTATTTGTTTTAAATAAAATAAAATAAACATGATAAGTTGTAATTACTGTGTGTGTGGCCATTTTGACAAAGTCGTGTTTATCTCCTCTCCTTTCCTCGTCCCTCCCAAAAATTTGGTTAGTTTTCCTTCATCTCTGTTTTTTGTGTTGTTCTCTCTCTCTCTCTCTCTCTCTCTCTCTCTCTCTCTCTCTCTCTCTCTCTCTCTCTCTCTCTCTCTCTCTCTCTCTCTCTCTATATATATATATATATATATATATATATATATAATATCCTTGTTAATTATAGACGAGGCCTTTATCGTATTATAAAAAAGAAAGAGATTATTTTAAAATAAATACCCCAAGCTCTCGAATACTCGAGTTGGAAGAGAAAAAGAGTCCTCTCTTAATCAAAATAGACCTCACACCGAAAGACGGGATCTAACCCAGGACTACACGAAAAAAGTGTAGATCCATCCCCAGGGTCTGACAGTATTGATACACTAGTACTAACTATGACCAGAGACTAGTATTTTTGTGTTTGATTATTTTTTAAGGGAATATGATGGGGCCTAATTTGTGCATATGTGGCTATTAAATTAGTTTCATTAAAATAATTATGGGGTTTTTCCTTTTTGCGGTATTTAAGAGCATTTCTAAAGTGAATATTACTTGGATATGATAGGGTGTAATTCATGTTTATGTATGAGCCATTTTTAACAAAATTGTGCTCATCTTAAAAAAAAACAACATTATTTATAACTTATTAGTTTTATCAACAATATTTTTTTAATAAACTATTTATTTCTTTCCAAAAATAATAGAGTATTTCTAAGGGGGCACATGAAAAGAACGTGATACGGTGTAATTTATGTGTGTGGCCATTTTAACAAAATCCTTTTCATATTCCCAAAATACTTTGTAGTTGAGGATTATCAAAATAGGTTCATAGTCTTAAGGATTAAATTTACGGGACGCCAATTTTAAACTTTAATTGGTCTTAAGTTACTTCAAAAACTTTATTAAAATCTTGTTTAAAGTTCAATTAAAATTTAAGATAATTAAATTGTAGCCCATTAAAATATTTTTTCCTCGAAAAAATTGACTTCGCCTTTCTTTACCCAAGTTACAATATGTTGTAGAGAGTCTAATTTAAAGAACTTTGGACAAACATTAGGACAAAAATAGATAAAACTTGAAGACATATTCAAAATGTGTTCGCTGTGGGGTGGGTTGAGAATGCAATAACTATATTTAGGAATGAAAATTCTGTAATAATTTGTACATACATTACACTACTATCGTAACATGACTGAACGATGGAGATAATCCAGTTGTTATCATTTACGATTTCACTAGCGCTCTCTATGCCCCTGTAAAGGGAGCATCGTAAAGACTAATGATAAGGGTAACTGCTTTTACGGCGCCAAAATCAAATCTAGTTTACAAAATTTCTCCAGCTACTGGTTCTGTAATATAGCAAACAGCCTATTAGATTTTAGATTACATTTTGGTGTAGCCATCTCAAGAAAAGTCAATCTAAAACATGTGATGCTTTAGATATTTGTATGAAAATTAGAAATATAGTTTCATAGAAAATTAGTTACGTGAGAGTTGAAATGTGCACAGATCCTGATACATAGAACGTATTTTTACTGGTTATAAGAAATTCATAGTGACTTTGATAATGTGCCTCAATTCTATTACGAGAGAACCGTTCAATAGTATTACCATTCGATCAGGTATAGGGAATCTCCTAAAAGTATTACTTTTCACTTTTACTAGTCCGAAAATCAAGTAGTCAGGGTTTGGTTCATGAATTCATAAATGTAAACATCGATCAAATGATGGCTTAAAACATGAATAAAATCACAAACTTTGTATGTCATGGTTTTATGTTTTCCTCTATCTTTACTATGTTAATCATGATATAGAAACAAAAAATCAAATAAATAATCAGCACTAAAAGAGCTTCAAAACAAGTTTTTACTACATGAACAGTTTTTAGGAACTTTACCCATAATGTCTGCAACTTCAAATTAAAATTTGTCCGCGATTTGAAATATATTTCTACCTCTTATTGTTTCTGAATGGGCACCAAACATTTACATATTTATGGAGGTTTTCGTGCTATCGATAAGCAGCTTTGCTAATTTTAGAAATGTAAGAAGGTTCGATTAACATATCAAACAGTTTTGAGTTGTAATTCAATACACTTTGTTCGAAATCGTACCAAACGATGTTGAGATATTTAAAACTTACAAAGTGTCCTTTGTTCACTTTCTCATTATGACCGGTAACTCCTCAACTACGATTTTCGTTACGTATTGTGTCCAAAACGTTTTGATTGCTCGTTTTTTGTTCCATTTTATGTAAATAAGAATGTCCAGTTGTAATTATCTGGCAGTTTACCTCTAAAATTAGATTTGGGTTCATATTTATTTTTCATGTATGCGTGTGAGTTTGTATTACGATTATACCTGTATAATCATAATCACCTAACCCAACTTAACCTAACCTAGGTTTAAGTTGATGAAATGACTAATAGAGTCGATTAATATGATGCAAAAAATAATTTTAGTCTGGGGTGGGAACAAGTAGGTGGGAACAATGGGGGTGGGAACAAGTTCATTCTTTAAATAGATTTTTACGGAGTAAAAACTAAGTCTCCAATACAAAATAACAATAATTTGATAGGAAAAATCTAGTTACAAATTAGTGCTCATTTTTTGTTTTAGAAAAATATCTATAGCTCCTGAAAAAACCAATTTGTTCAATATCACACTATAAATAAAATGAAATAGGTTCAACATTTTTTGGTTTATTCAGTTAATTGATACATAACCACAAAGTTTACAAATTTGCATGTTTCAATAAATATTTCCGTACTTAATTAAAAAGTATGATTTAATTTTAATGAATATTTAGGAAAACATGTTTCTATTGAAGGTTAACAACTATACCTAATTTCAATTCAAAGTATTTGAAATGTGATTGAAAAACAGGTTTTCTTTGCTTCTTTTGCATCGTAAATTATAATTCAAAAAAATCGAGTATACAACAGCAAACTTTTTTCTTCAAAAAATGGGGTTTTCAGATGTTTTCAAATATTTTGACGAATCTTCCATTCATAAAATCCATCAATAATTTCTATACTTATATCTAATTGTTTAAAATAGGTATGTGTAAACTTTGGACTGTAAACTCAGTGAATAGACCAATTAAATTAAAAACCTACTTTTATGTTATTTAAATGTAATAATGTGCAATTAGTGCAAAACTATTCGTTTCGTAGAAGCTATAGAAACAACAAGAAAATTCCCATAAATAATCATTTCAAAACAGGGATAATTTTTTTTGTGAATTTTTAAAATGTTTCTAAGAACTGAATTAACCAATAAATCCTGCCCTACCATCACCCAGACCTAAAATTATTTTTGAGTTATTTTACACAACTATCTGAACAAATTTTTAGAAGTAACACGATTTCTTCATTTTCATTGAAAAATATAATTCATAAATTACACTCCTTCTTTTGAATGTTATAAAATCAACACAAGGTGCTTCACAACTCAGATCTCCAACTTGAAGATAACTGTTGAAAGATTATTTTTAGTTGTTAAATTCTGTGTTATTGCCACGATTCTAAATCCGTAATGTTTTGACAGACAGATGGAAGACCCTGTAAGAAAAGACAAATGTGGGAAGATGTTAGATAGCTGCAGGTACCCTCCTCGTTTCCTGTCGGCTCCACAAAGCTTACCCTTCGTCTGAGATTATCTGGCAACCCTTTTGTTACAAACGTTCATGAAATTTAATTAGATTAAGATTTCTACAGAATATTACAACATTATCAGATGACTTCTGAAAGTTTATCTTGAATTTATTTACAGCAGAAGACAACAAAAATAAATTTCCAAGTTTATTTGTATCAAAAAAAGTTTATACCAGCTTTTTTACCTTGATAAAGAAGGTGATTTAAAAAATATGTTGACAAAATAATTTTATTTGAAACCCGATTGAATTCCGACCATATTTTTTAAAAATATTTCTGAGAAATATTATTACCGTGGAGGTACTTAGAAAATCGTGTTTTCCACTTATATATATACAGTATATAGAAAAAAAGTGTAATAAAAATCATTTGCCGAGTTGGTAAAAATCGTAATTTAGAGATTTATTTAATTGCAGCAACGTTTAAATTCTCCATATTATATATATATATATATATATATATATATATATATATATATATATATATATAGAAAAAAAGTGTAATGAAAATCATTTGCCGAGTTGGTAAAAATCGTAATTTAGAGATTTATTTAATTGCAGCAACGTTTAAATTCTCCATTATATATATATATATATAGAAAAAAAGTGTAATAAAAATCATTTGCCGAGTTGGTAAAAATCGTAATTTAGAGATTTATTTAATTGCAGCAACGTTTAAATTCTCCATTATATATATATATATATATATATATATATATATATATATATATATATATATATAGAAAAAAAGTGTAATAAAAATCATTTGCCGAGTTGGTAAAAATCGTAATTTAGAGATTTATTTAATTGCAGCAACGTTTAAATTCTCCATTATATATATAGAAAAAAAAGTGTAATGAAAATCATTTGCCGAGCTGGTAAAAATCGTAATTTAGAGATTTATTTAATTGCAGCAACGTTTAAATTCTCCATTATATATATATATAGAAAAAAAGGGTAATAAAAATCATTTGCCGAGTTGGTAAAAATCGTAATTTAGAGATTTATTTAATTGCAGCAACCTTTAAATTCTCCATTATATAAAAAAAGCGTTTAAACTAAGAAATACCAAATTTTATAAAATATTTGGTCACTTGTTCAGTCTCTAGAATACGTTACATACGAGATAAACCACATATGTATCCTCCAGGGGGCCCTCAATGCGGCTATTGCCGCAAAAACTCAATCACATTACTTTCTCTAAATAAAGTATATAAAAGTAGCTAAATAAGTTTAAAACGGACATCATTTTAAAATTTTAAAATCAATTTTTGATTACTAACAAACTTGTAAAAAAAAAAAAAAAAAAAAAAAAAAAAAAAAAAAAAAAAAAATCTATGTGCTGCTTTTGAAAAAATGTGACCACTAAAACGATATTTGTATTTGTTTATTGGACCGAACACTGAAAAGTTTTCTGGAGGTCACGTCGGAGTTCATTTGATGATTTTGGATTCCATCTTTACAATAAGGGTGGCCACAATATTTATATCTAAAAGAATTTCTCAAATAATTCCATCAATATGCTTTTTATGACCAGAACGCATTACCACAAAGTTTACGGTGAACGTAAAATCAATTGAGACCGTAAGTAGACTCGTTGGCCCCACCATTTTATCCTGGCAATGAACCGACGATGGCAAGAGTCCAAATATTTATATTTTCAAAACTTAACTTCCTGACCTTGATTTAATAAATCGCGTTAACGAAACGTAATTTGGGCGGGTTCAAAGCTATTAAAACAACTTTCAAGATAAGCGCATTAGAGATTATTTATTTAAATCACTTTAAATGTTAGGATTTGGCAATGGCAGTGTTTTGGGAATCGGTTTTAATGAAGTAATGGTGTGAACTTTTTGAAAGTTTTCATTAAGTTCTTGAATAATAGATTGATGGAAATGGTCTTAGTATGAATGAACTAAGTTAGAGATTTAGTATTTAACACAATTCTATATATGCAATGATTCATGTCGTACCTATCTGTGAAACAAACTTTCGTGTTCTAATCTTTCACAAGGTTTTAATTGTTCTCTTTCTAGATATTCATAATAGTTTTATAGAAACATAATGATTTTGCAAAACAAAATCGATTTTTGAAAATATAAATTGTTTGTCTCTAAAAGAACTACAAAAAAAGTTTTTTTTTACAATTTTTTTTTTTATTATAATCTACCGGTCTGTCAACTGTATTTGAATTGAAGATCTACAAACATTTTCTTTTTCTTGAAAAATTCAAAATTTTGAAGTAAGACGACAATTTTTTCAAACATTAACACAGATTTTGATTAATATGTAATTAATGTTCAGACGGAACATTTAATTATAAACTGTTGGTAAAGTTATTAGGTATATTTACCTTGATGTTTCCCACTACACAATCATCAATTCATCCAACAGGATTACCGTTTTCGTCATGAAATTACATTAAAACGATTACTTTAAAAATATAAATTACATTCCATAGTGATATGTTTAATTTAAATTCAAATCACTTTAAAATTACATTATAAAGAAACACACACAAATATACAATAATATATGACCAAAAAACCATTTTAATATTTCTTTTCAGTAGATTCATAAACGACTGGCAAGTCGTGGATTTTAAAGTCCGTAAAATGTAAGCTACTATAAAATGAAAATTTATAATTACGACTAAAATGAATCAAATATTTATGGTATAAAAATAATAATGGAATTATTGGTGGTTACTTAGTAATCATATAATATATTTAGTAACGTGACTAATGATTAAAATTCTCATTATCTGTATTTTATTAAATCATATAATTCAATATTAGTAGTATACAAACATTAGTATTAACATAAACACAATGGTGATGTAGACGGAAATGTAGGGCTAGACTAAATAAAATACCAACTAATAATGATCAAAGGTGGGCTTGCTATTCTGAAGTAAGAACAAAAAAAATCTCAATATAGTGTGTTTCAGTCAATTGGCCGTATGCTGTAAACAATCAGCGAGGACGTCTATCGATGTCCTACACGAGAAGCCGAGGTTCTCATACAAAGCAATATCATTGATACCTTGAACCATTGTATAACTTGACAATTTAATATTAATTAAAATTTATACTATTGCTTTTGAAAAAATAACTTCTTTATTGTTTTAATGATATTCATGGGCTTACTCTATAGTGACGACGAGCGTGGCAGTCCTGATTAGCTGGATCTACACCTTGTTTCAGGTAGTCTTGGGTTAGATCCCTCTCTTTCACAATTCTTATCTGGGCTTTTTAGTCCTCTTCCGACCTTAACGTTAACTTGTATGCGAAGGTTAGGAGAAACGTTTTAAGCCTTTAAAAACAAGAGGGGAAAATAGTTTATACTATATTATTGTTTAAAGTATAGGATGGTCCTCACATTCTGTGGAAGAATTGGAACTGATATGAACAGTTCATTGAGGACTAATTTTGTTTATATAAACCATACCAAAAATCTATTATAATACGACCAGTGGTTCATGAGAAACAGACAACCTTTCATTAACAACCTATTGAACACTAAGATGTAGGCCTATATAGGAGTCTAATTGTTATGCGGCATGGTCAAGATAATGACAAGTATTTCCGAAACACAAAACGAAAGCAGGGGAAGGTGGGGGGGGATTTATTTAGTCGAATGATGAAGTAGGTTAGACGGAGGTGTAATTGTAT
The DNA here is from genome assembly GCA_963513935.1 of Aphrophora alni. NCBI lineage: Eukaryota > Metazoa > Arthropoda > Insecta > Hemiptera > Aphrophoridae > Aphrophora > Aphrophora alni. The sequence continues at coordinate 102,011,445 of OY740770.1, read as the reverse complement.
GGCCCGTCAAGGTCACGGGTCTAAGAATGTTGAGTCATAGGAAACCAAAGCGGTAGAATGTGAAGGGTGAAGTTCACGGGCAAAGTCCTTCAGGTGGTTCACATTTACTTTCGTGCAAACTTTACGCTTCATAAACTTTAATGTTGAACGCAAATACGGAGCAATTTAGATGGTAATATTTCATTCGTCTTTCCCATGAAATAATTGAAAGTTAGCTGTTGCTAACCTGTAATTCACAAATTTGTGGTTGAGTTTTCAAGAGTATTATATCATTGGCATGGTGGGATGCAATTGTATGTACGTATAGCAACCAAAATAATAAGATAGGAACATTAAACATGGTATAGGGGACTATTATAGTGTACTGGTAAGAACCCTAATGAAATTCTAAAGAATAGAATTTAAAATGTCAAAATGGTGGACATTTAAAGTTTTTTTTTGTTTTAATATCGTGTGTTATTCAATTCTATACAAAATTAGATAAAAACTTGCAGATTTCATTTCTGCATGTAGCCTATTGGTACAAATGCCTTATTTTTTTCGATACCTAATAACGAAGTTATTGTCAAAAAAGTAATTTCTAACTATAATCTCCTAAAGTTATTGAGATTTACCAAATCCTACAGGATAGAGTAACCGACAGAAGCGTGTCGAGTGGAGGATCCTTTACAAATATACAGCTTCGAGGCCTCTGTAGGGATATTTTAAAATACCCCTACAATATTAAAATATTAAAATTATTATTTTTTATTAGAATGAGCATTCTATGAGGCGGTGGTTTCAAGGCGTATTTCAGAGGGGAATTTCTAGACGGTGAAAACTATATTAAAACGAAAAATCTCTCGGTCATCATTGTCTTATAAGATAAAGACCACTAGTCCTTGAATATTTTAGTAGTATGAGTGTCGGAAGAGAACATGAGTTGATCAAGAGAGACTTGTTAGGGCGTTTATTAAATCTATACTTTATTTACACATTAAAACATACTGTCTAAAATTTATCACAAAATGCTTAAGATTGTTTTGAAGTGAGGTTGAGTTAAATGTATAATTCATTGCATTATTTCAACTACTTCATAATCATAATTATTATGGTATATTTGTTTAAGATAAGATTAAAAATTCTATGGAAATAATTATTATTTGCTAAAACAGCCAATCACAAATATAAAACTTTCTAATCCTTGACAATACCAATATTTTAGTAGACAGCTGCACAATCTTTCTGTTTTGAGATTTCGACCTTTTCTCATGTAGTTCATTGCCAAACAAATAATATCTTCTCTTTTATTTAATGTAACAGCAGATATTTCTTTTTGAAACTCCATATTAAAGGATTAAATAAAGCAATAAAATTAAAGTTTCAAAATTATTTTAATAATATAAATGAGCTACAATTGTTTCGCCTTGCGGCATCATCGGGCGACTGATAATTAACAAGTATTGACAACTATTTATACATACACAAGTAACAGGAAACTGAAATACAATAGAGAAATCGGAAAAGGTAGAGGGAATGACCTAGCAGGTAGATGAAGGTTGATGAACTATGTTAAAGATGGGCTTTAGAAGGGGTGAAGAATTTAATACAATTTGGTCATTTAATTTGGTCATTTTATTATTAATATAATTTTGATACTTTAACTTTATTGCTTTATTTAATCCTTGAATATGGATTTTCAACAAGAAATACCTACTGTTACATTAAAAATAAAACTCTTTAATGATTAAAGTCAGTTTTTGCAACAATCTTACAAAGGAAATGTTAGTTAAAAATTGAGAAAAAAAACCTCATTACATGTTTTTTTTTTAAACAATTAGAACATATGTTTTATGTGAACTTGCTCTTTGCTCAAGCAGTCAACCATAGCTTTATAAATTGAAAAATACTTTGTCTTAAATATTTTGGTTTACTAGGGCAGTTCGTATATTGTCGGAAATATTCGCGTTTACTGGGGCAATTCATGTAGTGATAGAATTAATATGGGCAACCCGGACAGTGCGGGTATGTAATTAGATAATTCATTTGAATTCAGCGTGCTGTATTCGTATGGTAAATGTTACGACCACGTGCCGCGCATTTTTACAAACCCTATACGATCTCAGGCGCTGACTGAAGCCTCCCCTCCGTTCCAATGTTTTCCTTCCGCGTTTACTAGGGCAATTCATGTAGTGATAGAATTAATATGGGCAACCCGGACAGTGCGGGTATGTAATTAGATAATTCATATGAATTCAGCGTGCTGTATTCGTGTGGTAAATGTTATGACCACGTGCCGCGCACCTTTACAAACCCCATACGATCTCAGGCGCTGACTGAAGCCTCCCCTCCGTTTCAATGTTTCCGTTCCGCGTTTACTCTCTTCCCTTAACGCCTATTGGCTGTAAAACAAATTCAAGCAATTAAAACGCCAGCACAAGTTACGAGTTTCCTCGCAAAGAAGGTAACAGCATTGAAAGTGAGAAAAATTCGCGTCCTCCTACATCAATAGCTCGGAAGAAGGATCGATACTTTGACAAGAGAAGAATTCAGTAGAGAAGACCATCAAGTACTGAAGCAAAAGTGATTGGAAAAAAGAAAACAAATATAAAGAAAATAACACAATCCTTGGTTTTATTTTTCCGAAATAACACTCCTGGCTCAAAACTTCACTAAGTTTCAGAAATGTTTTTTGATAGCCTACCTAAAGTTTTAATTCTTTCTTACATTAATTCTTTCTTACAAATGTCCTAATTCATTTTACATTTTAAGCAGTAAAAGTATTTTTATATAGTGTAAAAAATAATGTAGTGAAGTATAAGTGTAAAGCATTTTAAATAAAATAATAAAAGAAACTTTTTATTTTCAAGGATATTGAAAAAATGAATAATGTAAATTAGGTCAATTGTTTATAGTATTTTCTTTTATAATAAAATCCTTAAAAAAACTCCAGTTATTAGATAGTTTGGAAAATTACCAGTAGTTGGAGACTGATTTTCTTTTTACTAAATGAAAAAGATAATTATCATCCATTTAATAGTATTAAAATAAACTATAATGATCTTTTTCGTTCAGTATGTAAAAGAAATAGGTAAATAATACCAATAGTTTTATCCTCACTTATTAGAAGGCTGTTTAACTGGTTGAGTTAGTAGGGGGGGGGGATGTTGGAGGCCGAAGCGTAGCGCCCTAGACGTTACATACCCTCTCTCACCTCAGCCAACGACCTAACTTTATACGAGGAATCTAAATACGCGTTCGGCGATTGTCGAAATTATTCTCCTTCATGCAGGATCCTCTTCTCTCACACCAATAGATAGCGAAACAAGCATATCAATTGTCAATGTAGGCATCTTCCCCAGTAGATACTTAAATAGGACTTGTTTTACTCTACTGAATTTTCATTATTAGTGTCAGGAAAAACTAACAACTATTTATTGTGGATTATTGTAATAATAATAACAACAAATAAATGAACCCTTGGCGGTTTGCGATCTTAAGACTGGTAGATGACTTTTATCTGGTGATTTGGGGTCGGTACAACGAACGAGTTACCGTAACCTAATCTCGCTTTTATATCTAGGACTCATGCAAAAAATTATAACTCCAACCTCACGATAGTGGGTCAACACCTTAACTTAAAATAAGAAATATATTAAAATTTACGATTGTCGTTTTACAAAATTATAAACTTTGCCATATTTTATCTCTTAGGACGTAAATGAAACGAAAAGTGCTCCATCAACTAAAAAATGTCGCTATTTTTGTGTAAAAACTAAAATATGTCACATGGAGCTTTTTCAAAAACCTAGTATTTACTAATTACTTTACCAATTTCGATCAAATTTTGGTAATATATGCGTTTTAACTATTTAAACCAGTGAGTCAAATTGAAACTCTAGGAAATAATGACCCAGCATAATAGGGAGATAAGTTAAAATAAATCATTACAAACTCGTTTAGATTCAAATATGATTTTTATACGGGCGTGTGAGTTAGTGCAATATTTGCACAATTTATTAATTCATATCCTGTAAAGGATCTGCTCCAAAAAAGTGACGTACAATTAAGCACATAATACATTCCCTACATTTTCCAACTGTTTATAATTAAATTATTTGAAGAAGGGTGACGCTTGACTGTATTTATACCTGGCAATAGTAATAAAGAGCAATATCAAGTACGTACTTGGAAGCCTAACACCTTTTCTTTCCTTTTACCATAGTTAATGAGCTGTAATTTAAGACTCGTATAGTGTGTAATTGGCCTTCAAATGAATTATGAAATAACAATTGCAGACATATACATATTGAACACAAGTCGTGTATATGTATCGCTTAATCATATACATTTGCATAAAGCATATTTTATGATGAGAATTAGTTCCACAGTCTGTTAATTAATTGTGTACGCATAATAAAACCCGGCATTGCTGGAACTCAGGGCCATAATGTAGGCCAGTCAATGCATGCGGATATTTAATGGGAATTGGTCACTATTTATGGTCACTATAAAGTCACTAATAATTAACTGGTCAATTAACCAATGATATTGATTACTGTTAGTGGTAACATATATTTATTATCTGAATGAAAGGGTAATTGTTATTCATCAGTCTAGAATGCATGGTTAAAATAATTAGATATAAACTGTATTAAATATAAAGCCATATAGGAAACATTTAAGTCACCGCCATTTTAAAACGGGTCCACGAATTTGTCCAAAATAAATCACTAATGCCGGTTATTTTAAACATCAACATGTTACAACTAAAATAAAGTAAAAGACAAAATGGTAATTGTGTTGAACTGTCAAGAGTAGAAAGGGCTAAAAGTAGAAGAAAGAACCCACGTGTGGTGTAGTAGTGTAGTTGATTTTTTGATCTATCTCAAATTTTTTATTCCTCCTATTAACATTTCAATCTAAGTTATTCCTGTAGACTTCTTATGCAGCAGAGAGATAGCCCTATAGAGGTGCAAAATCTATGTACTTTCTAAACAGCATAGCTACATGATAAAAAGCCATTTATCTTTAAATCCAAACTGATTTAGGACTGATGGATGATAGAGCAAGAGACAATGAGGCCATTTTGAAATGGGTATCCGCAAATTGTGAGCGAGCTGATACAAACTACCTATTTTAAGTCAGAACCTATCTACGAGGCACTCAAATCTCTATACAGTATAAAGAAACTGATTGGGTTTTGAAATGTTTGTAAACTACAAGGTTAACAGAACAAAATCAAGTAAAGAAGATCCCCTAGAACAGCTTTGGAAGGTGGTCTTTTTCATTTCCTGGGCACATAATAATTTTAAATATTTAGAAACATTAGTAATAATGAAACTGGTGCAAAATTAGCTGGAAGAAATGGGTCATATGCTTCTTTGCAAGGTACCTTTAGAAATAAAAACTTGAAAAGAAAGCATAATTAGTCGTATATAAAACTATACTGATGTTTATAGTGTTATATCGCCCTGAAACATGGGTCGAGAAAAAAAGGAAGTGATTTGAATTAGTATATAGAAATATATTTGGATTGATAAAGAATGATAAGGTATAGAGGCTAAAAAGGAATACTTAAATTAAAAAAAAAAAAAAACTTTACATTCCAGCGATGGTCAGAGCTAGAAAATGTAGACTTTTCGCCCACGAAAGAAGTGGATGGATTGGATGTCATTGGATGGATGAAGAGAAAAGGCCCAAGAAAGCACTTGAAAGTGATCCGGTAGGAAGGAGGCTGTGAGGGAGACTAAAGAAGAGATGGGTGAAGGACCTGAGAAGACTACGATTGAGACGCTGAAGATGAAGAGCTGTCGACGGATAGTATTGGCGATCGATTGCTGTGAAGGCTAAGGCCTACTTAGAGCAACTTATTGGGTAGGAGACAGGCAAAGATGTTTGCCAAATAACAATAACCAGTGAGGTTAGAACTCAGTATAATGAGTTCATAAAATGAGCTGTTTGTTAGTTCTGTTAATAATAGAAAGATTAAATAGGAATATTTCCGACAATATCCGGACTGTTCGAGTTACCATAATATTCCCGTCACTACATGAACTACCCGAATATAAACGCAAATATTTCTTATAATACATGAACTTCCCGAGTAAACAAAATATTTAAGACAACATAGTTTATAAAGCTGTGGTTGATAGATGTATGGAATTAAGAGATTACGTTTCCATAAAACATATGTTCTAATTGTTTAAGAATTCTTATAATGGTTTTTTTACAGTGTTAACTAACCTTTCTAAAATTGTTGATAAAAGTGTTTTGACTCAAATGAGTTAATTAAAACACATTAAATAACAATTAATTATTTCATTAGAATTGTTAATTGTATCTTACACAAAAATACCTAACAATTATGAAGTGGTTGAAATAATATAATTTATAACTTAAACATTCACTAAACCTCAGTTCTAAACTTTTCCAATACAATTTTAGGAATGGTGTCACAAAATTTGTTTGTATATTTTAATGTATAATTAAAATAGGAACGATCATTCACGCTGGTTATTCATTACAGCACCAAACACAAAATATAACTCTAGTGTCAGATGCCTGCTAGACACAAATTCACCGTACTTAGATGGACGTTTGTAAGGGGTGAAATTTTTAGAGGTGAATATCTTCATGGATTCTTCATGGAAAGAAGTCTAAAGGGGAGCTGGGTATTTAGTCAGAAATACATAAAGACCCATTTTGAATTTATAGTGGAAAAGGTTATAATTTGCCGTGAGACACTAAAATGATGTAGGGATAAGTTCATATATACCCACATTGCAAATTTCAGAAAAGTTAGCGTGGGTGATAACCCACTGCACGAATGAAAACAGAAAATAGACTGATTCGACATTATTCCCAAAAACTTCATTTTAAAAATCAAAATGGAAACAACTTCAATTTGTGCTTTTTTTTTTAACAACAACGAATTTTCATTGCAGTACGTACATGAGAAAAACTATAATCGAATAAAGTTATTAAAAAATACTTGTTTACAATCTCAAAATGTATCTAGGTTTATCAAAATAAGGTAAACGAGTTGTTACTTTAACTATTTTGAACAGTTCATAGTTTTGATCAAAAAAGTGATTAAATTCTTTTTAAAAGATTTTGAGAAAATGGAATTTTTGTGTTTTGGTCCCTTATCTGCAAATTTTTAATTGAAAATAAATGAAGGAAATATAAAAATGTATGGCTTTTAGAGCACTTCACAGATAGACTTCATTCTAAAAACTAATTTGTTGACGTTTATTGTTTTTAGGAGAACTGAAAACGTAAATTTCTACAAAGAACTCAACATAAATTTGTTTACCGATTATATCACTTTATACTACGAATAAGCGAGAGAGTAAAACACTAGGGTCAAAATTTGTTCAAGAAACACGATAATTTTCTCAAAAAACTCAAAAAGAAAATATAAAGACTTAAAGAAATGACATTTTTGTTAGCTAAGATTTATACTTCCTCTATGTAAAACTCGTTCTCATGTATTAAAAACCATTATCTAATGCGTGTCCCTAAAATTGCTGAACCAAGCTTAACTGTCAGTTTGGAACCAGTGACCAGATGTCGCGGGCTCGTATTTCGCAACGACTTCCGGTCTCCGTGACACAGCAGAATTAGGAAAGTTCAAAAACATGTACAATGCCTGGATAAGAAAAGAGGCGTAGCTCAAGACCTACCCAGTAATTTTAACACATAGCTAATGAGATGTGAGATGTTACACCATCGTTGAGACAAAGTACACGACTGTATTATAATGCTGAAGTCTTTTGCAATAATCTTTGATACTGATTTGAACCTTGGGCACAGTAAAAATAACCAACACGCTATATAATAGGACACGTCTATTAAAATTGAGACAAGTTAATTTCTCAAAACCGGCAAATTTTGAAGAAATTAGTTTTAGACTAAAGTTATTTGCTATTGAGGAAGAAGAGAATATCATTATTAATTTTTTTTTTGGGCATATGTCATTTGAAGATCAAGTCAATTGTTTTCATTAGAAACATATATTTAGATTGGACATTATTATTCTACACACTAAAATTAGATACATTTATCTGAACCCTTATTTAAAAAAACATTAATTTTAGAAACCGACAAATTATTCAGAGATTTTCTAACTTGCAATATATTTCTCGAAATATTTTTGTCGTAAAAAAAAAATTGTAAGAGACAAATTGAACTATAAACTGGAATTTCGTGTTTAGAGTAGTACCGGAGATTGAACTCCATACTAGTAAAATCCCGCCAGTCAAAAATTATGTAACAGTGATTCCATTATCTAGTCTTCATTACATAACTCTGTACTAAGATTCATTGATGTTCCTAAGACCACACTATACCGTTAAAAGACCCGTGATTTTTCTTAGCCTTTATTTGATCAGATTTAGTGAAATGCCACATAGTCTATCTGTCAGGACTTATTATCATTACCAATTTAAGACATGTAAGATCTTTGCTGGTGTTTTGATTTTATCCACCTGCCTTATCCTGGTACACCGACACACCGACTGCTGATTTAGATTCTATAAATCTAGATACAGATCAACTAGCCTATCAACCTCTTCATTAATATCCCTGATCCCCAATAAAAGATAGATTTTTAAAAGACAAGGGAATGATGTTTTCAAGGTATTCTCAAACACCTTTGAATTTGGCCTATCTGTGCTTAAATTGCACTTTCTGTTGGTGTAGCCTACATTTGGAATCGGGTTTAAAATAATTAGTTCCATAATGTTTTGACTCCATCCGTTGGACATGCGAGTAGCATGGTTAAACATTGCAACTCTGTGGAGGCATCTAGGACGGCGCAGTATCGTTACTTTGTAGTTATGCAGTTACAATTTAACTTGTAAATTCACGTTAAAGATTATTTAAATTAAGGACAAATAATGATTTAGAATGTATCTTAAACATTTAATAACAAAGAATTTCCCAGCCCCGAGCAACTCCGAGCTTAAATGCTAGTGCATTAACATAGCAATATAAATTCTTTACATAATATAAATAAAATATTTAATTAATTATTTTACATAATAATATTTATAATTCATTGATTATATAAACGCATTATAATTGTGTAGACTCTATATTATAGCTCTTTCGTTTTGTGTACATTAGTTTCCTGGTTCAATATTCAACAGTTTTGACTCAAATTCGTGAAGATGCCACTGCTTCGTGTATATCGCAACAGAGACCTTATATATCATCTATCTATGTCAAGCATTGTCTTTGTTTCTTTAAAATACCCAATTTCTCAAAATCGGCTCTATCGATTTTGTTCAGATTTTGGTGAAATTAGAAGTTCTACTATCCCAGACCAGTGTAGCAAAGGCAAGTGAACTAAAATTATGGTTCAAGAATAATTAGAAAAAACAAACATAAATTACTCTCATTAAAAATTCATTCAATCGAAAGGATTTACGATAAGGAAAAATTTATAGCACGAGCGTTGCAAGCTTAGAATGTATTTAAATATATAATATTTTTTAAAGTGTTTTAAGAAAATAACATTTCAAAAAAGTTGAGAAGAGAGAGAACCTTTTCTATATAAACTTATAGCCCCATAATATATACATAAGTAACAATATATATATCGTCGGTTTACTGCAAAAAGTCACCAAGTGCACTTTTCTCTAAAAATAAGCTTGTAATATAATATCGCAATATTGCTTATTGTGGTGTTAGGAATTGTCTGCTAAAACTACCTAAGTAAATAATATTATAACTATTATAATAGATTACTTGATTTTATATTGATGATGAGAATTTTAACACTAATATGGAAAAAAAAAAAAAACTTCGTTTTCTCAGAACAATTTGCTAGTTGGTCACTTTTTGCAGTAAACCGACTAATATATATAGTTTATATTTTTAAACCATTTGTACCTTCTATATATTAATTAGTTTATTTGATTTATTCCTTTTATACATTAGTTTATTTGTATTTATTCCTTCTATTAAATTAGTTTATTGTTTTGTTTTTATTCCTTTTCTTATATGAGTTTCTTTGATTAATTCCTTTTTGTACATTAGTTTATTTGTATTTATTCTTCTTTACGTTAGTTTATTTTTTGTATTTATTCCTTTTTATATTAGTTTATTTGTATTTATTCCTTCTTGACATCAGTTTATTTTTTGTATTTTATTCCTTTTGTACATTATTTTATTTGTATTTATTCCATTTTTACATTCTTTCTTTAAATTAGTTTATTTTTAGTATGTATTCCTTTTATACATTAGTTTATTTGTATTTAATCTTTTTGTACAATAGTTTATTTGGATTTATTCCTGTTATACACGAGTTTATTTTTTGAACTTATTCCTTTTATAGATTACTTTATTTATTCCTTTTATACAATAGTTGATATTTATACTTATTCCTCTGATGCATTAGGTTATTTTTTTTTGCATTTATTACTTTATTTGTAGTTATTCCTTTTACGTATTAGTTTATTTGTTTTATTTATTGATTTACGATTATTTTATTGTAAATATTTATGCAAACATAATATGTATGAGGAGCATGTTTTCCTGATACGCGGTTGAAGGCGAGAGTAATTAATCTTCCAGAACCAGGAAAAGAAAAACAGACAGGCAGTTGTGTTCCTATCTCTCTTATCAGTAACCTTCGTAAGCCGGTGCTGAAAATGGTATAAGCCTTGTCTGTAATCATGAAAATAATAAGTTAAATCCTATTGAACAATCTGGCTTTATGTACGGTTGATCATCCAATTATCAACTAGTTTAAATAAATTATTCAAAAAGTTTATTTATTTGTACCTGGTCGCTGTTTTTATTTTGAAGAACGCTTACAAAATGGCCAAATAAAAAGACGTTATGAATATTTCAGAATCTTGTTGTATAAATATACATCTTGAAATCTTTCTGAGGTTATCGACAATATTACCCTTAATGTGCAAGCTCCGTCCTGTGATAAGTATTTATTATATATATTGGCTACTCTAAGTACATTCACAGCTGGAATAGTGCTTCAGTCAACTATAGTTAACCATATAATCAACACTTTTCGAATTTAAGTTTTGTAATAAATTTATTGTTTTTCTCACCGCAGGCAGAATCACTTATTTTATGTTACCTTGAATATTACTTCTTTGTTACAACTTTCAGATTATTAAGACTTATATGAAACACAAAACTAACTTGGATCCCTCCCTTTTGTGATGTGATGTTGTGCCTTAGTAAAGTTTTTGATAATATCTCAGCTACTCCTTAGGATAATATATTAGTATAATTTCACATCATGTGTATGTGTAAAATAATTCATACACGCTGTTTCCAATATGTAGACCATCTCTCGTTATGGAGTAAAACTCTATAACATATTAAATAAGAAAAGAACCACCAAACCCAAGCAACCTAAGATTGTGTCGGAATCTAAATGTAGTTACATAAGAAAGTAACTCAGGGAGTCAATCTTGAGTTGACAAAAGTACTTGATTCTGTTCATCCTCTCTCTTTTCAGCTTCAGTACTGAATAAAAAACAAATTTTGATATCATTGCCAAGGCTGGTGAGCCCTTGCTTTCTAAACCGAGACAAATAATTTAACTCACTTACATTAATAAATGACACTTTAAATCACTCCTCTTTGTTTAACAAAAATGTCTTTATTAACCCTTTCTCTGATTAGAATAAATTCCTCCGCGATCTATTATATCTTGACATTAGAATTGTCAGTTTCCTTTACATTTAAGCATTGTCCATATTTTGGTCTTGTTTTTAATTTTCTAATCCCACGTTTTAATTTCAGACTATCGGTATCTCGGTATTTAAAACCTAATATTTCTTACGTGATAATAGCTTGAAGTATATGTAAATTTCTAATATATACCCACTTAATGAAATAATTTTCACAGATGGCTCTAAATTTGACAATTAAGCGTAATTTTGATTTTTTTTTTTAAGAGAAGAATTCTTAAAAACAATTCAATCACCACCGATTTATTAAAAAAATGAAAAAATAAACATCAAATAAAGACCACTTGTCTTCGAATACTGTAATAGCGTCATTGTCGGAAGAGAACAAAAGTTACTCAAGAGAGGAAAGATGAAAGAGAGGGATCTAACCCAAAACTTTGTAAAAAATGTACAGATCCAGCTAGATTACTACCCTCATCATCCAGCGTCTTCACTGTTGAACGGTCAACTATGTTAATAATATTATCTGATACTCTCCTTTATCTTGTGAGATTCCGGGTGACATGGAATCCTGGATAAGTAGTCTTAATCCTCTGGGTAATAACATTATGTGTTCCATAAGCAGACTTCATTCTTTAGATATGATCCTGCAGTGTACCTGGTTATTGTGAAATTATTGCAGACAATACAGCTTAAAAACAGTTTCCAGCATCACAGTCACGCAGCGTGTTATTTCTTCTGACGTTGTACCTATAGTAAAACATGTTATTCATTGTAAGTAGGAGGAATAATGGACAGCTGTAGATAAATAAATATAGGGAAATTAAGGATAGAGTCGGCGCCTGTAGGTCATTCTATTCCTCGTGCAATCGTCAAGAGAGTGTGGTAGTCTGTCACCCATCTTCGCATCGGACATTCTATGGTGTAAATGGTTTGTATAATTCATCAAGGTGTTGAGGTAATTAAGGATAAATTAGATCATACTAGATTTTTCAGATAATGTGTAGAATGTTTGGATTATAGAATATAATTCACACGAGGTAGGACAAAAAGAAAGTATTGGTTGTCTTGTATACGAATAAAAGTTAGGTAAATAATGCGTATAATAATCTTCACTCAATATCTTATCTATATCCATAGATAAAATATTTTATATAACTTAAAATTGGCGACAACGGAAAACGAAGCATTTCCAGATCTATGTCTGTGTATTTTTTTTTTTTTTTTTTTAATATTTGGAGTTCTACTATCAGCTCCAGAAATTTTGAATCATCCTGTACACAGAGTGTTTCCAAAAATCGTTCCTAAACTTCAGAAACTTAGTCCTTACAACAAAACCAATGAAAAGGTTTATTTATATAAATATATTTCCTAAAATTTTAGTTTTATATAGGCCTATCTAGACGCTGTTTTGTATCTTTAAAAAATTCATATATTTATAATGGTAACTAATTTGGAGTTGAAATTTTGCTTGCTACTTAGTGTTATAGACACTAAATTTTAAAAAAAAGATTGGTTACTCATTTCAAAATGGTGGCTATTTAAACTTTTTAAAGTCAAATATCTCAAAAACTGTTAATTTTACAAAATATATTCAAGTAACAATCTATATATTTTTTAACAACAATCAATTAGTTTTTATTATTATTATGTGTTCGGTTTTTTGTCGATGACTCCGTTATCCTTTAAGCTACAAAAATAATTATCTAAAAAATCAAATTGTTTATTGTTAATAGATTTTTATAGCACAAAGTACCATAGAAAATTTCAAATACATATCATTTACCGTTAAAAAGATATACAATATTTCTTAACACAAAATGGTGACTAGATAGACAAAATAGTATTTTAAGAAATGTATTTATATTAAACATTTTCATTTGTGTTGTTGTGAGGAGTAAGCTCTTGTAGTTTTGGAACGATTTTTAGAAACATCATCTATATAGAGTTTTATATAAAAATGGCCAAACTTATTTTTGTAACCCAATGGATTCTTTCATCCGCACATTACATTTGTTCAAAAACGGGAAATCCAATTAACACCAAAAACTTTCACGATTGATGTAAAATTAATGTTCTATAGAATGATTCTAAATCGTATTTAAAAGTAAAACGAAATTGCCACTTATGATCTCCACACCGGCGTCTTAAAATTTTGCGGTAGGATACGTGTTAATAGAATGATTAGATTTTAGTCAAAATCTTATAGTGTAGAAGAGAGCGAATATAAGTGTTAAGCCCTTAATTTATTAACAATTTTAATTACGGTTTTTTTTTCATAAAAACTTCAAATTATTTACGTTTTTTTTAATACTAGATTCAAATTTACCATTGGTTTGTACATATCTAACACCAGAGTTAATTGTAATCCAGCCTTGCGATTCCAGTTCACAAACAATTACGTCACGACAGTCTAAATGCATGAACATTTTTAACGTTTATTTACACACAAGCAATTTCCGTTTCTAGAATTAAAGTGAATTTATTCTCACAATTTACTGAAATCCCCCGGAAGTTATTTTGAAATATGAAACAAAACTGACGTTAAACACGACAAGACTGTCTGCGTGTAACCGAGCACTTCACTTGCCACTGTGTTTCCATTTCGTTTAATTGAAGGGAAACCATGTTTATCTTAGGTTAGTGTAACGACGGGAGAACACGACACGAGCGTAGCGACGATGAACCGATTGATACCATTTAGGTCCTTGTAATGGTTATTGTTACTGCTTTTAGGGCACAGAAAGTAAAAACATCTTTCTCATTTAACCGTATACAAAACAAAAAGTATTTATTTGTAGCTATCTCCTCTAGGGAAGGATTTACTGTCGATACGAAAGGATCTAATAATTGACCAAATTTTGATCATATTTTGATGAAGTGTGAAAGTTTATAGTCTACATTAATGTGGTATAAGTGTGAAGAAGAACATTTCAGTTCATGAGTAAATTGAGAAAAACTAAAATGCATGTTCGACTTTTTAAAGCTTTGAATAACCAGTCTGTAAAAAATTAACACAAAATTCATTTGAAACTCTAAAGATGAAAAACAAAACAAATTTTCATTGGATTTCAGATAACAAAACAGTCCGCTCGTATAGGTGTATTCAATCAAGTATTCAATAACCATTCACACGATTTTATAGAAACTTACTATCCATTTTTTCTAGCAAAATGTAGAGAACTTCTTAATAGTAAGAAACTGATTAATGCATCTGTCTATAAGTTTACAATAAATTGATGTAATTGGCGGGAAATTGTTTATAACATCCAAACAAATGCAGAAAAAGTTTTGTACAAGTAGATATTTTAAATTCATTATTACCAAATGATATGAACATTAAGTTGAAGTAGTTTTTTAAATAGTCAACGTCGTAATGGTTTTCTGTTATCTACGAATTATACATTGGAGTTTTCTTCCGAATTTCTCTTTTGAAAACATGTAACTAAAATTATAAGTTACGTTGCCAGAAGTATGATGTTAAATCCTTGCACCCATTGTAATTTATTCTTATTGTAATTTCTTTGAATTTGTGTTCCAGTATTCTAATAAAATTTTCATCAGTATTTTCACTGAAACTCACAATCTCCAACCAATTTTAAATCCTACTTTACCATATAGATAAAAATACTTATAATATTGTCTTAAAAAGAAAAAAATTAAAATGTTGAAAGAAACTATGACAAGCTGCTATACAATATTTCCGATTTAACAAAGCTATGAGTCCCCCATACTTCGGTATTTTTTTAAGGAAGGAAGTAAAATGATAAGAGGTGGAGTTGTCGCGATTTCTTTTAAAATATGATTAATAATATTTTTTTAAACCAGTATTGCAAATATTATTAAAGATCGTAAAATTACCTACGTTTCAGTTTCAATCGTTTCATTGCTATTGGTATTAACAGTATTATGGTATTTTAAGGTGGTACTGAAATACCCTCATTTCCTGTTTTAAATGTTTATTATTCGAGTACCATACGTACTATCAATCATTCTGAATATACATAATTTAGTTTCCTTCGTTTTGTGACCTTAATTTTAGCTCTATAATAAAAATTTACCAAAATATGAGTGAAATAAAAAACGCGCGTGCGCCCAAAACTCGATTAATTTATGAATAACAAATATTGAAAAAAATACTATCGAACATTAATTTTTTATTGTTCCTCAAAATATATATATGTTTCTTGTTTATTTTGTGTTTGATAAATCTAAATACCGTAAAAGAAACAAACATTATTTTTCACAGAAATCGATATTTTATAATAATGCTACATTAAAAATAAAAAATCACTTCACAATGGTGCCGAGTGATTATTTATCTTAAATTTAGACATTCAATCTAAGTGATTAGTACTTTGTCATTGGCACTTTATAAAGGCTATTTATGGATATATTAAAGAATCGGGTCTTTTTATAAACAATAATAATTACAAAGTAAACGGAATGATGAGTTTAAAGAATAAAAAATGCATTTGTATTTAGATTAGATAATTTGTTATTAAAATATGATCTGTTATTTCCATTGCTATTTATTTGTTGCTATAGCAACGTGTATCCTCATTGTTGACTAATTTCAAAAACAGGAATCTATTAGGTGGTAAACTAGTAGTAGTTTAAACTTAATTAATTGATTTTGTTTTTATTGCATCATCACTTTACCTTTACAAACACGTATCGCATTGATTCATTGCAGTATTAATATGAAGTTCAACGAAGTTTATTAACCGATTTAAGAAAGTCTCGTACTCGCAACAGTTTGTGGAACGGACCATGCGGTGTAGTCGCGTATAAAACGCTTGTAAGTTTTAAACCATCGAAACATGAAGATGCCAGGAAGTCCTTCAATCGCAAGAAATGAAATTGTAAAAACTGAAAGCAGTAATTATTATTAAGAACATAGCTGAGATAAATGTCAACATGTTAAGAAACGCAGCGCATAGCATAAAGGAAAGATGAAGAGTAAGATGGAAAAGAAAGATGCATAGAGCGACTTTTCTATGAAGAGATTTGTGTCCACTTCAAACATCTGTTTTAATAACCCTAACAAATAAGAATTTGGCTAAATTGTGAGTTAAAAAAAATCCTGTTTAATTCCAAAGCAATTTGTGTACTTTATTTTGTTCTATGTTAAAAAACAAAACCAACGAACTTTAATTAAAATTTTACCTTACTTTTGAAAGACCCTGTATATCATTGACAATTTAGAATTAATTCATTCAATTCTAGTGGTTTTATTCTCCATACACAAAAGTTTAATCACAACAAAATTTATAAAATAAAAATACAATATAATAATTAATTTATTAATAACATACAAACATTGAATACTAAACAAAAAATTACATATTATGTGGAGAACATACACGCACACAGAAGGGCGGTTAATACGTTTGTACATGTTCGGGAGTTATCTTAACTTCTTAAACAATCTCAAGCATACAACTTTCACGCCAAGCAAAGGACAGAGAGACTGTGATTTAAACAAAGATTATAAAGAAACATAAATAACAATTAGGCCCTTTATAAAAATAAAGATATACTTATATTAATGCTTTAAGAAACAAAATCTGCAGACAATATAACAAAGAACTCACCACAGTCTGTTTTCAGATAAAAAAAGTTTGGAATGTTCACTATTCCATAAAACTGAAAACGTTTTCTACCTCTAAAACAGAGCGAGATATTAACCATTTTTTTTTTTATTTTAGACTTAGTCGGATCGGCTATACTTTTGAATTTAGTAGGCAATAAATTTAAAAATCTAGGACAGAAAAAAAAGAGATTTTTGAACAAATGTTTTATAAGATTTAGGCAACCTAATCATCCTTTTCCTAGCTTTTCTTGTGAATATTCTATTTTTTTTCGACTACATAATTACCGCTAATTTTATAGAAAATTTCTACGTTTTTATAAACAATAGTTCGGATGTTTAGGAACCAACTTCCGTTCAGTAAATTTACATCGTTTATTAAACTTGTCGATATAAAAGTGGTAAGATTGAAGGGTGCTGCTTGCACCACTTTCGCCCAGAAATTGCTTAATTTTCGAAAAAGTATACTTTAAAAAACAGTTGATAAAGGCTATTATTTTACGTTTCAGGCCATTAGAAATACAGAGGAGAAATGTCACTTAACAAAGCAAATAATAGCATTCTTCTCGTTTTTCATAGAACGTATAATTTAAATAATATTTGTGACAACAAAAATTTCGCTCAAAAGTCTTGTTTTTCTTCTTAATTTCTTTTTGAGAATGCATTTCTGACTTGTTACTCCATCTTTCTATATAATTGTTGAAAATTCAATAATCCTGTTTGATCAAAATTAGCTTTTGATTAAACGAACTTGATTAAATTTTTGCCTCTAAACATTTGATCAAAAAACAAGTTGAACTTTTTTTTCTCTGTCAGTAAACTTTACCATAATCGCTTAAGTAATATTGTAATTGTGAGAGCATTTGTGGCATGTTTGTGTATTCAGAAAGGCTGCATATTTAACATAGGCCTTGGGTCAAATTTCACGCCATATCCCGTTTTGTGGGATTTACCATCTGTATTTACATTGTACATTAGGTTGAGTTGAACTACTTCCTTGCCAAAGTTTTGTTTGTCAACAGCCTAAGGCATTGTATATTGGATGAGGTGTATCATCCAACGGCGGATTAACAATTCTTGTTCAGAGCAAAAGACTTGTATTGTATCTCCCGCCAATTTTGAAACCTATATCTAGGCGTGTACAAAATATATCTATAAATCAATATTTTTTGTTCGTGACAGCAAGGTTATAACAATTATGTTAAAAATACTGAGTTTTCCCCTTCTCCTTCTCTCTTTCCATACCTCCCTCTGCCTGTTTCTCTTCCTTATATCTTCTATCTTCTTTCGTTTTGATTTCCCGGGGACATCCAGAAACATGGGTCGTCCCCACCCTATTTAGACCAATTCTTGTTCTCTTCTGGCCCTGACGATATTAAAGTAATACCATGCTAGGAGTCTTTATTTTATGTTCTTTTCTTCCTTTGTTTGAGGCAATAGATGACCTATAGGTTTTTTTTTTAAACAACACGGAAAAAAAGTTTAAACGGTTACCATTATTTTCAATAACTGAACACTAAAAGTTGAAGAATAAATTAACCCCAATATATCGGTGCTTGATCGGTAATAAAAGTGTGCAAAATCGAAAATGTTTCATCTAAAAACATGACAATTTTCATTAATAAAAATTGATTATTTAGGCAACCTATTTAATTAAACACAAAACTAAGAAATTTACTAAAGTTACTATAAAAATAAATATGACAAACGAGAAAAGTTTTATAGATAACATGCTGTGATCTTTGTGACAGTGTTTTAGATTGATGCCTTTAGTTCTAGAATAATTAAGATAACTCTAAACTTGGTATAAGCAATTTTGGACGATAAAATTTCCAAAATTAAACAAAATCTCAATATATATTTTTTTAAATTATATTTTTAACGCTTTCATAAGCCACATAAAACATTTTGAATTTCAAACGTTCCCCTAGCAAGTAATTCCCAACACTTATAAAAATATTCTTACCAGTTCCAAAAATATTTTAATTTCAAAATTGGTACGGTTGTTTATCATCATAAGATTATTTTTCTGAAATTTCATAAAATATTCATCATTATTAGTTTTTATTGAGATATCGCAAAAAAAAAATGAAATGGTTATTTCTTTTTCTTTGTTATGTTTAATATGGTCGAATGATATTTCTTACTGTTTCGATACATACAATGGTATCAAAATTGAAGGTGTTCCTAAAGGAATTAGATGATAAAATATTTTATTAGTATTTAATATTCAACCAAAAATTATATATGATACCGGTATTCATAGACTTGTGGACTATTTATTTAATTTTTTTTTTTTGAGATCTTTATAAATTAAAATTCTCCTTCCTCTTCTATCTGACCAATAGAACCAATATTTAAGAAAATTTCAAACAAATATGCTATTTAAAAATTTAAAAAAAGTCAAAACCAAAATGATTTCCGATCTTAGCCTATGGTACAAATTTGTAGTTTTCTTATAAAATCTCAATAAATAAGTTTATAGCTTAATATCGCCATTTCTAACGACTTCAACTTTATTTGACAAGGAATAACTAAACTATCTCATCTCTTTCGCTTCCTTCTCTCCTACTCTCTTTCCGTCTCTTTCCTTGTCTCACTCTTTTTTCCTTTGGTGTGACAATTCACAAACAGTCTGGGATCTGACTAAACTTCCTTTATAGTGAACTAAACTATTCTGTTTCCTTTTTTTTGCCCCTGAAAACATAATATTTAAGCTTGGATTAGATCCCTCTCTTTCATCTTTACTATCAGGTCTCTCTTGACCAACTCTTGTTCTTTTCCAATCATGACGTTATTCAATGGCTAGGGATCTTAATTTTAAGTTATATTTGCTTTTTTATAAGATGACGATGACAAGGATGCCTTTAAACAATAAGGAAAGCCTCATCTCGGCCTGGGATAGCTCACCACATATTTTCTATTCTGTAAAGTTGCTCAGTTATTGAGAAAGTTTGACGGCACTGCCACAAGACAAGCAACTGTGTTTTAAAAACAGTAACCAAGTTGTTGCCTAAGGTGTTGAGATAAAAATACTGTTATAAACTCAGTTATATAATTACCGTATAATGCACGTGAAAGGCCACAGGATTTAAACACAACTTTGTGGTTAACTGTCAAGTTTTTACTACGCATAAATTTTCTTTCCGTCTAGTTTTTATATTATACAAAAAGTAGTTCAACACCGATGTCTGTCAAAATAAATAGAGATATATTGGTTATGTTGTAATACTATCTTATAAGTATAGAATAATTTAAAGTATTATATAACAAAAACTATTGCTTTCTTGTAATATTTTCTCTCGTAAACCTAGTATAGATAAAATGCTGTAATGTGTCAACAAATTGATGTGTCAACAATCGTTTTCCATAGAAATATTAGTTTTGAGATCTTCTGAGTCCAAAAAAGTGGTTTTTGAAATGATTTATGTAAATCATATGTACATTGTTTTACAGCGAATAGACGTTAGTTCACGTTTCAAACACTATATTTTCTTGTTTCGATAAGTCAAAATTTGGATTATCTCTAAAGATTATGATAGTATGTACCCTCCAACTACTCAATTATACCGTCCTTTCGTGTTCTGTCCAAAAAATTTCGTTTCTGGATTTATTGTTTAGAACCAAACTATTGAACAATAGTACCAAAGTTTTCGACAATAGAATTGTGATAAAGGCTCAATTTTGGTCATGAAGTTTGAAGATTCATAGTTTTAGTTTGAAGTTTATAGTTTTAGGTAGTGTCTAAAATCAAAATTAAAACACAATTACCACTATTCAATCCAACTAATTACTAACCCTACTGTTAAAAGAAAAATGTCAACCTTGATAGCGCGCGTTAAAAACTCGTTTTCAATCAAATAACGACGACTCAAAATTTGGAGATAGCTGACGTAAATGCTAAAACACAAGATGCCAATCAAAATGTATTTGTCGCACTCTCCAAAAAATGCATGTTAGCGAGTTATGGGGAAAAACACTCAAACGTCTATCTTACTGTTATAAAATAAAACATCTATTCCCAAACTCAGCTTTACCGATTTCCTTCAAACTTTAAGAAATATGAAGATTAATGACCCAAAGCCGTGTGCAAAATCACAAGTAAAAAAATATGACTGTTCACAAATAATGGGGAAAATACAAATATGAACCACTACCGAAGTAATTAAAAGATTTATTTTAATCAAATACGACTTACATCGAGAATATGTTTATGACACAATTAAAGAGAGCTTTGACTCTGTTTAAAAATCACGTTTAGTTAATATATTTCGTTTTATACAACTTTCAAAAACTCGATACTGATGAATCTTCTATACCATTGTATCTTCCACAAGAAATACACAGCAAAAAAAATCTATATTAATATTTTGTTCTGGTATACGTAGAATAGATATTTTATCGGGAGACAAATATTATTTTTAGGTTATTAATAATCGTTTATGGAACGATCGTAAATAATAGCCGTTGACGCGAGACGAGTATCTTAAACTTCAAACTAGTGCTTTAATTGCTACATACGATCGTTGTGTACACCACTTAATCTACGACTACTCTATATAAAGTATTCGAAAATAATAAATTCTTTTTATCAAGAGGACATACTTGAAACTCCAACTGATTACAGATAGTAGTGCTCAAATAACTTGAACAAGAAATTCCTAGAACATTTATGCATGTACTCAAAGAAAATATACAGAGCATTGTAAGATAAATTTGTACCAGCCTTTCTGTCTATGGTTAATCGGCTTCCTATTAATAAATAATAACTACAATTGAATTACTCTTCAGCGGAATTCCTATCCACGTCTTTAATATTGGTAGGTATTACCTACCAATATTTACAGTAATATACATTATTTTTTAATATGGCCCACTTTTAATTCAGGTACTAAATTATCTTTATTGTTATCAGTACGAACGATAAAATAATTTCTGTCGATACAATTTATTGTGTTCCCCAAACAGGCCGTTCAATAAATCTTTTATAAATTCACAGATTTTTGTATTGCTCTTTATTATTTTATTGCCTTGAAAACTACTGATCTTAAACGCAAAATTGATCCACCAATTGTTTTCCGAATTAATACGGTTGAACATTAGGTTATAAATAACAAACAGTATGACAAATGAAGAACAATATGACAAATAAGTGATTTAATAACTTCAAAACATTAGTTATAAAAACCTTGACTTTCATTTAGTTATTGTTGGATGGTTGAGTAGAAAATTTGTATCGAAAATGAAAAATCTGTAAGGTAATGAAAAGGGTGATTGTTAATGAGACTTGTTACACAATTGGAATAGCGGATTCAAAATAAGCATTTTATGGTGTAGTCGTAGATAAAATATATAAATATACATTTCAAAGAATTTTTTTTTAACATTTCACCAACAATTAATAAGAAGTGAATTTCATCTTGACATAAACATACTATATCTACGTATAAATACATTTTTGGCTATATAGGGAATAAAACTTCGTCTAAACTCTGGAATCCCAGCCTTGAAATTAATACTAGAGTATGATTTCATACTGGCGACTTATGTTGTGCACAGATCCGTAAAGATTGAACGTGACTTGACAACATAATGTACAAATACCAAGTTTTGATGAAATGAAATACTTAAAGATACTAGGCTATCTTGTTGTAGTATATATTTTGTAATACAATCTAATAAGTCGTGACTTTAAATCGCAGAAGATAAATTTTTGGATTAGATTTCCTCAAGTACGAGTAATACAGGAAACTACAGGAAATAAAATGGGATGTACGTATAGATACAATACATACAAAAATAAAATAAATTTATTAGTCTTGTTATGTATAATGTATAATTCTTTTAATTTCGATAAATGGTTGAAACACGGGTTATTCTAAATTTACTTTTGTGTCTGTTCTTATTATTGATAACACTCCTCATCACGGGGGACATGAAGACAAAGTAAACAATAAATGACAAACAAACAAATGTTATGATTTAGCGGTGGCTTAAAAGAAACACGTGTTTTGTCTTAAAATGTCGACGTTTATACTTTTAAAATGTCTATTACAAAATTTAAACTAATCTAAAATTACAATAATTAATATTATAATCTAACACTATTACAATTACAATTATGACTTTGAATGAAAAGGAAAGAACAACATACTCATGATGAGAGGTTATGGCGACAGGGAAAGGTCGTATGATCTGGTAAGAGATGTATTTAGAGGCACTTTATCAAAGCGTAAACAAATTTTGAAACCTGCGGTTCAAAAAAACTGGACAGGGATTTGCCGAAAATCACTATTTTAGCTTCGTGAAGCCATGAAATGTGAACTTCAGTCAAAAAACGGAGGTCGAATTTTTTACGACCAAACTTATCTTATACTTCGAACACTGGGCATACCAATAAGCCTACATGTTACACAACAATAATATTATATATTACGATGATAACCTTTCAAGGATCTTGTTAGCTAAACTAAACTGGAATTGATTTTGGTATCAATATCAGTTCTGAGATTATATTTTGATTAAAATAAAGACAGTTACATTAGGGGGGGGGGAGAATAATTTTTTGGACCATAGGTTTAGAGGAACTGTTCATTATTTTGATATCAGGAATCAATTCCTAAAGTTTAACACCCTAAATACTTTTTTATATAGAGAGAATCAAAAATCCTCCATGGGCCTTTTTCACCCAAAGGGTTGTGTCAGTCTTACTACTGACTAAAAATCCTCTTCTATTTCCTCTTCACTCACCACCTCGGAACTACTTTACTCAGCATTACTTCAAAATTCGTTTTACATTTATTCTTCTACTTCTCAAGATTGAAGTTGTCTCTGTCTCTCAAATTCGTCTTGTTTCTTAACTTTCAAGGCCCGGGCAATATAGGCAGATATCATATTTCAATCTTATTTACTGCTAAACATAACTTATATTTTCTGATGTCAGAAAATCTACCTCTTTACCCTGTCTCTGCCCCTCCATCCTCCATCTCTCCACTTAAAAATGGTATCATTTCATCCCGTTTTTTACCTTAATATGTGCAATCAGGTCGAAGAGTCATTTTCATCTTGTGTTGGTAGGCATTAAAGTATCCATGTCCGGATAAGAACATTGTGATATAAAAATTCACCTTCCCATGTTTTCTGCTTAACCAGGCATCTAGTGGCATAATAAATCTGGCTGTCCACCTGCACTACTTTCCCAATTCCACTTTTCCTGCCATTTCTGAAAGGTTTTGGATCTCTCCTATTTTTTGACGCTTACTTTATCAGTTTCCCCTCTCATAGTAGACACATTTTCGCTCCTGTGCAAGTAAATCCAATGGGATCCCTCTTGCAATCACAAAAACAGCAGGATCCGATACAGTTTGGTACGCACTTACCACCCTTAGAGCTCCCCTTCTATTGCACAGCACATATTCTTTTATTGTACTTCTTAAACCTGAGTGCTTCAAGACAGATCTCTGTTCCGTATAGCATTATGGATTGCCCGATTGCCATCAAGAGTCTTCTTCTCTGCTGCCCGGTCCTTCCTATATTCAGTAACAACTTATCCAAGGACGCTGTCACTGTCACCGCTTTATCCGTGTCTCCCAAGCACAGAGTACATAAGTATTATATTTATATACTCTGTGTCCCAAGTATCTTCCAACTCTTTTTGTTTCAGTTATCTGTTCTGCTATTTGCATTGGTAGGAAAGTATTAATTTTCTTCTATATAAGAAGTATGATTTCGGTCTTGTTACCTTAGTTACTTGACACTCTCTATGTAATAATTATAATCTATTGTGTACTTAATTGGTTAACTTAACCTCAAAAATATATTTTGGTTAATCTGATAAATCAGCTGATATGTAAAATTTTTTGTTACCGTAAACGATTGTATGTACACCTTTAAGAAACATACTACTGATTTATAAGTTACTACATACTTAGTGTAGTTAAAATATTTGTGAATCAGGTGAGAATCAGTTTTGACTCTGCTCAAAAATTAAGTTCTACGTATGCACACACAAATCGTGACGACCCGTCAAATAGTTTCCGAGATACAGCGTTTCTCACATTTCTATTGCAATTCGTGCCACGTTGTTCACTCCGCTCGAAAAAAAATATGTAATTTGAAGCAGCTCTAAGATCTCCATATATTAATACAAGATCAAAATGAGCAAACTAGCCAACATCTAGACAAAACCATGTCCTAATAGACCGACTGTTCCACACAGATAATCAATGCATATTGAGACGTACTAATCCCCATTGCATTTAACTTGTTAATGCTCCAACTAGGCGTTGAAGGTTATATTTGCAATGTAATTATATCATACAGCACGCCACATGAATGAGAAATGAATCCTATATTTAAATGTCAAATAAGACGTATTATAAATCATAGGGACTAGGTTAGGTGTGATGCGCACAGTTCCACACTTAATTGTTTCGCAGATGAAATCTCTCCGCCCACTGGAAACGTGATTATACTCCGGGCAAGCCCTTCCGCCTACTCGCAGTATCCAGTCAAACAGCTTGCCTGCATTAATTGCACCGGCTTATCATCTATCGATATTTGTTTTTGAATCCGGATCACTTACGTTGGATAATTATGTCAATACATGTGAAAGGATCTCGTTTGTGATCGTTCCGTTTCTGTTACGTAATAAGATCGAACACGAGGTAGCCCATTTGATCTGTTATGGATATATGAAATAATAATAAAACGAGCAATTCTTGTAGGTTTAATAATAATTACTCAGTATACGAGCGGAAGAAAACTTTGGAAATTGCACGCACACAAAACTCTACTTCGTTTTTAACTAATTTACACTTGTCATGGGCTTGGGAAATTAAGAAAAACTATTTTTGACTTGACGTCCGTTCGTCATTGTTGTAGTTGTATATAAGCACGATACTAGCGTCAAAAATTAAGATAGGAAAATGAAATTTTGCGTAGAAGACTAAAAAATGAATTAAAATTAACAGTTTTTTTTGTTCATATATCGTGTGATATGTAATTAATAAAACACTAAACTAGATACAAATTTGCAGATTTCAATTTTGCATGTAATGGTACCAATCACATCTTTACGATGACAAATAGTGAAGTTATTCAAAAAAATTAATTCGAAACTGATCTCTTCCGAAAATGTGAAATCGGTATAGTTAAGAGATTCTGCAAAGGAGACATCTACACAAGCGTAGCCTCTTTCAATATATACAGCTTCAAGGCCTGTCAAGATAGAGAGAATGGCGTCAGCGTAGCGAGTGGAGACATTAATATATCCACATCAAAGATTCGCTGATGTTAAGAAAGTACTGATATACACAAACTAAAGGTTCAGGAAACCTGGGTAACAACTGTTTACAAACTCACCCTATGGCTCCTTGATCTACCGTGAAAAATTAAAAATTTCAAACAAAGCCCAAGACACCAATTTTGCGGAATTAAATTTAGAAGATCTTCTTGTATTATTGTATTATGGGACTGGGTAAGCATTATGTTAAATTTTTTATTAACGGCCATAAGGTTATTGTTGAAATGTACAGTTTTCAATTGCGAAAAAGCGATTGAGCTAGATCCTGACTTTGGGGGAACTTATTTAGGGAGTTAAATAACTACTTCGTTAAAACACGAAACTTCCCTATTTAAGGGCGGACAAGATTTTTATATTCAATTTTTAAGTTATATTATTATACTATATATAACTCCCACTTACAAGTAATTTTTGTACATTTGTAAATTTTATATTGAAAATATTCCTAATTATTTTATTAAAATGGACCAAGCTTACCGTTTTCGGAAAGAGAAGAAGAGGGAAAAAACGAATCATCTATGTCCCGAATGTGAAAGCACATTGAAAGGGTTAAATAACCAGATTAATTTATACGAATTAATAATACAAATAAATCTAAAGGGCTCATTTTCAACTCGAAGAAAAATTGAAACTTAAAAAGCATTAATACTAGAAATAATCTGTTTTTTAACCCTTCGACCGCACTCCCGTGCCACGTTTTTTTAATTTTTTAGATTCTACAGCGCCAATATAAAGCAATAATTGTACCTACCAGTTCTTGTATACATAATGTAATGGTTGAAAATAAATAATTTTATCGTTAAACAAGGAGTGGCGCGCTACGATTCTCCGAACTCCACCCAACTGACTCAGGGTTTAAAAAAGTTATTATTCTTATTTCGTGTTTTGTCTGTATTTAATTTAGATACAATATATATTTTTGAGCATATCATAATCGTGCTATATTAGGACAGTATTGTGTTATTAATTTATCATTTTTATGTTTTGTGTTTCAAGTTAAAAAAGTGTTTTTAGCTTCTTTAATTAATTTGTTCGTTGTTTTAAAATTAAAGTGTATTTCTAATTCGTCTAATTGTTAATCTTGGTTAATTTAACCTAGAATTACAATATTTCGAAATAACATGAAAGATATAAAAATAGCCTATTTGCCTTCAGCCTCAGCCTCCCATCCACACCGTAAGATATATACAAGAATAATTCTTCCCAGATTCTCCCTACACTGCTTACAAAACCCATGAGGTCCTTGGAATCAAGACTTCAGACCACATATTATAGTCCAACTAAACTGGCTCTCCGTCTTCCGGCGTCTCCATTCCATTCAAACGAAACCGACAATGTCTCATCTATCAACCCCATTATTTGTATGCTATATAAAACAGCTACTTTGATACTATCTAGGAACTACAGTTTTAAAGCAATAATATAGAAACTTTTTTTAAATTTCCTACACTGTCGCCATTTTGAAATCCATATTTAAAAATAGTCTAGACTATTTAATTTAATTTAATGTATTTTATTAAAGAATTATTATTGTCCAAAAATATGCAAATTTCTACTTGAACTTAAAACAGCTAACAATAAAAATTAATTTTAGTTCTTCATAATATACGCAAGAAGGAAGGAAAATTGTTTGTTGATTTAAAACCTTTATATAACTCTATTATCAAGAGAGGAATTAAAGTTAAACGACATTAAACTCATATATTCGTATTTTAAAAAAAATATATGTTCTACAATTTAGAAATATTAACATCGAAAACCAAAATGATGGCATTCCTGTAAGATGAAACATCATTCTCGACTGAGTTAGTGATGTCTCATTTCCAGTACCTCGGAACTGATGATGATGTAAGTAATAAAATCAGTAGATATCATCAGGTCTGTAGCGTAATTAACAAAATCCTCAATAACTAGAAAGGAAAAGTAACTGAAAGGTTTATTGAAGTTTACGTTTTGCTTTATGGTTTAGAATAAATGTTGAGTACTATGAAAGATGATAATAAACAGTTGAACCTTTCATAAATTAAATTTCTTAGATTAGTTAAAAGCTTCACCGAAAATTAAATGAAGATATCCGACCGGAACTGGAGGCGCAATGTATTGTAGAAAGGCAATAAGAAGAGCTTGAGAGATCATGTGCTGAGAATGCTAGAAGAAGGGATAACTTATAGGCCTGCGAAGAAGAAGTATGCGAAAATTGAGGATAAAATGGTGAAGCCGGAACAGGCAACATGCCTAATCCTGTAAAGACAGACAACACAATTATAATATTATTTATAAAATAGCTAACGTAATGATTTTAAAATAACTTACCTTAGACGGATATCAAACTAAAATTGGACACCTGAAAACAATTGTAAATAAATACAAAATTTGGATTATGAGAAACAAGTACAAAGTCAAACTGAGAGATTTAAAACTAATAAATATTAGACCACTTTAAATTGTACAAATTTATAACAAAATGACTCTATTGTAATTAAACTGTAAAGTCTTATACTAAATCAGAAATGAATGTAGAAACGTTTTCAATATACAAGTTTATAAATAAAATATGCGTTTCTTCTTCTATAGTTCAGTGAAAAGAAGACTCCACTAATTCATTCATATTAGTTATTACAATTTACTTACCTAATATACAAATTAACTTTGGTAATTGCATTTTTTCACTAATATTCACCTTTCATGGCTTCAGGAAACCGAAGAAGTTATTTTCTACTTGCTGTCCGTCCGTCGTCGTTGTGTCTGTAAAAAAAATTGATAGCCGTCACAAAAATTAGGATTGGAACATGAAATTTAATATAGGGAATTATAATATGCTCATTTAAAAATCGTCTTAAAATTTAGAAAAATCGATGTAAAAATATCAAAATGGCGCCCTTTTAAACGTTCTCCTTGTTCATATCTCGTGTGTTATTCAACTAAAACACGCTAAATTAAATACAAATTTGCAGATTTAAATTCTGTATTTAAGGCTATCAACCCCACTTTTCGACGGTGACAAATAGCAAAGCTTTTTATCAAAAATGTAATTTCGCATTCTGAATTCCTAAAAAATGCAACCTTTAAGTTAAGCCGATGTCAAGAGAGTATTGATATAAAATTAATTACTATGTTCAGAAAAATTGCGTAACAACTGTTATAAACAAAGTTATTATACTGTATAAAACCCTTGATGTACATCTTCACAATTCCTACAAGGACCAATACATGTCTATACTTTAGAATACTTTCTAGCGGTGACAATTGCACACTTTGAGATGTCACAATGTCGAAGTTACATATAACTGAAAAATAAAATCGAATTTTCTAGAAATTAAGAATTAAATAACCTCACTAATTATGTTAATGGTTTATCCATTTTTAGGAATACCAAAGTCAGATATATACAAACCAATGTCAAATTATCTCAAATATTATTGTCAAATTACCAATGACTTTCATATTTCTTATGTTATTCAACTTATAACACATTAAATAAGATTACAATTAATGAATGAATTTCGCATCTAATGTCGCCACCATACCTCTCTACCACGACATAATATGGCGAAGTATCAAAAATATATTTTTGAGCCCTGACCTCGACAAAAAATGTGATATTCTTATAGTTAGAAGATCCAGCAGAGCCGAATCGCCGACGAGAGCGTAGCGAGTGGAGGCTCTTTCACTATGTACAAGGTCAAGGCCCTGACACGAGCGAAGCGAGTGGAGAATTTTCAATTTAAACAAACCCTGCTGTATAAGTGCACTTGATCTACGAATATAATTTTACATTACGCTGAACTAGATATCAACTCTTAGGCATTAAATTTAGAGGATCTGCTTGTATTACACGGTGATTGGTTAAGTATAATTAACTTGTTTTTCGTTGGCTAAATTTCTAATTAAAACTACTAATTAATTAATACATCTTTAGGATTATTTGACCCGCCATCTGCTTCACTAAATAAAGTTGAATACATTTAAATATAAATACTTACACTCTGTCAAGACGATATTTATATTACCATAGAACAGATTTAAATGTATCTATGTCATGGCGAGATATCTGCAAACTAAATTGTCTCTCTCACTCACTCCCTGTTACATGGCCAAAATTAATCTTATTCAAATATACTTTCCGATTGTGTCAGAACTGTTGAAGAGAATAAAATAATTTAAAAGATGTCGCAATTTAACATTTTAAATAAATTACGAGAAATATATATTTCCGTATATGAATGGATAATGGATTCAAATTGTTTGCATGTAAAAATAAATATAACCGTCAAAGAAATGGATATGACACTCCCTCCTTTGTTTAACATCTCAAATTTTCCGAAATATATGTCTGCGACTATTAAAGTTTACTATTTCGTTCTGTGCAGTTAAAACTCGCTACTTATGACGCATATTAAATTAGCTACTATTTCTGTAATGACACAAGAAACAAATAAAGTTGTAGCGTTTTGAATTCAATCTAAACCATATATTATTATTTGTAAGTTTTACCTCGTTTTACGCTCTGATAACTCAAAATTCGGGGAAAGCTGCCAAAAACACAAAAATATAATTTTGTTATCTTTTCCGTTAATTCGCTGCTAATAAGTCAAATTATCTCAAATATTATCATGTCATTATTTTCAATGACGTTCATATTTCTAATGATATTCAAATTACAGTATAACACATTAAATCACATAACAATTTTCAGAATTAATTCTGCATCTAATGTCGCCACCCTACCCATACCATATAGCATTGTATGTTCATTATTGTATACTACTATTGTATACATTGTATAGCAATATTGTTGTACTATTTGTGTAGTTCATCAATAGGACCAAAAATGAAGCTTTTCTATACAAGCTCAAGTTTAACAGCCGAGGCGGAGCCGGTGTCGTAACATTTCGTCCCGGTAACATCTCGTCCCGATTCCACGAGCGTGGGGTTGGTTTAGGTTAGGTTAGGTTAGGTGTAGGAGACTCCTCACTGGCTCTCTTCTTTGCCTTGTCCTATGGCTTTCTGTACATCAATTCCAGCTACATCGGGCACAAACATATTATTATTACTCTCTTCTTTAATAATGTCACTGTTACACTAGTTACTACTTTCCCGTTACATGAACGATTGACACAACGCCACACAACTTCACCGCACTTCTCCTTCTCTTTGGTAAAACGATAGCCGTTTAACAGCAAACAGGGTTGACCTCTTGTAGTTGTAGAGAACTCCATAACTGTAGAGACGTAAAGCTCATGAAGTCACGCATACGAATAAGGTAATAATATTCGCCACTACGAGATGATGTAATTAGTTTGTTTAATCATTTTGTAAAACTGAGCGGGACGAAATGTTCCTTTTTCTAGGAAATTGGCAGCGAGAAGAAATGTTACTGAAACAGCGAAGCCGAGGCCGGAAAATGAGAGAGAATCGAAAAGCTTCTTTTGGTCCAAGTGATGAACTATATTTTTCGTTATACTGCAAACAATATAAGAAAACAATTTCACAAAAACTAAAATGTTATAACCTAGTTACCTTCAAAAATTTGGATAAGTTACACAAGTTTGCAGCTATTTCAGCTATTTAGTTTGTGGTAGTGATACTTATTTATAAAATCGATGGTAACAGCTGTTTTATCTGTTATTTACAATCGAGAGTATCGGTTGTTTTTTTTTAGATTCTTTACAATCGTTAATTAATTCGTATAAGCGAAGTAACAGCTGATAACCTCGACCTCAGCTGATGGTTTTAGGTCGTAGGACTAAAAATAACAACTTTAGCATCTCAATGCATGTATGGAAAACTGCTGTTTTTGAAGAAGTATGACGAAAAATGTATTTTTCAACCCTGGTCTCTAGCAGAGCCGAGTCGCCGAGGAGAGCGTAGCGAGTGGAGACTCCTTCATTATTTACAACGTCAAGGCCCTGACATGAGCGATGAGAGAGGAGAATTTTCAATTTAAACAAACTTCCCCTGCTATATAAGTGCACTTGATCTACCAATACATTTTAACATTACGCTGAACTATGAATCAACTTTGGCCATTACACTTAGAGGATCTGTTCATATTACATTGTATAATGGGACTGGGTAAGTACCATGATGGCGCCCATTGTGATAATTATTTTAATAGAAGAACAATTGCGCTATTCATTATTGAAACATTGTTAGCGATTTTTAGTACGTTTACTGGCAAATTTTGACCTGATTGTTATGTGAGAAAGTTTGTCCAAATATCTGTGTACAGTTTATTTTAATTGTAATTAACACTTAAAACGCAAAACCGATTTACATATAACCAATCTTACAAGGCGACATCATAACGCTAAAAGTAACAATTTCCATCTAAAATTCTCTACCCGGGCATACCTCCTGAGGAGATGACGGCAGCTCGCCCACGCTATCAATGAGTTACACATGTCTGGAAGAGTTTTGCGTGAGTTTAAGTTGGAGGTCACCAAGACCCAGATTGGAATCTAAGACCAGACCCAGTCTCAACGACCACTCGTACCATTAAGTTTTAACAACCAATTTGTTATTCATTACAATAATGGTTTTCAATTCAGTTAGGGTTACATAAAAACTACCGAAGCCGAAGATCGTGTTCAGATAAAAGAAAACGACCTCCCAACTGAATATCCTTTAATCGATCTTTTAACAAATTACAACATTCTCGTTTTAACATTCCGCAAGAAAATATATTTGAAGTAATCACATAACTGAGAGGATCGAGTGGATTTTAGGAAAGCCAAATGCACCATTAGTGCAAAACTTGTTTGGTTATCTAACAACTTTTTAAGTTCTTTTTAAAATATCTTGCCGCTCTTGTTGTGCGAACCAGTTGAACGTTTTCTGAAGCAGTTTTTTATTTTAGATCTGATCTGCACTTTAAACAAAATACTACAAAGACAGAGCATCGGTAAGGGTCTGAAAACTATAAAAATATATAATTTTGTTGTGATTTCTAAAGATTCCCATATTAAGTCAAAATCATCGAGATTAATAATTCGAGACAAATCAGACAATAATTGTTTAATAATATAGAAAGAAATATAAATGATTAAATTTATGTTTTGTTTGCATTATAGTAAACATATTTGTATTTATTTATATTTGTTCGAAACATAAAATAAAACATAATAACGGTAAATCATTTATTCTGCCCAAATATATCACGATTAAGATGAGATGCAATAAATTTTTATTCTATTATTTATAGATTTACTCTCTTTGTTTGAAAGCCAAAAACCCATTGGTCATCATCGTCTTAAAAAAAAAAGAAGAATAAACATAAAACAAAGACCTCTTTCCCTCAATTATTATAATAGCTTTAGGGTCAGAAAAGAACAAAACTGTATCAAGAGAGACCAGATACAAAAGAGTGATCTATAACCCAAGAATACATGAAAAAAGGTGTAGATCCAGCTGGGGTCCCTCGAGAATACGACGTCCGTACGCCTGTAATGAGCCCCTGAGGGATATTACATATAGAAACACTCAGAACACAATTAAATATAACAACTTCTGTATTGCTATTTAGAGTTCTGTTAGGATTTAGGATAAGAAAATATTTATTATAAGTTTAGAAAATATTTTATTAACAAATAATAGTCAAATGTTACCACCAGGTAAATCTTCAATATCAGATGTGCGGTATTTATTGGGAAATAATTGAAAAAATGTCCTAACTGCTTAGCTTGCAGGTCTTTAGCATGACATGGATAATGAAGATCTATATAAACCGATAGTGGCCTAGAAGGGGGAGTGGCATCCAAGACATCGGCGGGGACGGGGGAGACGCTGCTGGTCACGAAAGAGACGTCGCCCAGGAATATTATTACGAAAGGGAATACCTGGCAGTTTATAGAAAGATTTACGGCCTATGTTGAAAAGGTGAGGAAATTCATGTGTTTAGAAAACAAAAGTTGTTAAATTCAATAATTTGCCATTCCTCTGAATTGAAGGTTTAAAGGTTTGATTAGGAGAGATTACGTTTTACATTTTAATTTATAGGATTAAATATTAGATAGGGATAAATATGTCAAGCTGACATAGAATTATTTAAAGATCTAAAGTAATTGTAACAACTATAAGGGAATAAAAAATAAATTATTAATAACAATCTGAACCACCAAATTCGTTATTTTATTTGAACCCGTAGAAAATGAATATAAGAGAAAACCTAGTATCCGTACCAGTACGGCTAATCATAGCTCGCTATACAACTACATTAAGAAATTATAAATGATATATTTTCTAGTGTTTTATTCTGATTTTGTATTTGTGGGGTTTTTAAATTTTCATAATATGCCCACATATAACATTTGATAAATAGGTTCATTATTATAGGATGTAGTGAACTGCATAGCTGACAGATAAGTATAAGTCCAAAAAAACACGTTTTAGGGGCTCAAAAAATTATACACTAGATCAGTTTTTAACTTTGTACTACTTAGGACTAAATAAGTAAGCAATGAAACTATTGCTTTAACCATCTTCAATGTGAACATGCGAACCGGGTAACGAGCAAATGTGTTACGATAATGAATAAAATTTGTTCTACCTGAAGATGATGATTTGGTTATTGAAACATCGTTTTGTATAAAATAATGTGTTCTTTTATTTGGTGATTGAATTTTGTACGAGTGTTGTTTTTACAGTGATTAAAAACCAATCTACGACATAAATAGAACAATTTTCACTCCACTTCAATAAATACAGTTTTAGAAGATATTTTTTAAATAATCACTTGCACATTTATTTTAATAAAATATTTAACTGTCAATAAAATAAAATAATATATTACAAAGCTGCTGAACGAAAACAATAGATTGTTATGTTAAGCTCATACTTCACTGAGTTGTACATTTTTACAAAACATTACTAAATACGCCGTTCATAACTAAAACCAAAACTCAAAACAAAAGCACTTTAAAATAACAAGTATAGCGGATAAACAAAAACCCATGTTGCTATGGAAACAGATTGTTTGTTCTACGGGAAATTTAGTAGAAAACAATTATCTTCAAACAGATTTATTTATAGTCGTTTAAACAAGTAATATCAAGAACACAGCTTTATATAATTTGTATGCTTATTAAATTTGTAATGTTAAATGAAAATAGTAAAGGCTTTGTTTATTTTATATTTAATATATTCCTACTCTACGGTATAAATATCTGTAAATATGAAATCGATAAGCAACACAACCGTTTTGTAAAAATTGATCATGTCCGTAGGACATCCAATGGCGTCCTCATTATGACAAGATACATAATGATTATCTTTATCTGAAAGTCCTATCATTATAATTAATTTTATATATTTAAAATTTGTATCCAATATTGCCCAAATAAGTTCTCATAAACATAACCTCAAATTAATTTTTTTTATCAGTAACAATGACAGTGTGGCGTTTTAGTTCAAATTTAGGATGTTAGGTTTTCCAATAATACTATTGTTGCTCGAAATTTAAAAACATATATTTCAAAATGGTGACCGTTTATTTATAGGCCTTCATTACCAAGGTACTCTACATGTAGATTGTGAAACTATGCAGTTTGACGATTTAAACCCATAATAGCAAACTATCGAATATATAAAACAACTAGTGCATGTGCAATTATCTTACACTTTAAAAAACCACTCAGCGAAAATAACCTTTTTTTTTTACAAATAAAATTGTATACATTTCTGTAGATACTAAGCTGAGACCCAATATTTAGATTTTTATAAAAACGAATAATTAATGAAAAATGTTCGCATTCAAAAATAATGTTTCTTGTATGAGATACAAACAACACCCTAAATTTCAGATAAAAATATTAAACTAATTGTCTAAACAATGAGGTATCAGTAAATTATGCCATTTTGAATTATCTAACTGGATTAAAATTTTAGCATTTTTTTATGTACTATTTCAAAAAATGTTTTATGGTTCGTCTTTTATTTATTTCAAACAAAATATGTTCAATTTATACGATTTAAAATAGGTATTTTTCGTAACGTGAATTTTTATGAAAGTAATAGTGTATTATATCTCGCAATATTGCATACATAACATTTTTAAACACATAAGAAAACCCTCTTTTCAGCTTTAATTATTATTAACATTATGTTTGGGACATCTCCAGGTCTACGGAAAAAACTGTAAGCTTGTCTTAATTTCCCAAACTGTAAATAAAAAAGATTTTAAATGTAGACGACAGAGCACTTTTTGTGTATATATTCTATAATACCAACCCACTGTTATTATGTGCATTAAAAACAAGAGTCTTCATGTCAATATATAGGAATTATATTGTAGGGTAGATGTTATTATGCTTAATAGATTAATATGAAACAAAAGTAACCATACAATTACAAATTTCAACAGAACATTTTGATTGTTATGTTAGCCAGACTGTTAAGAATCTAGTTTGCTGCGGGTAGACGGTTTCAAGAATAGTTAAAGACAGAATTGTTTAGGACAAGGTGAAGGACAGCCCTCTAGGGGCAGATTTGAAGGGTGCATTATTCATAGAACAAAATCTATGATACACAGTGGAGAGTATATAGTTTCAACATAATTACCATCGTTGTAGTAACATCTTATACTTCCCCCCTCCTCCAATCAACTGAGTTTATCGTGCTGATCTCGGTATTAGATAGTTTGTGTGAGAAAGTTTTGAAATAGTTTTGTCATCTAAAAGAGGAAAAACATACCAATAGGCCTATCTGTGACGCAACAGATCACTACGGTGATCACCTCAAATAACCTCAAAAAGATGTTAAACTAATTAGCTGTTATTACGTTTGTAAAATTGGTATTTATGGTAATGAAAGATGAAACTGTTTAAATTAATGGTAAAAACAGCTGATGTTTACTTCCCTATAGGTTTAGTATGATTTAAATTTTTGGGTAATTAAATCGTTTTGACTAGATTTAAAAAATGTATAATCAATTTTTGTCACTAACGACATACCAAATCAAATATTACCAACATCTTGTTGAAGTCGCCTGCAATTGTTTTAAAATGATCGTACTTTTAAGACGACGGTATATTTCCCTCTCTCGATCGATAACTCATTAACAAGCATTTTACGAGATGCAGACCAATACGTTTAATGTAAGTACTACAGGACTAATTATTTGTGACTAAGAAATATTAAAGAATTGAAATAAATATCTTCAAATATGGTCTAAACATACATTCGTTACAAATGTCATCAACATCGCTTTGGCAGAGATAACTGTAAAAAACATATCATTGCAATAAGTAATTTTTTGGACTCGGGAAACTTCAAAACGGATATTTCCGCAATTAAGTAGGTGTTGATATTTTAAACTTTTCATTCTTTACACTACTCACTGTGAGAAAGTAACATACAGTAGTTTTATTTTGTTGCTTTTATTTTACTCCAACTAAAACTACAACAATGCTCAGTCTAGAACAATGGGATCTAAAACCAAATGCACCATGAACATCTGGTAAAAACCTTATCAAGTTAAACTTAGATTATCAACAATAACTTAGAACTTTGTTACCAAAACTGGAAGAAGTAAAGTTTTAATGACGTGCTAATTTAAACAAGATAAAACAATGAGACAAGCACTAATATCAAACAATACATTTAAATCCTGGTCCCTTATACAGAAGCAACCAAGCAGAAGATAGAACGTGATAAGCAAATGTATGTTTGGCGTCTTATATGGAGACTTGCAAGATTATTTATGTGCAGACCTAGTCAACTGGATTACGGCACATCGTATAAATCAAATTGAGATTTATTCAAATTGCACAATATGTAGTTTTATTTGTCTGGAATAAGTTAAGAAATTTTAATTTTTGTTTTCTTCGCTGGAGTTTGAAAATGTTTCGTTACATTCTTCATGTCTGGAAACATTGAAAACTATCTACATAATTTTGTTCTTCGCGATAGTGAAATATACTTTCTTTTCAGTCATATAGGGTATTTAAAAAGAAACTTGCACATCTCTTGAACTTCCCTCAGGGCTCTCTCCTCCCTTATACTGAGAACAAACGTGTCAATCCCAAGGGATCTAACTTGAACTACCTTTTTTCTTATAGTCTTGAATTAGATCCCTCTTTTTATATTTTCTCTCAGAGCTCTTTTAGCCAACTTTTGATCTTTTAAGATTCTGATGCTTTTAGAGTACCCGAGGGGTCTTTATTTTGTTATTTTCTTCCTTTTTTTATATGTAAGGCGAGAGATTTATAATGACCGAGAGATTGTCGATTTTTTATACATAACGTAATTTTCTCTATATTACATAAATATGAGGAAAAAAATCACACAGTTGCTTATATACCTCCTAAAGGATCTTGAATAAATAATTATGAAGTTTTTAATTTACCATTTTCATGACCTTTATTATTTTCACCTTCACACATACTACACACATGTTTCGCTATTGTTGACAGCATCGTCTGATATTCAAATGATCATCGAAAATCTGATAATGTTAACACCAACAGCGAAACATAGGTATGTCCATTTCTTGTTCTTTTTTCTAACGTTTTTCTAGGGATAGGATTTTTTATTTTGTCTTTTCCCTTTCTCTTTTTATAAGACAATGATGACCGAGAGATTTTTTGTCTTTAAACAACAAGGGATGTAAATAATACAATATTTAATTAAAATAGAAACTACTCTATATTTCCATTCGTATACCCTTACTTATATTTTATACTCATATTTATTACTTTTATATTATATTATCTTTTATAATAACATATGTTTTTAAATTTTAACATTACCTATACCCGGAAATGTTTACAAAATGGCTGACGATTTCTTCACAACAGTTGCAACGTAAAATACTATTATTCATAAAGAAATAAAGCTATAAAAGCTTGATTGTCTGATTGTTGGCTTTAACATTTGAATGTAACATTTCACAATGCATTGAAGACGTGAACTTTTCTAGGTTGGCATTTCGTCTAGTACAGTTATTCCGGAGATGAACTTTAAACTCGGAGAGTTGGAGAACGTAAATCTATTCAAGTGTGGTAAATCGTAGCCTGATAATTCCCAGTCTAATTTGTTCTACAATTGGATTGTAGCCCAAGCCTACGCATTGTCCTGTCACGCAGTACGTACGCACGAACGGTCACCGTGATCAGTGTTCAAGGTTTCCTACCTTTACTCCGGCGATCTTGAAGCTAATCAAGCGGAGTAGTAAATTATTGTCAAAGCTTTGAACAGCGTCTAGTGCGCATTGGGTTTAGGTAGGATATAATTTATGTTCTACGTTCATACTATTTAAATGTAAAAGCGAGTTTTGGTTTAATTTCGGTCTATTTATTATTCGTTAGATGGAATTCTGTCGCGTTCCTAAATATAATTTTCGTTCGTTTCGCTTATAAAAAAGGGAAAAAAATTTGAGGAACTGAAGAAATGTTGATCGGTTGGAAAATGTAAAAATCTGTGTTAGGTTTCCAACAATCATGTTTGCACGATCATTGCGGTATCAATATGTTAGGGATGTGTTGTATTTTAGTTTTTTAATATAACTTTAAAGTTTCGATTATAGGCTTCATGTCGCTCGTAATTAACTTAAACAGCGACCATTGTTAGTCTTCCAACAATTCGTACAATTTCGTTAAAATGTGAAAAAAATTAAAAACCGAAATAACTGGAAGAAAACGAATCTTAACTGCAACCTTTATTAACTACTTAATTTTTTATAAATTAAAAATTTTTAAAAATGAATTCCAGATGTATGGAATTATCAATTTTGATCGCACAGCGATGAAAAATTATACTGCAGAGCAACTCTGCTCGACAAGAATAATTGCTAGACCCTCTCACTACCATACTTTCTGAGAGAAGAAAATGCTGTTTCAAAAAGAATAGTGAGAGATTGTGACAATTATTCTTGACACTGCACAAGCTTTCACAGATAGCATCTATACGTCGTTTATACAGGTAAACCGGTTGTACATGGGACTTCCGTATTTCGGCAATGATGTTATTCTGAACCTTTTCGTACTGTTATAAAGTGTATTTGAAGAATATGGGAAACTGATTGATATTAGAACACTAAGTGTGACTATCTCTAAATATATATAATATAGCTACAAAATATTCTACCTGCGCGGGAACGGAACGAATATGTGTGTAGAGTTGCTGGTAGTAAATATGGCTCTAGTGTGCGGTTGGACAATGGAAGACAAGAAGTTTTGTATACTGACGAACTGCAAAGCAACCCTACAAACATTAACGTAGAATCAGCTAAATAGTTAGCCATACATTATAGATTGTGTCATTAACTAACATGGTGCCCTCCAATCACCCATTGCGGGATAAAAGGTTGTAGGTATGATTGCAAAGTCATCACGAAATCACAGGAAGTGTCAGCAAACTCTGCTATGTACCGGGAATCTCTCGCCATACTAGGACGTCGCTGCGAGAGCGAACATACTGTATAGTAACTAGGAAATACTTATTCCGGTTCAATCTAAGTGACATATCGTCATGCTTAGCATGTAAAAGAGATGGAGGCAGTGTTGCATATTCTCCTACGTGCACTGCTACAAATAATGCAAGAAACATTTAAAAAAGGCAGTTATAAGGAAGAATCAACATTATTTTGTCAAATAAAAACCTGTGGGCATTGGCGGTTACAGAAAACCCTAAACATCAGTGTCACTGATGGTTGAAGTTTGAAAAAGAAGTATGTTGGAAATTTGTAATTCTACCAAATCATTCTTGTGTGAAAACTGAGTTAATATACTGTAAAATAAAACAAAATAAATTTTATATCTCAGTTAATAGTGAAAGTTAAAAAATTTATACAAAAAGTTATGTAATATATACCTGTGAGAAGAAGTTCTTTAATATAATTTTATGTAAAGCTTCAAATATATAAGGGTAGTTTTGTGATATCGGTTTAGAATAACCTAAGCTGTGACGCTTGGAACTCTACTATACAACAGGGTATCCTTGGAAAATTGTACTTAAATATGACGGCACTAAAGCTTCTAATTTTTTAACTTCATCATATTGAAATGGCTTATCTTTTGTACACCCTGCTAAGTCATTACTCTATTAGGTTTTCCTCAGGTCATTGTCCTTACTGTAACCACCCCACCCCTACCTAGTCTTAATATTAGCATATATGTAAGGTTGTGTTAATTTTGTTCTTAGTTCTCTAAAGATACGTAACAGCTGTCACAAATAAAGCTAAGTTATTTTTTCCTCAATAGTAATAATTTTGGAACAATCTGTATTTTTGGTGCGCTGTTTCTTCACATTCTGTACATAGGAACTATTTAACGTGGCGCCTTGTCAAACAACCTACTAAGTAAGCAAAAGTTGATATAAAAACAAATATATCCCAGACTTTGTTCAACTTCGTACTATATATCACGAAGAACAAAATTATTATGTAGATAGTTTTCAATGTTTTCCAGACATGGAGTATGTAACAGAAGATTTTCAAACTCCAACGAATAAAACAAAAATTTAAAATGTTTAACTTATTCCAGACAAATAAAACTACATATTGTGCAATTTGAATAAATCTAAGTTTGATTTATAAGATGTGCCTTAATCCAGTTGACTAGGTCTGCACATAAATAATCTTGCAAGTCTCCATATAAGACGCCAAACATACATTTGCTTATCACGTTCTATCTTCTGCTTGGTTGCTTCTGTATAAGGGTGGACCAGGATTTAAATGTATTGTTTGATATGAGTGCTTGTCTCATTGTTTTATCTTGTTTAAATTAGCACGTCATTAAAACTTTATTTCTTCCAGTTTTGGTAACAAAGTTTTAAGTTATTGTTGATAATCTAAGTTTAACTTGATAAAGTTGTTACCAGATGTTTATGGTATGTTTATTTTTAGATAATATTGTTCTAATCTGAGCATTGTTGTGGTTTTAGTTGGAGTAAAATAAAAGCAAGTATTTAAAACTACTGTAAATTACTTTCTCACAGTGAGTAGTATAAAGAAAGACATATCAACGTCTAATTAATAGAGGAATAATCTGTTTTGAAGTTTTCTCAGTTCAAACAATTACATATAGAAATGATTACTGTCTTCTGTGTAGTGTTCTACAGCCACAACGAGAGTACCTATGTTGAAGACATAATATATAATTATATTTTTACCATATTTCGAATAATTTCTTTCATTTCTTTCTGTCCTAATTTCGGGGTATCTGATATAGGACAAAACTAATAATCCTGGTTGTCCCAAATTAGTTGTCCCAAATTAGTTCTAACGATTATTCTAAAGTTTAATCTGTAAATCCCTAAACAAAACGGTTTGGACAGAATTTCCCCCAAAATGCTAGTTCTCTGGAGTTATGATCAAAAAGGAAAACATACAATGGGCGTTTAGAAATCTTCTTATTTCAAATTCATCGCAAACGATTGCAACCGAATAAGTTTTGAAACACAAACAATGTTTCAAAATGAAATTAAAATTACATTATTGTTCAAAAGTAATTTATTAAATACCAAAACTTTTAGTTAAAACATGACATATTGTTTTGGGTTATAAACCTTCAATGTTTTCAAAACATTAATCGATATCGCTTGTATTGTTTTTCAGATACTCTACTTTCAAATATATTGTTAACATCCGGCGACAAAAACTATATTATAATGACCGTACATTATTGTAAGAGGGAGAGGTTGAAAACTTATCATCTCTATTAATTAAAAAGAGAAAAGAGATATAATATACATTGTTCGCGATATCATAAAATATTTCGCAAACTTTTTCACTCACCTGTCTCCAAAACAAAATAAAAACTAACCAAAACTATTCGTCACAAAGAAAATGTTAGTTAGTAGTTTTGAAAACCTTCGATATCAAAATAAAATTGTACCTTAGACGCCGTCTTAATATATATAATATATATATATATATATATATATAATTACGATTTTCTTTGTAAGGAATAGTTTTGTTGGGTTTTTATTTCGTTTTGTGGAAAGGTGAGATGGGTAAGTTTGTGAAATATTTTTTGCACTGTTTCGATTTTTAATTGTAATTTGATATTAATCAAATATTGGAAAATATGATTGTTACTCTGATGATGTAATAAATTTCAAATTAGCGTCTACACGAAAACAACAGTTCATTTTCATCTGCTGATCTTAGTAGCTGA
Source organism: Aphrophora alni (assembly GCA_963513935.1). Classification (NCBI taxonomy): domain Eukaryota; kingdom Metazoa; phylum Arthropoda; class Insecta; order Hemiptera; family Aphrophoridae; genus Aphrophora; species Aphrophora alni. Next base: position 101,967,783 of record OY740770.1, on the reverse strand, counting down.
TTTTAATAATATTAGCTAAGTGTATTTAACAACAAAATCAAATAGAAAACCCTGAAAGAAACATTGAGTCTTCTCAAGCCAGCGTGCCAAGTATTTTGAAATCACACACCCTTTCTCCCTTCACCTAGATTTATACACAACGCTGTTACCAGTATATTTTGTAATTCGCCTACCCAGCTGCGTAAATGTAAAAAGCGATAATTTTCAGTCACCTACGTAACGTATATTGGATATTGCTTTTGTCACTGTGTAGTGGCATTACTGTCACATAGGGGCGTCTAAGGTATTGCTTCTTTCATTAATAAAGAAAAGTAAAGAGATGCCAGCTTTATTATTGCCTCAGTAACCATTACAAATCTGAGGTTGTACTCTGTGGAGTGAAATATGGATCAACTGGAGTCGTTCAAGGTAGGCCAAGCACAGTTTCTGTTCGTATACATATCATTAAGCGTTAATTATAACACTCGTTTCTGTAAATTACATTTTAAACATTTAAAAGTCTTTGTCACCGAGACACTGCCTGTCAGAGCCGGATGGAAAAATTTACACGCTTTAGGACTTCTGATTAAATCTTTTATATGCCAAGTTGTATCGGTTTTCCTTGTTTTTCAAAGACTAAAAACCTTTCGGTCATCAGTGCAGTATAAGAAAAGGGAAGAAAATAACTCAAAATAAAGACCCCAAACATTCGAATACTCTATTAGGGTGAGGGTCGGAAGAGAACAAAAGTTGATCTAGGGAGGCATCTAACCCAAAACTACATGAAGAAAAGTATAGATCCTCGAGTTTGCCACACCGGTACTCACTGAGTGAGTCCCTGAGTATCGTTAAAAGACCTAATAGAACTCAGACAAACGGTTTTGCAAATATTAATTTGTTTAAACTCAGAACGATTTCATTCGTAAAATTTCTCTAATAGTGTCAGCACTGAAGATAAAATGAAACCTAAAGAGATGTATCTACCCCTAGACTACAGGAAAGATGTAGATCCAGCTAAGGATTACTACTACTGTACTCACTATAGTGAGCTCCTGAGAGTTGCCAAGTTATAAAGGCGGTTAGGGTTTATTTTAATACTTCTTAAATTAGTTACGAAAGGTAATTTTATTTTAATTGCTGTTTGAAACATTAGTTTATGTTGTAAAACTCCAAATATCACCATAATTTGCTGTAAATCACTTGCAATGGTTATAAAATAATCGAACTTTACGACGATACCAGTTGTGTATATTTCTATTTCTTTTTCGATCGATCATTTCTCTCTAAACATATTCATAGTAAAATTTGCAAAAAAAAACTTGCAGTAACTTTCTGATAAACCTACCCACAAAACCAAATTATAACTTGTCATTTCCTCACAAATGCCCAGGTACTTTAAAACAAATATGTAACTGACTTCATTATTGATTTTGACCTTGTATTTCTTATGAGATAATTTTTCACAGAAGGTTTCCCCCCATTAACGTTAAGTGAAATTCTACATAAAAAGTTTAAGATATATAAATACAACCTAACCTTGGTTTTCTTGTACCATAAAAGTGTAAATCGTATTTGACTGAAAACGAGGATATAACGTGGATTATCAAAACTTATTTCTATAACTGTAAGTTTCTGATATTTTTGATTTGATAAACTGGTTTAGAACTTTAGTCTTCTCATATTAGGTCCAACTCCATCAATGATTTTATTTTTTATCAATGACTCTCGAACCTAATATGATAGCGATATTTTTAGGAAGATACATTGAGTTCTTGGAGGATACATTGTAGCAAACTTTGAACAAATAGGAATTAATACTATAAAATTATATCTTACAACGTGTATGTGTTTTAACACGATTATTTATTTACAATTATTATTTTAGAATAATCAATCACAAAAACCTCTTAATCTTGAGGTTCAGAGGTTTGATAGTCCGTAACTCTTGCCTTTTTTGCTATTTTTACAACACTTTTGGTTGGAAATTAAAACTAGAAAACTAGAAAAACTTAATCTCGACAATTAGTATATGTAATATTTTAAAAAGTAATGAAACATGTGTGATGGAAGTGATAAGTGATGGTGGATTATGTTTAAAAAAATATGGCGTTTATATTACTTAACTTATTCAAATGTTTTCGTTCATAATTTTGATTTTGTTACTATCCCATTTAATGAATTTCGCTACAGTTGTAATTTTCGTTGGTTAATTTTGGTTGAATATTATATTATTATTAGAAAATTATTATTCGAAAATTATATGCTAGCTATTTAACTGCTTTTTAACACTGAAATAATGATTCAAAACCCTTATCTTTCCTGGATCTATAACAATGATGTTTTGATTAGAATGTACCACAACTTAAGTTTTCTTCATCGTCACTATAAGACTTTTTTTTCATCCCAAGTGATAATTTTTCCTTTTCTCTCTCTATTTTATTTTAAACTCGTACAAGTTTAAAGAAGAACCCCAACAAGACTACCTTTAATAACAGGAAATATTAATTGGAGTTTATTTAAATTCGCCAAGTAAACTACGTTTTAAAGTACTTTGAAAAAGAATAATAATCACGAAATTAAAAAATTTCAGCCTTTTGAAATAAATGATTGGCTGGTACTTTTTATGTAAAAAATTCAAGAGTAGCTCAAGTTATACAACTGTTACTTTACACATAAATCAAATACAGAAATAAACTCGCACATTCCCAAAACCAAAGTAAACTACACGTTTCTAAAAATGTCAGTTAGGTCAGTCAAAAAGTAAAAATGAGCCATGGATGTTGTCTTAGAAAAAAATATTTGGATATTTAAATAGTGCCTAAATTTTCTTCGCTTGGGATATAAACTCACAAATAAATTGAGTTTGACTTTTGAGATGACATACTTGAAATAATAAAACTTAAACAAAATAGGATTTTTATTTATTCAAACGCGTTTCAACTACAAAGTCGCCATCTTCAGTGATGGACGAGCTACAATAACTAAACTATGAATGTGGTTGAAACGCGTTTGAATGAACAAACGTATTATTAAACTGTAGACTCATGATTAGTGGAAATAGTTTTAATTTAAATTAATGAAAGCTGTCAAGGTTAATTTTTCTTTTTGCCAATTTTTCCTAATTGTAATAAGTTACCTTTTTACTTGCAACTTCACGCGGATTTGGATCATAAATCATCACATAATTGTTTGGTGAGCTAACATACGATACGTTTTATTTAGTTTCTCAGATACTTCAGCAACATTTTGTGTGTTTTCCTTATGGCAGTCACTTCCAAATTTTGAAATATCAAAAAATATTTAAGCCCCAAGATATGTCTAATATAGGGAAAAAATACCAAATTTGATTAAAATAGGCACACATTAACTCAAAACAGCCAATTTTCCTTCACCTATATTGTAAAATCGACGTCTTGAAACATTGTGCAATTCATTGCAACTGAAACCAAAACGTAATTATCAAAAGTGCAGATTAGAGTTAAATATGATCGGTTGGGTAGAGAAATGGGATGTAATTAACTACAAATTTAATTAAATCTAACTTCAACCCCTAACATCAAGAAGGGGTGGTTTATCATCGCGAGACAATGAAATGTTAACGGGTGATTAAATATAGTTATCGGTGAAATTTGATATCGAAAGCAGTTCTTTTAATTAAGCTTCATAGAATATTAACGCATTTTTTAATAAATCGTCAGTCTATATTAAATATTTAAACATCTTATATGAAAATCAATTCTTGATTTAATCGTAAAAAAACTTATATAACTTTTTTAGTATATGAATAATTTGCCAAAATCGATACTGAACTTTGTGACCGGCATCATTTAATAATTAATACTTTATACGTCGAATACGATTAAAGGAAGTTTATGGCACAAGCGAAGCAAACCGCTTCAATTTAACTATATAAACATCCTTCAAAACACATTTTAAATTTTCACAAAATATTATTAAGTTTTATACCAACTTATCTTCTATAACAATTTTGAGGTATTTATGGTACTTAACCATACCATTAACAATTATAGAACATAATACAAGAAACTCCTCTAAATGTCATGCTTCAAAATTGGTTTTTTAGAGCTTGTAGGAAATATTAAATTGTATCATTAGATGGAGGAGTCTTATCCAGTAGGGTAAGTTTGTTTAAAACAGTATTATATTGTATCATACATAAAGGAGTCTTATCCAGTAAGGTAAGTTTGTTTAAAACAGTGTTAAGTTGTATCAGTAGATGAAGGAGTCTTATCCAGTAGGGTAAGTTTGTTTAAAACAGTGTTAAGTTGTATCAGTAGATGAAGGAGTCTTATCCAGTAGGGTAGGTTTGTTTAAAACAGTGTTAAGTTGTATCAGTAGATGAAGGAGTCTTATCCAGTAGGGTAAGTTTGTTTAAAACAGTGTTAAGTTGTATCAGTAGATGAAGGAGTCTTATCAAGTAAGGTAGGTTTGTTTAAAACAGTGTTAAATTGTATCAGTGGATGAAGGAGTCTTATCCAGTAAGGTAAGTTTGTTTAAAACAGTGTTAAATTGTATCAGTGGATGAAGGAGTCTTATCCAGTAAGGTTAGTTTGTTTAAAACAGTGTTAAATTATATCAGTAGATGAAGGAGTCTTATCCAGTAGGGTAAGTTTGTTTAAAACAGTGTTAAATTGTATCAGTCAATGAAGGAGTCTTATCCATTAGGGTAAGTTTGTTTAAAACAGTGTTAAATTGTATCGGTATATGAAGGAGTCTTATTCAGTAGGGTAAGTTTGTTAAAACACTGTTAAATTGTATCAGTAGATAAAGGAGTCTTATCCAGTAGGGTAAGTTTGTTTAAAAAAATGTTAAATTATATCGGTAGATGAACTTGTATCCAGTAGTTTAAAACAGTTACAAGTTTTATGAACCTCGTAACTGTGTATATCCCATCATTCTTGACGACGGCTAGCCCGTAACGGGCCTCGCAGATGTTAAACAGTTCCTATTCACTTCGCTCGTATCAGTATCTCGCTGGCGATCTTCAAAGGTGTACCTATGTGAATGAGCCACCCTAACTACTCTGACAGATCCCGAAATTACGAATATCACATTTTCTGTTGAGATCATGGTTCGAAGTTACAATTTTGACAACAACTTCGTTATTTGTTATCCTAGAGAGATTGGTACCATTACATGCAGAGTTGAAATCTGTAAATTGTAATGTATTATAGTTTGTTACAAGTTGAATAAGTGAAGAGAGATGAACAAAAACGTATAAAATCGCCGTCATTTTGTCATATCTTAATGTTTGTGGCTGCTATAATGCAAACGTACGACAACGTCAAAGACACCAACGAGGGACGGACGGCATGTTGAAAATCACTTTTTCTATTTTCTGTAGCTGAAACGTCAGTCAAAAAAAGAAGGACGACATTTTTTGAGATTACCGAACTTATCCTATAATTCGTTTACCAGGTAAGTAAAAATACATAAGGGGTAATAAAGTAAATGACACTTGTCCATTATCACCTGTAAGGTGTAGAGATGTTGAGATGGCGAGGATTATTATTTCGTTTATAATTTGGATTTGTAGTGAATTAGAAAGTTAGTGCACCCTTTATTTGCAAAACTTATACAGATGAAAAGCAAAATATAACAGTTGTTTTACGTATTTTCTTTAATCTAATTAAAAATAACTCTTAATTATGACCAATAATTCAGGTCTTCTAATATTGACCGTAGACCTTTATTCTATTCATCGTTTCTTTAAAATTCGTTTTGAATGAAATTTAAAAAAATAAACTCATTTCTACTTCAATTTCCTTCCACATATTAGTAGTTTATAGACTACTTATTAAAGAGAATATTTATAAATAAATATTGAGCTTGACTTGTGAGATAATATTAGATAGAAAAAAAACTCGGACACAAGATCTCAAAAAATTACTTTTACTTAATCAAACACGTTTCAACGGCAAAGTCACCATCCTCAGTGCTACATGAGCTACAATAACTAAATTATAACTCTATTGTTATAACTACTCGAGTTTTAATGTATCTAGTAATGAGAAAGTTATGTAATAGGTTTAAAAAAAAAAGTCAAAATTCTTGCAAATATATCAGTTTTGATGTTGTCAGAGTCAAAAATGTGGTTTTTGGAATGATGTCAGTTGTTTGTTGGGGTGATGTCGAAATGGGCCCACGGTCTGTTAAGGTCGTAAAAACGACGGTTGAATTGGACCCATGGTCAGTTCGGAGGCAGTGTCGAATTGGGCCCATACCTCTACAATCATGACCTACAAAATGGAATGCTCGCATCCACCTTAATTTAGGTTAGGTTTTATTTATGTTAGTTTTTAACTCTATCGTACATTAAAATAAAAACGAATGTCTGATCACTTAACAAAACTAACGTTGCCCGATCACCTAACTAATGTTAAATGTTGCCCGACTGACCAGGGGCCCAATTCAACCCCGACTCTTCGAGGGTTGACGGTAATCCCCCTAGGAATGTTTTGACCTTGGGCCCAGTTCGACTGTGTCCGTTTGTTGTATGCGCAGTGCTCCACAGCAAAAACTCAACGTCCGATATAATAAAATTTGATATATGGACTAATTTGGCTATATATTGGAGAATTTTTTGCATTTGTTAACGAAACATCGGTTTGTAGTTGTCATAAGGTAAACACACACCAAGTTATCAAAATTGGGAATAATGGTTTTTAGAAATTTTTTCTCAAGTGTCGTCACTAATGACACAAACGAAACGTATTGGTGGCCATCTTTATAAAAATGTTCGTGACAGAAAAAAGCTACACGAATATTATAAAATACTTCATTCCTTAAAATCTGCTCCACCGATTTCGATAAAATGTTAATATCAATTAACCAAACTTTTGTGCAAAATCCCAAGTAAAACAATATTACACTTCAGGAAAAATTGGCAAAAAAGAATTTTTGACCCCGTGATACAACGTGTTTTTGACAAAAGCAAATTCATGACTTCATTTAAATATCTTTCAAAGACAGCAACCATGGTAGATTCTAATGTTTTGATTAGCAACTACTGAAATATCATTTTTGACTATTAGTTTTGGTTTGCTTTTATTTGGTTTGGGGGATGGGAGAGTGGAACCATTAATAATTTACCATTTATTAATTATTGATGGATTTTCCATATGTTTAATAAATAAATATTAAGCTTGACTTGTGAGATGGTATATTTCATAGAATAAAACTCTTGCATAAATTATTACAAATAGTAATTTATTTAGTCTAACGCGTTTCAACGACATAGCCGTCTGCTAACTGTTTAGTTTAGTTATTGTAGCTTGTTCATCACTAAAGATGGCGATTTTGTCGTTGAAACGCGTTTGAATAAATAACCGTACTATTTGTGAGAATTCGTGTTCAAGTTTTATCCTGTCAAGTATTTTTTAATAAAATTTATTGGAATATTTGACATGATACGTCTATATTAAGTTAATATACGCGGTTTAAAAGTCAACTTTTTATAGGAAAAACCCAGGACATATCAGGGTTTAAATACATAAGGGTCAACATAGCCTACTATCTTACGATGTGAGAAACTAATTTAACCTAAATGTCGAAAGAGATCAAGACCTAATGAGAATGGTGTAAGGATTCATCCCAAAGCTACATTAAGAAAGGTGTTAATCCAGCTAAAAAATCTCGGGATTGCCACATCCGTACTCACTCTAATCCCCTTAGCAGAGTGTTGTATAGTTTTTATGATGTCGTTTATATATAATGTAAGTTTATTTTGACCGTTCAAGCCTACCAAAATGGTTCGTTTCTTATATTATTAGTTTTATTTCTAACTTAATGTTTGACTACTAGGCTATGTTCTAGGTTCATCAGTTGAAAACCAAGAGTTGATCCCCACTCTCGAAACGTTGTATATATTTTATACACACAAACAATGGCAAATATCTGAATAAATTACACCAATAATCACACTCGTTTATTTTAAAGGAAATTTGAAATATGATTTTGCTCAGTAGAATTTTATTTAGTCAAAATCTGTGTTGGCAATATATCAGAATAAATATTTATTTTAATTAAGTTTCAGTAAAGTTTGTCATCAGTTTGACACGAGACCTCCAAACCTTGACAACTGCTACGCGTTAATATATGCATTAACTAAAACAACCTTAAGTGCAATTTGTTTCGCTTCTCACTTAGTTTATATTTACAGTGGGCTGACTCTGACAGAGATCACGTCGTACATTTAAATATAACTAAAAATACCACCTGTACAAAAACATTGCATACGTTTTTCTCAAACCCATCTACAAAAACAAATAGGCCTATTAATTTAAGTAAAAACTAAATACCCTATTATTTGTTATTAAGTAACAATGTTATTGGGTAGTTGTCAATCAAAAATTTATGATTTATAATACAACTTATCGAGAAAAAGTATTTATATAATAAACAATAATACAAATTTTAATTAAACTGTATTAGTTCAGAGTATCCTAATTTGTACGTTTATTTTTCTACCTAGTTCTTGTGGAACTATGTTTTAAAAATAAATACTGTGTAAATTTTTCTTATTTTTATTTATTTAAGAACTATTTTCCACGCATTTAGGAGTTAAATGTCAAAACAGCAAATTTGTTTACTATAAAATTACTTCTGAGGTAGGTTTCGTTACAAATGAACCGGTTTTTAGCTAGTTGTGATGGTTTTTTAATAAATTTGCCCATTTTCGAAAAATGATTGAAATACCCTAGTAAATAATATGTTTTTCTACATACTATTTAGAAGGCATGCTTAGGTGTTAGTAATGTGAAAAAAATATCGAGGACTGAAGATGTTTATAGTTCATTGTTCTATACAACTGTGAACATAGATGAGTAAACAACAAAATAAAAAATGAAAATAATAAATAAAAGAGACATACTTTACATCTGAAGTGTTTAACAACTATGTGGTCAAATTTGTGGTTATTTTTTATGGAATTTCATAACAGATAACTTTACTGTTATCTTTTTTTACTGTTATTTTTTTCCATTTTATTGATAGAAAAATGTTATTGCAGGAAATATAGCAAAAAAAACAAAGTTTTAGTTATTATTAATAAAACAAAATAACAATGTTTATCATCAGCAACCATACTGGGATCTTTTAATAGTGCAATATTGAAACCAGCACACATGCAGAATTTGACATTTAATTTTTAAACATTCACATCTAAAGTCAGTGTCGTGTTTTGGACATACAGTTGTATGGAATATTTAACTTTTACATTTTATTCTGCTATTTGTTTACTTCAATAACACCTAATCATACCCTTTTAACTATAATTTAGATAAGCAAATGATTAATTATGGTTCTTTGATAATTGATTATGTTATGATTTGTCGAAAAGTTGGGGTAAAACAGTAATAAACACTTTATACACTAACATGGATTTCATTTCATTTAATATAGTATTGCCCATAAATGAGCTCTGTGAAAATTAGTAACTACAAAATATCAACAAATAATAAAAAATATAATCAAATGTAAAAAATAAACAAGGAAGCAACTAAATCCACAACTATGAAAACATAAAATGTACTGTAAACTTTATACATATAATGTTTAACCACTCGTCAACTTTGATACACACCAGGTCTTTCAAAAGTAAGTTAAAACTTACTAGAGTTTATTATGTTTTTTAATATAGAACAAAAAATTAAGCCAAATTCTTACTTATTAGGGTTATGTTCGAATAGACGGCCATTCTCTTCCTGGAGAAGCAGTAGTTTTCCTGTGCGTAGCATTTCTTAACGTGTTGACTCAGCTACGTTTTGAATAATTATTGCTTCTTTCAGTTCTTCATCAGACCTTCTCTTCGATTGAAGGTCCTCCTGGCCTCTTGTTCTCTCCAACGAACCCATTGGTTTCAAACTTACTAACAAACCTTTCTTAACTTGGTTGATAAACTTCGTTCATATTCATAATAACACTGCTAGATTCATAATAACACAAAATTCTGCTAGATTCCTATGTTAGAAATTAATCTACAATTAGAAACCTTGTTATTACGGCAACAAATAAATAGTCATGAAAATAACAGTTGATGTTTAATAAATCCCAAGTAATTATATCTGAATACAATAAAGTGTTTTTCTATGGGATTTGACAACAAATAACGAAACTGTAACCATTTAAAGTTTTAACTTACTTTTGAAACACCCCGACAAGAATAGTTTGCACTATCAATTAAAACGTCTTATAAGGCAGTTTAAAATTTGGTATAATTCAAAAGTTTCAACTTTGCATGTAACTTTTGAATAATTTTGCTCTTGTATACGAGGGCTGCTTTTCAAATAATTTATACTTATGTCATTCGAAGTCAAAATCGTACTTAATAATTTGAATGGAGTGATAGTGTTCAAAGCTTTGCAAGTTTGATCTATTTACCATAAATATAGGTTTCTTCTATTTATAAAATATTTTCAAAAATAAATATGGATTGTTTGTTACATCAACTGAAACCATGTTTTTGTAATTTTATAATAAATAACTTTGTTCTTTTGACATTTAACTCTAAAATACGTTGGAAAATAGTTCATGTGCAAAAACTAAACCTTATTTAGTCAATGTTTTTTAATATTTTTAATTTTATATAATCTGGACTCAAGTTTAAACCAAACACAAACTGTGGTACGTTTTTGAAAAGTGTAACTAGTTCGTCTATTCCGACTGGCCCACATATAAATACAGCTTCTAATTTCTTAGCTTGTGCCAAAAACTAGTCCTTAATGTAAATTGTATTCTACTAAAATATTTTATTTTCCCCTAAGGTTTGGTTTAAATCATTAGCCTAATCTTCACATTTAAGCAAAGTTTTAACAAAATCGTTTGTGACTATTTTGATAAACTAGGCCTTTTATAGTAGCAGCTGCTATTAAAACCTCCTGAGCAGCCATTTTTGGAGAGGTGACGAGGTTTTTTATTTTTTACATCTGTTATACACAACTTTTCGCGAGATGATCAGACGTGAGACATGTGTCAATTTTTAATATAGTATTTTAAAATTACAATATAAAATTAATAAATTGATAATATACCAACAGTAGGCCCTACGCATGTATATAAATAAAGTAATTATCTGAAATATACACATCATCATTATTTTGTCAAATATTCCTCCAATGGATAAAATTATTTATTCAATACCCTTATTTTCAATTGATTTTTTCATTGTTTTATAATTGTCAATATATCACAGAAAAATATCTGACCATATGTTTTGGGTATGACTCATAAAGGGCAAATCGATGTATTTTTTGTTTTAGTTTATTTCTCCCTATTATGATAGGTGTGGGATGATTCACCATTCACGAATGTACCTATATGTTTCCAGAGTTGGTAGTTTTGATCATAAATATGAATAAATATGTTTTTACATAGATTTGTTCTTCTTTTTTACAATAATTCTAACATTTTGTACATTTTTGAAAATTCTTGCTGCCCCAACCTAGAATGCTATGTTAACAAAATAATAAAATAGATTGTTTGAGTTCATGCAAACTTAATTTTATCAAAACTAGATCAATTGATTAGAATCTATTTCAAAATGTGTATATACCCTCCTGGCTCTTTCAAAATAACCATAGGCCTATATATAAACTAATTTTCTAATCATCAAGATTTTTCCTAGAAAGGGAAAATCCCAAATAAGCTTTATAATAATTATATCATGCAATCAGTGCATATCATTTCAAATAATTACCATATAAAACACTAATTGCATGAATCTAAAATGAAGTGTGCTTCTGTGACACATCAAACGAATGACTAAATGTTGATTAGAATTACGCGACCGCGGTCACGATCCTGGTTAGACTCTACTTCTCCCCCTATGCAAATGAAAACTTATCGAACTTCCTGTAGCCGAGCGTGGAAAATTAATGAGGTTTAACCGATATTTCAAGCTTGAAAAAACACTGGTTGACACCAGAGTTGCGTAATCCAGTTGACCTTGGCTCGCTCCGCTTGGCCTAATCCGCATCTTTGAAGACGTCAAATATGATCGCGATAACTTTATAACGTCTCCATTACAAAGTTCCGCTTGTTTATCCAACAGACCGTGGAATGATTTAGTGTAATTTATTTTTAATATTATTAATTACTTCACAGCCTAATTCTCAAGATATGGCGATCTTTCTTTGACTTGGAACTGCTTTTGAAATATCCACTTTAATGCAAATGGTATGTCATGTAATGTAGACCGTTTAAATTAGTTAATGTGCCACGACTTTCCTATTACTTACTTTAGAAACCGATGATAAATTTGAACTCTGCGCTATAAAAATGTTGACTGTTATTATCGGTCAAAAATAACAGGTATTTTAATTTATTATTTTTTGTAATTAATTAATTTATTTATTTATTTATTACTAGACGGGGGTAAGTAAATACGAATGTTTAATTTGAACTCACAGATTCAAAATGGACATAAATTACAAGATTACCAATTTTCAAAAATCTTACCAATTCTTAAGACACCTAAAGTAAATTTTAGTCATTCGGACAAAGGATTGATGAGACAAATTCGTGTTAATCAATGTTTACTCTCGCCCTATGTTAATCTCCTAATCTATATAACCGATTCGGGAGCCAGATTCGGAGGACAACTGTGGAATTCAAACCCAGAGCTTCAACAAAATTATTATAAGATCGATAAAAAACATCTTTTTTGTAGTATCACACACATTTATCATTTCTAGCAACACGTGTTTCACAAAAATCAACCCAAACGACCTACCCTGCGCAACATCATCTAAATACCATAGGCATTTAAATATAATTTAACATTTGTCACAGCATAGATGACAGAAGCGTTTTTCATAAACGTTAAATGTGCAAGATTTTAGTTTTTGGAATTAAAAAAATACCTTTTGGTACATGCAGTTTTTCCTAAATTAAAATTATTTTAAATTATTACCAACACTTTCCATTAACATATGTGCGTTAACATATCTACTAGACAATGCCAATACAGTAGCGACGACAATAATTCATAATTCCACAAATTATATTTCCCACAACTGAGCCTCTAATTGGTTTAGAGGCTAGTGCTTTGACTTTGTGTGCAAAAGGTTCGAAATTCAAATTCCGTGGTGGCTCACATAGTTACGGTATAGACCCAGCTAAGTGAACAAGTGAGACCAACAGTTAGTAATTAATTCTGGTTGCCAAAGATAGAAATAAGGCAACTAGACGTTCTAATCACACCACCCAATCACCCAATGGAGACGCGTCTAGAGGACCTAATCTTTCCAGTAATTTTGCCAGAAAAAGTTAATAAATTTAAATTTTCTAAGTTTCCTATTGATTTTAATAAATCTCGAATTTCCTATGTTTTGTCAATGATGAAACGAACTTTTTTATCATATAAATAAACCAAAATAAAAATTTCAAAAATGCCTTCAGTTTTTCTCCAGTATGTACATCCATCACCGCCTAATACCGATGCTTTATCTAAAACGAATCTTCACTTACTAAAAAATTCCTAACATGAAATACTCCTCCGTCGTGATATCAAAGATCGTGTAAAAGAGGAGTGAAAACAGGCTGTGTCAAAATAAATGAACCCGACTTTGAATATGTATAACAAGTGTTTATATAACATGACGCAGCAATGTGGTTGTGTATAATTGGAATGCTAACAAAAGCGCCTTGGTTACTGTTTACAAAAGATTTGACAAGCCTCTCGTGATTTTACTCTGAGTTTAGCATAGGAATCATTTTTAATTGACACAACTCCATACATCACGATTGTATTATTAAATTATACGTTTCATATAAGTCAATATATTTTTAGGTCTCCAGATAGGTAAAGCATTCTTTGCAGGACACAAGTTGAAAGAGTTGCTTCAAAATGAACACATCGTCATAAGAGTAATTAAAAAAAAAACCTAATTGGGTTATTTCTTCTAGTAGAAATGAAAATACGAGAAAACTAAAACTTTACTGTTATCTTTTAACGTATTTTATAATAGTACTTAATGACAACAATGGGATTTTATACAACTTTGGTAACTATGGATATCTAAATGTTAATTTAAAGTGGAAAAAATATAAATAAAATGTTGACTCCCACATAATATATAAAAGAGACAAAATCAAGTGATGATATTTTGACAACAGTTGTAATTTTTACAAGGTAGCCTCTATTTTTTACAATTATTTAATTTAGAAATCGAAAGGAATAAAAACAATTATTAATATTATAACATCATTGGATTTCTTTTAAAAATAATTATATTACAGGATGCAACGCATATGTACAATGCACACATATAATTACATGGTACTGGTAGATAAGGATAACGACGGGTTGACAATACATATAAATGATCTCATATTCCAAATCGCCTAATACTGAAAGAATAGTCAGGTAGTATTAAAGAGGTATTTGTGTAATTAAATATAACTCAAATGAATAGGATTAATATAAGCATAACATGAGTATAACATAGACAAAATATTTAACTTATATAAAACATGATACTAATTTGGGTAACCTTGATAAAAGGTACCGTTCATTTTGTTCATTGTTGCAGAAAATACTTTGCTTCCCAGGGACTTTAAAGAAGATTTTTCAATGTATAATTTTATCAATAAAATTTAAAAAGGCTACAAAAAATAATATAAATTAAAAGAAGGGTGAAAAAAACAAAAACAAGCCTAACCCTCGCCCAATATTGTGTACTCTTTTTATTTCTTACACCAAGTGTAAGGGTCCATTCTATTTATGCTGTATATTCTAAATTATTATTATTATGATGTTTTCTGAAACTATTCTAAATACAATAAATACAATGGACTGCCTCGATAAACTGTTAAATCAGATGTGCCAACCTCACCTTCACGTGGTACGAGGTGTTACGGAGGAATAATATTTTTTGAAATTATTTTTCCAAATATATTAACTTCCAAACTGACGAGGCTCTGGCTTAGTACTGTTATGTTACGGTTAAGATAAAAAAAAGAAGAAAAGTTTTAATTTTCCGTTTAAGATTTAAGGAGTGTCACAATACTTATAGGCTTCATCAGTTCTAATATCTTCAAAAACATTTACCTTTATTTTACTAATGACACGTCTTTACTTAAACGTTTTTAGTTTTGGAGATAATTTTTGCTGCCAGTGAATCGTCTTTTTTAAACTAAACTTTTACATAGGAAATCCAACGTCATATCCAGTAATGTTGTGGTTAAAAATACATTTCCTTCCTTCATATACTACTGTAAAACGTCGAAGCTATCAGTCAGATGTTCCTGCTTCTGTGACAATAATCAACATTTTCATCACCCATCTGGCATACACTTTTGTTGCCCAGTTTTTTTGTCATAATTTCATAAAATACTGAATGTGAAACAATGAAGAACTCCTTAGATTCTAGATAATTGTGATTTGTATGAATTGATTTGTACTAGGTCATCGGTACGCCCGCAGTGTACGTCATCATGGATATTTGTTCACCCTTCTCGAAACCGTCTAACCACACTTTCACTCATAACATCGGATTCATAAAATTCACGCAGTTGCTTGTGAATTTCAAAGCTGATGCAAACAAAACCCGAATCGTAGCATGAATCTCACAGTTGGTAGGAACATTTACTATTGCACCCATTGTGAATTATTTAAAACCTGCACCAATAACGATTCCGATTTCAGCTAGTTAGACCTAACTGCTCGTTATATTGGTTTGACAAGATAACTGCTGGCTAAATAAGTAATATAAATACTCATATGCAGTTTCGCAATTCACCAACAATATGATAATTATAAAACGAACTCTACTTTAAATTTCTCACACCAACTCCAATCTTAAATATTTGTCACCATCTCTCTGAAATGATCACTATTTTACATACACGTGACAAAACACTAATATGTATTCCTGATTTTTTTTTGACAACCCACCGCGACATGTACGTAGGAAGCAGTTATTGAGGACATCCCGGACCTCAGTGGGGTAGTGTGGCGGTGAGACATTTTGTTGGAAGTGTACGGAGTCTTCTTGGCAGGCCTCATGAATCTGTGGTTTTAAAAAGTTGTTCAGTATATATAGGTACAATATCCCTTTGATGGTTTTCTCTTGAAATAAGAAAGGGCCGTAAACTTTGTTTTTGCTTAAGGCACAAAAGTCGTTAATTTTTGAGCTATCAAGAATATATTCCAAGGATTGGAAACTGCGCCTAATCCGACAATTATTCACTTTTACCAGTTTACCAGTTGTTTGCAATGAAATCGTGATCTTCGTGCAAACGATGTAGCATTTCTCCACAAAACTCTTTACGAACTATCAGTGTTTTTAGTTCTTACCCCATGGATAATCTGCACTGGTTGAAATGCAAACGTGTTTTCAACACACGCTAAACAATCGCAATTTGAACACCAAGCTTGCTAGAAGCACGCAGGGTTGATTTATAGGGTTGAATCACAACAAAGCTTTGCCTCACTTTCTCTACGACATCTTCAGATGCACGGAGATGCCCTGAAGATTTCTTATGGGTTAATGAACATTCGGTTTCAACAAAACACGTATGCCACTCATAAATGGTAGGTCTACTGGGAGGATCTTTCCCAAATGTGCAACTACTCCGTATGAAAATTCCGTTGCACGATTGTCGCAGATTTCGATTTTTCAAATCAAAACACACAGCCAATGCGTTCTGGAACTGTCGCTAGCTCTAGCGGTGGTGATATTCGGTACTATTCCCTACGTGAGTCAAAACTTGATATACAAAATTACACCAACACAAAGAAGTTGGAATAAATTTATATGAATTTACAAAGTTGTAAAGTCCTTTTTGAAGCATCTTCTTCAAATAGAGGCTTCGTTTGTGCCATAAACTTTTCAAGCACGAAAATTGTTTTTCATCAACATTCAATATCGTTTTTTACCAATAATTTCTGAACCGTAATTTATTTAAATTGACATTGGTTTGAAACGTTGATCTTTACATTTAACAGAGTTGATCTTTAAATCCTTAGTTTAGATTAAAAACTAGTTAGCTCTTTGAATGATGTTTTGAGTTTTACCACATACGAAACTGATGAAAATCAGTCTACACGTTTTTGAGCCGAAGAGAAAAAAGCACAGATGGCAGACGCATAATTCGTTTCTTTATCCAAAGGCCTCAAAACTGATAACGACATCAATTGTTTTGCCCCATCACGTGACGTTTTATATTACTTATAAGTGACAAATTAAATTACCCGTCATATTGTACTATTAACCCAATTATATAAATGTAAATATCCAAGTTTGAGAAAAACCAATAACTTTTTAAACAAAAAAAATTATACAAATATTGCTTTTGTTGCCTTGTCGGCATGTTTTAAACGGAAGAACAAATTCACGAAACCTAATTAAACGTCAATCCTTAAAACCCACAAAAACAAGGACAACATATTGCAAATTGCACTTAATGATAAGAAACGTACAGTACAAATGTTTTTGTGAAGTATGTATAATTATGTTGATTATATCAGTAACGGAAAAAGTGACAACTACTTTGGAAAAAAAAGAAAGAATCTTGGAATCATTCCAGATACGTAATACTTAGAACAATGTTTACTGTGTGACATATTTCCAATGAGAGAAATAGATATTTTTTAATTAATTTTACTAAATATCAAATATTTATTGCAGTCAACTAATGTTTTATTTCCTTGTAAACACATTTGATCAAATACCCATGAATTAAGTGTAACTACAACAATATTCATATTAAATGTTGAGCTTGACTTATGAGAAAAACTATACAGTATAACAAACACACAGAACACAATTCTCATAAATTTTTTTAAAAAATACGCCTAAGTATCAGACGCGTTTCAACGACAAGGTCGTCCTCTGATTGGTGTAGCTCGTGTATCACTGAAGAGGACGACCTTGTCGTTGAAACGCGTCTGATACTCAGGGGTATTTTTTTAATGAGAATTGTGTTCTGTGTGTTTGTTATACTGTACAACAATAATCTTTAAAAAATATGTATTTTGTTCTCAGATTAATATTTATAACAAATAAATTATTTTTCTCAAGTGGCTACAAAACCCTGGGTAATGCTATATCTTCCAATTGGGTTAGAGACTAGCCTCCTCGCTTATTGGTCAACATGTTTTAGGTTCACTCTTTGAGGAGGGGGTTGACTCCTCATCGTAAGTTATTATAGAGCTAAGATTGATAGTAAATTCTGGTTGGGAGAGTTAAATGGCGACGGTAACTCAATTTGCTGGCCATACATTATCTTTATATACTGTTTCGCCAGAGGAGTAAAATTATTACTATGCTGTGGTCTACAATTGTTTTTTTTAAATTTCTGTCATAATATACCAATGTTATGTATTCGCCTTAAAATTTGATTTAATACCTTAACAGATGATAGAAAAGTTACTGAAAATGAACAACACTTTGGAAACTCATTCACCAAAAGAACGAAAACACAGTGTTTCGCAATAAACACTTTATTTGTTTATGACGACGTCATCATACTGAATTGCTACATACTTGTACGAAAAACCTTCTTGACATTAAACTACAACTGGAAATGCAGTTGAGCGTAGAATTAGCATTTTCAGTTTTATACCAGTGACTAGAAGGGTTATGTACATGTAACAACCGATGATGATCATCATTAGAGAAATAAATGATGATCGTCATCATGAACAAATAAAGTGTTTAATTGCGTTTTCTTTCATTTGGTGAATAAGTGAGTGCTATTACACTCTTTGCTTAAACACAGAACTCAAGCTATAATGAAACTCATACTACTTAAGGAACATAAATAACTATTATGCTCCTAGAAATCTTCAGTAACTAAAATGAATTCAGAATCTTCCAGACATAACTCCATTAAGCGACTGTCTATCCATTTGTCAAAAATCTATAAGTCTCAGTGCATCCTGATTGAAAACTATTCACTTTCGACGATTAGGGTGCTCTGCAGTTTCCTCTTATAGACCACGTTTCCTGCACCAGTAATTATACCCATCAAGTGGCAGTGCCCTGTAACAAACCGTACCACCTTCCTATATTTGCTATTCACTAACGAGAGAAATCAGATGCAATTTGTTTAGAGGAGGTGGTGAGAGTTTCCATAAACCTGAGATACTCTTCCACGTACTCTCGTTCTTTTTCTGAGCCCAAGTATTGAAGCCAGCCTTAACAACTAATAGCCCAACTACACAACTCTTCGATATTATATAATTTGTCGTATACTCCTAAATGTATTTACAGTACATTTAATATATATATATATATATATATATATATATATAATTGATAGTCATTAACTATGATAATGTAGGAGTTACTATTTAAATACACTTTTTTACGGACTTGGTTTCTTTCTTAGTGTAGAGAAAATGTGTTTAACAATATAGTACTGTACATCATTTATTCACAGCAAAACATTGACTCAATCTAAAAAAACAATATTTATTATATTGTAACATTTAATTTAATGTGTTAAAGCACTAAGTATGGTTCATTTATTTCATGGTAACTTTGAATGACTTCTGAAAGTAAAACAGACGAAAACAGAAAAAAAATATATATATTTGATATTTATATTTCGTATAATGATACTAATTCTGTAAAAATCCTAAGACAGTGGAGAGATCTAACATGTAAAGGATTACAATTATTTGGGTCAGATTGTGTCATTTCCCTAGATAGATAATACGAAGGTGATTAGTAGAATTAATTGTTTCTGGTTGGAAGAAGTATTGGTCTATCGGGAGAATTGTTAAGGGTATCTTCTCAAACAAACTGAAATTGTAGGTAATATCTATCTTTGAAACTCAGCCGTGTCTATTCAACTATTCTGTATGGATGCTAATATTGGGCGCTCACGAGTAAACTAGATTGGATAAGGATAAGGTTAGTATGGAAAGGAAGGATAGGGTGTGCAATAAGAAGATTGAGAAATGTGCGGTTGAAGAACGTGAAGAGAGAAACGAACCTTTTAAATTGGACTTTGGCTAGCCAAAAATTTAAGATCAGCGCTGGGCCAAAATATGTAGGGAATAAATTCCTAGAAACAATCACAGAAAAAAAAGAAAACCAGCTCTCAGGTTGAGGAGTGAAATAGTGAAGAAAGTGCGTGATCAAAGGCAACCACAGGCATGAAACAAAGTATTATGGTCGGGTGTTTTGAGAAGAAATACAAATTTTATTTGTCTGATGGTTTTTAAATATCAAATACAGAAATGGTGTATTTGTGTAACATGTATTTAGTGAAATTTTGTTTTAACTGTAACTTTGTTTTAGCAAACTGTATTACTATATTACCATTGTCTTTTAATCTGTGGAAAATGTCAATAAATATTTTTCTAGTATATTATTCTATATTTATTTATGTTTTGTGCTAAGCTGTAATCATGCTAGTAACTCAAGTCCACACAGTATAGACTCCATAGGCATTATGACCGGTAGAAACACGTCCTTCACTTCAAACTTGACCCGCCACTGACGTTATTAACTTACACTAAAATTAAGTATTGAATAACAAAAGTTATAAAATATCAAACCCAAACTAACTTGAGACGTAATCCAATAACAATACTGTTTACCAATGTCGAGACGTAGGTGTTCAACGTGTGGGTTGTGGTAATAAACTCTTGACTAATTTTAATGGCAGTCTCCCACACGTGGCCTAAGAGCCTTTGCAACTGTATAAAGCTTGAGACTACGAGTTTGGTTTTACGATGCATTAAATAAGCAATTAGGAGATATTGCTTGCCAAAGTTAGAAGATCAACGACAGCAGTGGAATTTACAAATATCTAAACTGGTATGATTTTGCTAAGGAATACTTAAAATTAACAGCAACTGCGACGAACATTCCATGAAGGTTTTGATGTAGTCTAGCTCCGATAAACATATTAATACGAAAACGAAATCTCGCAGAAGTGCGTAACTAAGATGTTTCCCTTGAACCAACATTTTGCTTTTACACCCTATTTTTCACTTCTGACTAAAATAATAGATCTGTTTTAAATTTTCTGATGTTTTGAGGTTAGAAATGAATTTATGTTGTAGTATTTCCTGATACGGTTTTTAAGAGCTTACACTATAAGCTACCGTAAGGTATTAGAATCTCTGACTGAGAAATTATTCCTGAAAATTAGTCTAAAGTTATACAACCATAAGAATAAAACAGCAGGCCGATGTGGCAATACATGTTACAGTACCCAAATTACTTAGGATTTCTTACCATTAAAAAACTCAAATATGTATCTGAAATTTTTTAAGGAAAGCCCAATTTGTATTCGTAGAAACAAAAATCATTACGACGAAGACGTATTCAACTACTTCAGTCTAAAATAATGTTTTTACATTACAAAAGTAGTATATAATTTACTTTTTCTACAAGTTTGGATATTTATAACCTATTAGTAGAGGGAAATTTGAGTATAAAAGTGATGTACCTGGGAAGTTGAATTTTAAGTAGTTGTTTTTATTTTTATTTTTATACATGCAACTGAGTGGGAAACCGAAAAAAAGTAGCAAAATCAGACTGTTGTTTTGCTAGAAAAGTGCATTTTTTATGAATTTTAATTGCAACGCTACGCTAATTTTTAAATATCTCCATCTCCATTAAAAATAATAAAAAAAATAAAATACTCGGAAACGAAGATACTATTGCAGTGGTAGGGTAGTAACATTAGAGTTCTTTATTACCTCGAAAAATTTGAATTTCTGAATTAAAGATTTTTTTTTTCACATATGAGGTAAAAATCATCAGATCTTCACAAAAATTGGACAAAATATGTATCTTTACACTAAAAACCGGTAATAAATTTGCAAAACAATTTCATTTTTACGACCACAGTTGGCCATTTTCGAACAACATTGAGAGCATTGTAATTTAATGAGAAGTGGTCGTAGGTAAATTTAACCACCGATTTCTAGCCTAAATTGGATATTTTGTCCAATTTTTGACATTATGAAAAAAGACATTTTGATTTTTACTCAATTTATTTAATTATTAGTGAAAAGGTTTTAAATTCAGAAATTCGAATTTATTGAGGATAGGAAGTACTCTTATTGTTACTATACCATTTCAATAGTACCGAGTTTTTTTCTATTTTCTATGACCCATAGATATTTTAAAAAAAATAGTGTAGCGATGCATTAAAAATGCACTTTTATTCACTTTTCTAGGGAAGCTCCAGTCAGATTTTGCTATTTTTTTCGAATCCACTCAGTTGCATGTACAAAAATAAAAATAAAATAATAATAATAAAAATCAAACTTTCCAGTTACTTTTCATCAATTTGTTGGACTTATTACCCTCTGCTATATATAAATTCCCTCCTATTACATCAAATTGTCCTTACATTCCGACAGGGTTACACTAAATGTCCTGGTACTACTAACTTACCTTTACAACTGTCACCATATATTCAAACTTGTCCAAGCTATTGCAAAATGCTATATGGAAGGTATATTAAATGAACCTAAGCTGAATGATCCTTTGAAGTTTTTAGACTACTTGAATCCTGGCCTTTTTGACCTCTTTTTTCATAAATGTTAATGAACGATAACCAGCTTTCTTTGTTATTATATGAAAACCGTTGAAAAACTCACTTTCTTTCTTTAAAATATTTATTTTTTTTACTAATCAAAAATTTACCTCTTTGGAAAATAAATTTTATAAAAGTAGTTTCATTTTCTTTTTGCAAAACTACACAGCGTCAGGTTGAGGTGCAAAATAAACTGGTTCTTAAATGTACGTTTCCGATAAATGCTTCAGTCCGTTGCATGTGATCTTAATAACGACATGCTCATTTTATAAATTTGAATTTTCATAAAAGGAAGTAGTTTTTTCCTCTCCCAATTGAGTCAAAGTTGAGACAACATTGACAATTAGGAATAGCAACAGGACAGAGTTCAACAAACACCGTCCAATCAACAAATTACGTTTTCTCCATCGTAATCTCCGTCCCAGACACCTACTCGAGAGACTTCAAAATCTGTCTGTTTACCATGATTTCGTTATCCCGGGTATGACGTTAACTCCTTATTCAGGATTCTGGATCCTGAACTGTTCAAATGGCCTAGTACCTAAGTGATTCGTTGAAACTATAGGAGGGAGCTAGCCTGGCCTGTGGGTGGGCGGAGACATCTGTAGGGCACAAATTGTAGTTGTATTTTTTCCTAACTGTTATATACCTCTCATAAAAGAATCTTATATTCGTCGATGATTAAAATTAGAGAATCAATGCGAATAGATGGAGAATTATCAGAAGAGTTCAACAAGGGACGATTACCAAATTGACTCTACTTGATGACCACCAGTCAATATAGAAAATAAAGTATTCTGTAACACCTTTAATTTCGGATATGTTTCAACGAAAGTAATAAAGCCTCTTTCACTGAAAAGGTAGAACTAACAACAGGCAATTTGTCTCCAAACTGGAGACTTCTCAGTGAGATACCACTTAAAAATAATGGAGTTTGTAGTTTGCCGTGTGAATTTGAGAAATTTGTTCCGCTCAGCATAGTCGGTAAGCTGTACGATCTGTAGTTCTAAGGTAGTGATAACCCCAAGATCGTCATGGATTTCGTAACTAAACTAGGAAAAAAGTTTTCCAGTTGCGTCGTATAAATATTGCATGATAGATCCATTTTGAGTCACAATAGAGAAAGGTTACGATACTAAAAGAAAGAACGATAATAGACTGATGATAATTAAATCTTAATTGAAATCAATAAAAACATTCCACATATACGAGTAATTTTACAGCTACATTTTCTAAAAAATTCAAATTGAATTCATAATAAAGTGTAAAACGTAACATGCATTTTGCCGACACCATGAATTTAATCGACTCTTGAATACGATTAAAACGTTTTTATCGGGAAAATGTTAATTCAGGAATAAATTTATTCACAAGTGTATTCTTTTCTTGCACTTCGTTTTAACAACACTTTTGACGTATGGTTGTTGTGATGCATTAAAATCTTAGATCGACAATGTTAAGGAAATGAGTTTATCAGTATGTTAGCTTATGTTTAGGATAAAAATTAAAATAGTAAAACGGAAATTTAAAAACATAAAATGTTTAAGATTTTTATTTTAATCACTTTAATTTAATAACCTGTGGAAAATGCGTTCACCAAATGAAATAAATGTTCATATTTCCACGACACTTTATTATTAAACAAGAGGAAATTTCAATGGCTGAAACATGATGTTTATAGGTACGCAAACTTAACACAACTGAACTATAAAGACTCGGCCACAACCTCAAGTGTTATGTTTATAGCAGTGGCTATGTCATTATAGTTCCAATTATGTTTAAAATTATAAACAAATTATTTTTATTCAAACATCAAATTGAGATGTAACGCATCCGTCAAAGACTAACAATGTTATTGTTTAACAAGAGCCTCGTGTTGTGTTGGATAGATACAGCATAGCACTAGTTGTTCCCAACGATTGATTGATTATAGAATATATACGATATTGAGATTTATTATTCAATCCTCGTTTAACTTCAGTACAATACAGAGTGGCAAGTACTCCGTGTTATAAATATCACTTCATTGTTTTGTAAATGTCTCCTTGGTTGTAGAGAAACACCCACACATTAATATCTCTAACCAAAGAAGCAAGTTAAATTTTAACGAGTCTCATATGGGTCGTAAAACCAAACATTTTGTTACAGTTATGTAGTAATGTTTTAAATTGACCACCATTCTTGTTTATGTTATAATTAGTAATTTTTAAGAGATTATATTATTTGGTCGCCATCTTAGTTCACCATATTTGAATTACCGGTAAAATATTAACTATTATGTGATCAAAAGAAAAGTTTATTAATAACAAGCAAATTGGTAAACATGAATTTTCGACGGCAAATGGAACTTAAAATTAGCAGTATGTACGCTATTTTTGTCCAACGAAAACTACATCACTATATATATAAACGGCTTTGTCCTGACTGACTGACTGAATGAATGACTGACAGAGAATCAACGTAGAGCAAAAACCAACAAAGATATTGATACCAAAATTTAAAGGCATATTTGTATGAGGTCATAGACGCTCACTAAGAAAGGATTTTGCGAAATTTTAATTGTAAAGGGTATTAAATACAAAAAGAAAAACAAGTCAATTTCATTAATTTAATTTTAAACGTCAACATACACGCGCCTAGCGGCAAAAAGATAAGACTCGAATCAAAACAAATTCTAAATCTAATATTTTCCGACCCAATTATAACAGCTAATCCAGAAAATTGTCAATCTAAAACAAATCAAAACCTATATTAAAATTGCGCCTAAGAATTTGATTAATCCATAAAAAATAAAAATACACAGTTAAAGACAAGAAAACTTAAATAATTTGTTTTTATCTAGACGTGAAAGGTCAACTTGGAAAATAACCGAATTGAAAATATAACTCCGATCTTTCGCCGATTATAAAAATACAGAAGACCTAGAGACAAAATGAGATATACAGAAATACGAAGTAGATATTTCTAAATATAAAACATCACCTGAGTTCATATAAATATTTAATAACAAAGACATAATCTGTCGAAATATGAACGAAAATCTGGAATTAAGATGGCGACCATTAGAAGCAAGACGTTAGTTATAAAATACACGCCCACAGAAGTTTGTGATTGGAGAAGAATATGGCGGGACTTTCTTCGCCGATATGAATAGAAATTGTATATATTTATATCAATATAAGATATTTTTCTTTATCCTTTGAGAGAATTTATTTAACCCTATTCAACATTCTAAATTTTAATTGAATAATGTAAAATCATATTTAAATATATAAATTATTAACAGTTTCTTTAATAAGTAGGATCATAAATTACATTTCATCTTTCCCCCAAAAATAAACAAGATTGCATAAGAACAATGAACTTATAAAAACAATATCTCTGTACACCTTTGTTGAAAAAAAATAATTGAATAATTTTTTCAGTGTATATTTAGAAGCCATTAAGACTATATGGATGCTTTTCTGGACTGTTCAGTTTTCCTAAATAATAGTATTAAAATTTATTAAATAGAACATCAGAAGATTTTAAATTAAGGCTCTAATACTTAATCTATCTATCTATCTATCTATCTTCTTCTATATAAATAAAAATGTAAATGTGCGTTTGTTCAAAATCGATAATCTCAGAAAGTTCTTCACCGATTGCTTTGAAATTTGGACACAGTATTCCATTCGAATCCACGAGTGTTTTTATATACTTTTTGAAAAACTGTAGCATCTAATGAACATAAAAACAACAAAAAATATGCTCAATATTTAACAAAAATGCAAGCGCCATTACATATGTTTATGGACTATAATAATAACAGCTGTAGTCAACTGTTTCCTATATTTCCATTATCAGCTGATTTCAAACTTCAAACAACTGTATGTATTTGGATTTCTATCTTTTAAGATAGGTTTTTGTGAACAACGACATCATTCTGTTGAAGTAAAAACAAAACACACTATATTAAATATTTTCAATGTTTCCAAATGTATTGTTGTAATTAACAAATGTTTAAATCAATTATTTTGTAAGACATTCCGTTAGTACAATAACATTTACTATAGCATTAATTTCGTGAGTATAAATATTTTTTTGTATTTTTTCACCGTCTTTCATTTGGTTAAACCAGATTAAATAAAAAAATTACAATAACTCAAATAACATTTTTTTTGTCATAACCTATTTTCATCATTATAATATTAATAACTATATTAAACCATTTGATTTATCAATATAAAATTAAAAATAATTAGGCCTAAAAGGTCATATTTTTATCTTTCTTTTAAAATTAAAAAATCTTAATAAATACAAAACATAAAATTGTAACAACTAGGCCTACAATTCAAAAAACCCATTTATTTTATAATCTAAACTGTATTAAAATTCCAAATTTTATAATAACATAACTATATAATTAATTACTTCTAAGATAATTAATATATCAATATGAAATAAAAAACACTTAAAAGACAATATTTATATCTTTATTTTAAAATTAAAGAATCTTTATAAATACAAAACATAAAATTGTAACAGTTAGGCCTACAATTTAAATAAAAACTTATCTAAATGTTACATAAATAATAACTTTTTTAAAACAGGTTATTGTACACAATGTTATTTTCTCGGGAATATTAAATTAGGACAGAGATTTTGTATTGTTATAAATAAAAGAGGCAATTTTCAATTTATAAAATATACCATTTACCATATTATAAATAGGCCTAGCCTACTATTAAATTCTAATGTCTTTTTTTTTTTTTAATTAGATTGTAACATATTGTTTTCTTAATTTTAAATATTATCTTAACGCAAGCTTTTATTGGTTTGTGTGTGTTGAAATATATGTTGGCTCAATCTAGGCCTAACTTAAAAATATTATTTGTACTAGCTGGACATCCGAATCAACTGTTTCATCAGTTATTTTATTAAATTGGGTGCTATGGTAATGAATGCCAATAGGTAGATTCAAGAAATATGTATTGGTTCATCTTTCTAGGCCTAACCTAAAATTATATTTAATTTATTTTACCTACCTTAATGGCAACATACACACATAATTTATGTTGTTGTGCACATCTTTGGCATAGTACGTTTCTATTGATATTTATAAATTTCATGTTTCAATAGTAATTTTTTAGTTTTTCATAATGTTGTTTATTTATTGATACTACAGCTGCTAGACACTGGGTTTAATGCCCAAAGATTTTTTTACGATTTTCAAAATAAATTTACAAATAATATGGAATATAAAAAATGTTTTTATCAAAATGAATCCTACTCTATGTTACTCTGGGATAGTGTAGCTTTTTATTTAAAAAAATGTTTCAATTGGTTCCATATTTCCAACATAAAAATGTTCAAGTATTTCCCAATATTCAAACCAATTATAAGAATTGCGATTGGCTGAGTGAACGAGCTATTCTTGCCTCCAAGAACAAAGACGTCTACGGACTAAATAATATTATTCAGACTAAAATTCAAAGCGAGGTAGTCACATACAAGTCCGTCGACACTGTTGTAGAAGCAAATGAAGCAAATAATTACCCAACAGAATTTTTAAATTCACTCTATCTGCTAGGGATGCCACCACACTTAATGCAATTGAAAATCGGTGTGCCGATAATCATCTTGCGAAATATCAACCAGCCAAAGCTTTGCAACGGCACAAGACTTGCAGTGAAACAATTAATAAACAACGTCATAGAAGCAACAATCTTGACAGGACCTTACAAAAATGATGATGTCCTCATTCCTCGCATTCCTTTAATTCCAACAGACATGCCATTTAAATTTAAGAGATTGCAGTTCCCAATTCGATTGGCATTTGCAATTACCATTAACAAAGCTCAGGGCCAAAATTTAGAATTGTGTGGCTTAGATCTAGAAACGGATTGCTACGTTAACCAGATAATCTGTATATATACACAAACAATGGAACTACAAAAAATATTGTGTACCCACAAGCATTGTTTAAATAAACATATTTTAATTTATGTCTTTATTTATGTCTTTTATTTATTTTCCATTTAACCAGATGAGCCACAGCAATGCGTGGCCGGGTACAGCTAGTATTAATATATACCATGATGGTATACAAGAATTGTATAATTGGTTTTTTCTTATATGTATTAGTAATTTAATTTATATATTTTTTTCTTTTGTAAGTTCTTTATTTCATTTTTGTACTCCTTTGTGGCTCCTTTAAATTCGCCGTTCCTCCCTGGGTCCCAAAATGACTTGTTGAGATGTTTTAGGGCAAAGCCATAACTAGAGAACAATAAAAGGGGCGCAGAGAGTAGAAGGGATATAATATGAGCCGGGTACGAGCATTGTGTACAATGACTGGATCGCTAATAGTTCAATTTGAATCTTATTTGTTGCGATTGTGAAAAATCCTTTAAATGATATTGTTAAACTGTTACTATCAAGTGAAAAAACCGCTGAAGAATGTCAAAAACCCATGGGAAAGGAAGAAGGCCAAGGAGAGAAATAAAGTGACACAGTGAGTGTTCATGTCATCATGGTTGTGGGACAAAACTTTATGTTTCAAGTTCCAAACACTATAAGTTGACAATTACATTTATTGTTTCTGCAGAGATAAAACCTGATTTGCAAACATATACTCACCTAAATGTTATAACTGCTTTCAGAATTTTCCCCCACCTCACGCCTTAGGAGAAAGGAGTTTCACTAAGTTAAAATTGATCAAAATGCCATTAAGATGTACCATTGGGTAGCAGTGACTTATTAATCTTGGTATCAACTCCATAGAACACAACACTCTCAGGGGCTCTTCTGTAATGCATACGAGCGTGGCAATCCCGAAGGACTATAGCTGGATCTACACCTTTTCTCCGTAGTCTTGGTTAGATTCCTCCCTTTCAACTTTCTCTTTACCAACTCTTGTCTTTTCCGATCGTGAGGCTATTAGACTATTCGAAAACAAAGGGTCTTTATTTTATGGTTTTTTCTTCCTATTTTTATAAGGCGATGATGACCTTGAATTTTTTGTCTTTAAATAAAAACAACAAAACATAGGACACAAGAACGCCTCCTTTATTTGCCATGATAAATAATCAAAATATTTCTTGTAATAAAAATCAAAAATGAAGAATTGAAGTGATTTTATTATTGATATCATTCATTCGGGTATTTTATCATTTAAATAATTAAAAGACGTTTCGAGAATATAAATCAACTATTATAATCAAGTGAAAAACCTAGATCATGACAAATTTTTAATGAACCAGCCTAGTATTCTATGACTGTTAGAAACAAAAACTGGCAAACTAAGAAAAACCATGGTTAAACTATCAAAATAACTAAGATTATATATTAAACGAGATAAACAAATCACAAGTTAACAGAACTGCACACTAACACATTAACGGTGTATGTAGAAATGTTGTCAAATGTCCAAATAAACTACATCAATAATATGAACAACAAAATTCATATAAAATCAGAACTTTTTAAATTTAATAATTCTTTTCCCGCATTTTTAATTGTATATATTATTAATATCATGAAAATAGATAGACACCAACATTTTATTGTAAATGTTT
The DNA here is from genome assembly GCA_963513935.1 of Aphrophora alni. Lineage (NCBI taxonomy): Eukaryota > Metazoa > Arthropoda > Insecta > Hemiptera > Aphrophoridae > Aphrophora > Aphrophora alni. The sequence continues at coordinate 101,937,715 of OY740770.1, read as the reverse complement.
AATTTTTTATTTATTTACCTGTAATCAAGCTGCTTGATGCAAGTGTCTATAAACACGCTTAAAATTCTAGTATTTTAGGATGATTAAGGTAAAACAAACGAAGAATTTTAAATAAAATCTATTTTTTGAGGCCTAAGTTTGAGTCTTACCTAATTTACCTAATTTAAGCAGGTAACTCCATACCCCCTACGCTACTCAGTAAGTAGAAAGCCAAGGATCGGTTTGTCCCAAGGAACATAAATCCTAACTTCCTCTTTTTGTGGGGCATAGGTTCCACCTGGTCACAGAAGCTGGCGCCATTGCTCGGATTCGTGTGTAATACTTTATCTGTATGCGTGAATGAGGGCTTTACAACAGTTTAGTTGTAGGCGTTTAGTGTGAGATGGTGCAATCAACTCAACAAGTAAGCATAAGAAGTTTCTCTCACAACAATTTGAAGCCACCCAAACCGTGGTTACATTTTGATGAAGGGGTCAAGTGAACAAACAGGAAGAGAGTGATTATCATGTACATCCGTCTGCTATTTTAAAGGTCAAGGGGTCAACCTTGGCGTGTGGGCACTCACTTATTAATAACGTCTCCCCACTTATTGTAACGCCTGGCAATAATGAGCGGAGACTATGATGTCACATAGATAAGTGGTTCACACTTAAGTATCATCGCACTTAAAGGGTCGACAGATTTACCCGCATTTATTTTCTCACTGTATGCTTATTGAGAGAAAGTGTTGTGATGGGAAGAAAATCTAGGTTGGATATTTGATAATTTGGTAAAATGATTATTTGTTTACATTATTTTCTCATAAATTAATGTACCTATTTTATTTAAAATATGTACAAATAAGGTTTTTCAAAAAAGACAAACTTTGGCGTATTTTAACAAAAGTATAATTCCAAAAGAGCTTAGAATGATTCCATTAAAATTTCAACTCTGGAGTTTTCGGTCAAAAACTCATAAAAAACGTTCATTATAAATATGAATTTATAAAACTCTCAAAAATATATAAATCATGTTTTTTATAACCATATAAAAAACATGATTTATATATTTTTGAGAGTTTTAAATTTTCAAACTCTATAAAAATTTCCTTTAAATTGCTGGACCGATTTTGATAATATATATTATTGTATATAGGCGAAAAACCTTTTGGTCGCCTTCTGAAAAAAAGGACAAAGGAACTTAAAATAAAGTCTCCTAGTCCTCGAATACTGTAATAGCGTCAGTATAGAAAAGAACCAGAGTTGATGAAGAGGGACTTGATAGTAAAGATGACAAAGAATGACGACAAGAATAAAATGTAGATCTAGCAAAGGTCTCTCGGGATTCGCAAGCCTATATTCAATTTAGACGAGCTTCTGAGTACTTGAATTTAAATATAATTGTGCCAAATTGTAAATAAAACAAAATTATGGTACGTTAGTAATTGATGAAATATACAAAAATAAATCCATCTGTCATTTAGCTTCTTTTAATCTCCTAAATATAATTATTTAGCTAGTTACTCCTAGTAGATATTTTGGTTATACTTTGATGTATAATTAATTATTTAATCATTATTATTTAGAGAACATCAAATTTAGTTTCATTGATATCATTATTTTTTTTAATTTGTTGTAAATTTTTAGCATAGGAAACTAAATGTTTATTTGAACGCTAACAAATTATTAAAGGATCTACCTAATAGGGTATTTACCTAATACATGGGGTATATCCAATTTTCAAATTAGATAATATTGGAAAGAGTCCAAAAAACACTACTCTACAGTAGTATTTCCTAAATATAAATGTGATTTTAGGCTATTTCTGTTTCAAAATGTAAATAATCAATGATGTGGCAAGAGAACATGTTTAGTAAGCAACTACACAATTTTCGTAGCGATTTATCGAGGATGCCTTTCGATGTCCTACAAAACAACTTGAGGTCATCTTACTAAACAGTAGCAGTGAAACTGTTTAAGAGCTGAATTCATCTCAGACTTTAGACTATAATTTTTTTATAAAGTCTATGTTCATCCCTAACACCTTATTTTAGAAGAAGTGCTACTAGTTCTGTTAACATTTTAAATACTATTCAGGTCTATGTACAACCTAGGTAAATAGTTTCCGAGACCTACTGTAAACCATTTCATGACGCCCGTCATTAAAAAATGTTCAGACTATTTATTTTTATAACCGGAATTATATCTTTCAACTGTGATCTTTAACAAGGCTCCGAAGGCTTTAAATTCGTATTCTTTTTACTTGAAGGAGGTTTTGGAATTCTACAAACCTCTATCAGCTGGCAAAGAAAAGAACAACAAAGTGGTCTTATTGTGGATGTAATACATGAGATATTTCCAGAAAACGAAAAAGCAGAAAAACTTCCCAAATCGTAAAATGTTCTTTAGAGTAAAATTACTATAAAAGGAACGACTAAAATCTAATTTTATTCTATTCTGTATAGGTGCGGGCTGTAATGGTGTAGATGTAGTTGAGCTTTTTTTACCCACCATCCTAGTTAATCTCTCCCTACACTCCAATCTCTCTAACTCTCTTCGCTTAACTATAAAGTTATTCCTTGCCTATTTTCTGATCATAGTACTACCGATTTGTTTCTAAACCGCCAGTCCAGGCTCAAAAGGAGTAGATGATTCCTTCCTAGGTAACTAGTCTGATCGCTCTTGCTTTCTTCAAAATCTACTTATGGACACGATTCCTGTACGCATCAGGAAATCCGTAAGATTTATTGCTTCCTTTAGCTAAATATTTAGCAACTAAAGACGTTCAGCAAAAAGACATAAGGTTGTTAATGTGACTGTTCTTGAAAAACCTCCTCCTGAACTACCAGTTTGAATACATGGACAAGGTTTCGATTGATATATGCAGCTTCCGAAGAGAAGTCTCTAATAAGATAACTCCTAAACCCTGGATCTGGCAGTAGCATATACCTAGGGAAAACGTCACACTCTCATAACGCATTTCCCAAGCTGTAAATGTTTCTAAAAACTCCAGAACGATAAAAAGATTCATAAGGAGTTTGGGTTTGGACTGGGTATTATTAGTCATAAAATATCTATGCGGGTGGAGATGATAGGTCAGGAATCAAATATACCTCTTCAATCAACTCAAGATAAGTTAGCCCAAGATCAAAGAAGGAACAAGTCTGTTTATAAAACAACAAATGAAATTAAAATTTTCATGTTAACGTATTAAGGCAATATTTTGGCACGACTTTTCTCTTTAAAAAAATTCTACACAATAAAAGTGTATACAAGAAGACTTGAGATGTTTACAATCCACTGAACCAATTCAAACAACGCTTATTACATTTTAACGGAATATTTTTCTAAGAACTCTCTTCTTTTTTATCAATTAGACAAAAATTAAACCGATCTTTATTCTAAAATCTAAAGTTCCAGTCGTTAACTACAGTATAATACAAAGCATATCCAAACAATAGCGAACCTAGACTAAGAGATATCACAATTACTATTATTAAAAAATACAGATATATCTCGTCTTGATAATAACAGACTGCAAGAGAAATGTTATAAATTGTTGTATTTTATAAACAATTAATTAACAGCTGCTAATTTATATCAATTATAATGCCAGATAAAGAGGTGTAATTATTTATGCCATTGTGAAAAAGAATATTTAAATAGAAATCCACGGTTGATGAAAACAATAAAGAGACCCACTGTTCTGTTTTATAAATAGAGTTTATATTTTAGATTGTTTCTGATATGCTTGTTTTATTTAGCTGTAAATTTGCGTCAGAAAGTTATCTTTTTGGCAGTGTTTGATCGCATTATTTTACTTTCTCAAATATATAAGTAGTATTGTGAAAATTTTAAAATATATATCAAAGTTATGTTTTTGCAGAAATACCCATTTTGAACCATTGAGCCTAACAAAGTTTACTTTAATTATATCTATCTGTCTATCGTTCCCAGGACAAACGTGTAGACAGATTTTAATCAAATTTAGTGTGTTTAGTGAGGTTTTTTTATTTGTTACTCAACTCAAAATTTTGGGTTATTTGTCAAACTAAACTTTTTTTTTTAATCTTGTTTTTAAGTTAGAAATTTAATTTCGCATAAAAACTACAGAAAAAGTTCGTTTCAAATGGTGGATCGATTTTTTTAATAGTATCATATATTTTTGATATTACAGATCGAAATGGTCTAAGTGAACGTAAGGTTTCCAAAAAATATGTCTGGAAATGCTTCATTTGACGTCTGTCTGTTCGATTTGTTTGTTGTTGTTTTTTTCTCCTAAAAACCCTATATCAATTGAACAGATTTAGATATCAAGTTCAAATTTTGTGTACAAGCTTTGCTACTATTTAGTAACAAGTGTAATAAAAAAATTGAATTTTATAAGAAACTGCCTCAAAATGAAATGTCCCTTGAAATATTATATCTCGAAAACAGTTAATTTAATTAAAATATTACAAATAATAGTGATATTTAATAAATATACTGATATTTTTAATTAAAAGACGTAGGATAACTGAGTTATCGCAAAAAAAGTTCTTCGTAACTAGCTACAACAACCATACTCCTCACCAGTGGAAATCCCGAGGGACATTTAGATGGACAAACACCTTTTTTCATGTAGTCTCGGGTTATATCCCTCTCTTTCATCTTTCTTATCAGATCTCTCTTGGGCAACTCTGACGTTATAAGAGTATTCAAGGGCTAGAGATTTTTATTTTACGATATTCTCTTTCTATTTTTATAATGCGATGACCACTGCTAGGTTTTCGTCTTTAAAGAACAAAAATAAAAAGTTTCAAAATTCTTCCAACATTTAGGATTTTTCTCTCAAAATCCCACATGATCTCCTCTTTCAAAACTGCACACACTAAGAGAGGTGAGACACTTATGGGTGTTGTAAACAATATGGAAATTATTGTTTCATCATATTGCTTCAAAAACATGCATTGAGATGCCAAAGTTGTTCTTTTTAGTCCTAGGACCTAAAAACGCCAGCTGACGTCAAGGTCATCTGTTGTTTATACGAATTAATTAACGATTGTAAAGCATCTATAAGAACAACCGATAATCTCGATTGTAAATAACCGTTAGAACAGCTGTTACCATCGATTTGAATGTAAATATGTTATAACATTTTAGTTGTTGTGAAATTGTTTTCTCATTTTCAAAACTTGAGCTTGTATCGAAAAGCTTCACTTTCGGTCCTAGTGATGAAATATACTATTTAGTTATGAATTCTAAAATATAAAAAGATATCAATGTGTTTTTCGTTAAAAACGGAATATATCTTGCGTTTGTACATTTTTGGTTCTGAGATCAAATATTTTAAAAGAACGTCATTTTATACTGTTTAATAGACACAACACAAAATTATTACCCAAAAATGTACAGAGAATTTTAACTCGTCTAAATCCGTTCAGTAGGTATGTTTTTTAATAAAATTTACAAATGGAGAGAGACGCAAAACAAAGCGTTTACGGACACTTGTTATTAAAATGTTTTGTTAATGCAGACCATCTGAAACAATATGTTTTTATAAAAATATAGGTTACCGTTTAACTAAAATTTTTAAATAAAAATGAACTTTAACTGTAAATTTGTTACCATAATTTAATTTTCAACAAAAGTAAGACATTTAAGGTATTTTGTATCTTTAGCGGTTGCAAATATATCATAAAAAACACACTCTTACAGAAACATTGTGATGGAAATAAAACAGCATAAATTCTACAACATTATAAGAAAATATATTAATCGTAAAACAAATACAAGTTAATATTAGAAAATCAATTTTTTTATTGACAACTTTTAAACGTTTTTTGAAACAATTTATTTACTGCAATAATCCCCTAGTTTTTTTTTTTATAAATTACGACTTAATATCTGTTGGTATTTTTAAATAAAATAATATGTCCAATAAAAACAAACAGCAAAGATATCAATTATTTTTTTACGTTCGAATTTAAATCCTTAAATTAATGTAGTAATATTAAAAAAGAATTTCGCAGACAATTCATGTTTGGGCAGAAATTATTCAACCCTCAAGGCCGAATTAAATTGGATGATGTAATCACACTAACTTGTTGAACGCTATCATAAGTTGGCCAACCTAAGATATATTTATTTGACCCGCCCGAGGCCAGTGTGAATATGGAGTTTTTAAGATATGTAATCGGAGATTCAAAGTTAAAAAAGAGCGATAAAAATTACACTGACGTTGCAACGAACTGCAAGATTATAGACGTCGGATAATAAATATAGTTATTTACGTTTTTATGTATTCTCTCGTTATGTAAATAACTGTTTTGTATTTGGAATTATAATAATTTAGTTATTGAACATTTTATAAACTGCTTTTGTAGATTATATGGATTGTTAGTTGGCAGCTTCAAGATAGGATTAACCTTAAAGTGGTTAATGGATAACTCAACAGTTTTTATAATTTTTATTTTCTGCTTCCTTTTTTTCAGGAAAGCGCTAAGGGTGTATGTCTATAAGAAAAATACTTGACATTCACCTAAGGTGATGCAAATTGATAGGAAATTGATGTTTTATAAATAGTTTAGCATTACTATTTCGTAACAGTTTAATTAAATGTGAGGCAATTTTAAGAAAAGTTTTTTTTTTTTTTAAGAATATGATTTTTTTTTTGCAGATATATCCGTTTTGATTTCTCCTGAATCCAAAAAGTTGTTTTTGGATTGCAGTGCTCTACAGCCCAAACGTGTGACCTGATTAAATTATTTCCCCTCAATTTTTTCAGAATGCAACATTTTATGAGTAGCTGCCAAAAAATACACAAACAAATTACAATTTTGTCATAATCGACTCTAACACTTTGCTCAAGTGTAGCCGCTAAGAATCCAAATAAAACGTATTGTTGGTCATATTTCCAAAAATGTCGGTTTGTGGGTTACTGTTAAGAAGAAGAAATAAAGCATGAGAATGATATGAAATACGACTTACGCTAAGGACTTTTTGGTACAAGCGAAGCAAGTTTATGCCCTTATTTAAATATTTTTCACAGGAATTATATCCACATGCCTCATTTTCACTATGTTCGACAACTACTTCAATTACATTATAGATTAGTTTGGTTTTTTGTACCATTTATTTAAGTAAGAACAGCTTTCTTACAGATCACAGAACACTTTATTCAACAAACTACAATAATAATTTTTTTCTCATACAGATTTATCCAGGTTTATATTAATGCGACATGGCAGAAGTCTGTTGATCCTCTTTAACAGAAGTCTACTGCGTTCATTTAACATTTAACCAATTCCTAACTGATTTGTTTATTCTTTTTTTTTGCCATTCGTTTTCCTCGCGAAACATTATTTAGCTTTGGGAAAAAATGTGAGTGTGATGGCGCAAGATTAGGACTATACCCCCTATAGTTGCGGTAAAACATTTTCCGTCCAAACTTATCTAGTAACGTTGAAGTCCAGTACTGCAATGTATGGATGAGCGTAGTCATGAAACCGACAGACCACTCTTGTCAGCGGTTTTAGATTGCCCTCCTGAACTTTTACAATGTAACACAGTACATATCCCCTTTTATTGTTGTTCCGCGAAGCAGACTTCAACAAAAAAGAACACATTTCCTGTACCAGGAAATTGTAGCAATGATTTTTTGATTGGATGAACTCTGATGTATTATTTACTTATTTATTTTAATGGAGGTTTTGAATGATTACTTTCTTTAGATTGCTTGAGTTTTTTTTTCTTCATTATAGAGCTCACATAGGTTTTCGCATTTCTGTACGGTTTTCTTCGTTCATAACTTCTCTAGACACTTAACCAAGTTTTCGATGATTTTCAACAGGATGGGATCGGTGGGATTGGTGATCGACATTGTGTTGTACCATCTAAACAAACAACCAATACATGCGATACTGTAATCGCACTGGCGTTGTTATTCGCAACCTGTAGAGAGCGTCTGACCTTGAAACTTTTTCCTGGCCTGCGTAAAAAAAGATTTTGGTCATTACATATCGGACGAATCCTGCTTCCTGGGAACTGTAATAGGGATATCAAACGAACGTTGTACCTTCGATACACGACTATGGATACTGAACATGGCATGTTGTAACATGGAGACTAGGCCATGAATACCGAACGAATGCTAACACTGGAGACTGAACTAAGGATGTCGAACAGAAGCATCAGAAGAGTCACCAGATGTACTCTGGTGACTCGAATATAGACACAAGGGGGATGTTGTACTAAGATCAGACCACGGATGCTGTAGCGGACGTAAGTTACGAGCGTGGATAGTGGAAACTCCTTATACATAATTTCACTTGAACGACGAGCGTCGAACTTTGAAATATATACACATCTACAAGATCGACGTCAAGCAAATTGTGATATACACAATTACAAAACGATTACACAGAAAACCTGTGTAAAACTTACCCTACAGTTTTAAACTTACCCTGCTGAATAAGACCCCTTGATCTACCACTAATATTTAACAATTCTTACAAGGCCAAGAAACCAAGTTTTGGATAGTACATTTAGAGAATCTGCTTGTGTTACATTGTTAGTAAAATTTCTTGATAATAACTATGATGGAGCCTATCAACTTGTTTAGCCAAAAAAAAAAAATGTGAGGTTTTTATTACTCCTAATTAAGAGTTACCTAAACGTTCCGGAACTTATTGGACACCCAGTATATTTACAAATACTGTAAGGTGGCTCAGTTTTGTATTCTTATTATGGTCCTATCCATTATATACAGCGAGTCAAATGTGATGCCAAATTATTCTTACGGTGAGAGATTTCAGAGTCTCGAGTATTGGCTTTTCTAAGAAGGAGTACCAATAATCATAATAGGAATTCTATAAAAGTGATTTGAATTTACGTATATAGAATATTCTCCCTGACTATTTCAATCAAAATGCAACTCCGGTATTAATATGGGATGCGATGCACGTCAATACATAACTGTATTTATGATTCATGCACACATGTCCAAGCTATAAAACCGACCAATTTGAAAATACATTATTTACGACGAATAAAAAACTCGATGGGTCATTGGCTCATTTAATTTTATTATTACTCGCTCTGCGAGTTTTTATTTTTGTCATTATATAATTAACGACGAAGTTTTTTTATAATGTTTCTCTCTATACTCAACACGAGACCTCATTAAATTTGCGCATAAATAATTTATTCCAAACGATGAAGTTTATCAGTTAGACCTTATAAGGTCTGGACCGCTTGTACAAGGTCGGCCATTGTGTGTAGATAAGGTTGTCACTGATAAGGAGTTTGCTTGTCTGCAGTATGTTCACCGGAGTTTTGTTAAAATCGTCTTAAAATAGAAGAAATAAACAGATGTCGACGTAAAGTTTGGAGTGATTGACTGTTAAGAGGCGTTCACCTTTCCTAAATTTAGATTGAACGAGGAATATTTCGATATACTTCGCTCGAGATAGAGTTGTGATGGGTTTTTAATGGTGTGTATCTGTTTAGATTGAAATGCAATGAAATGAAAGCTGGAATGCAAGGTTTTAGTCGTTAATTTTCAAGCTAAGTTTTAACTTGTACGAAAATCGTTCTTAAGTTGGAGAGTATTTTTTATTTTTCCTAAAACATTTACGTAGTTAATTAGTAATATATTTAGTAGGTACTACTAATAATCCGAAATGATGGAAAAATCGATGTCTTGCTGTTAAAAAAATACATTCGTTTCCCAAATTCGACCTTGACATTAATAAGGTATAAACAGATACCCAGTTACACATAATGATCTATTATTTTAAAAAAATTAACATATCAAACTGACGCCATTTTCAAATTCTCGACTATTTTTTTTTTCCAACCATGTTAAAAGAAAATGAAAACACACTAAATGTTAAATTTAATTAAATTTTTGATGACTAAAATAATTTGGCTACATCTCGAGGTATGTACTTTTTCCTTTCTTTTCAATCTCAATAACTCAAAATATGGGGTGTCTGATATATGACCAAACTTCAAATTTCTGTTTTTTTAACTTTTTGTTTGCCTTTGGATTGGTTAGTTACATTACTATAAATATCTTCAATAAAGAAAACAAGGATTCCCCGAACCACAAAATAAATCTAGTACGATTATTATAATATACCCTTATGTATATTTCGATGACTTAGTCATCATCTTCAGATGTTCACAGCTAAACTAACTATAAACCTAAAGCTAAATGCCAAGTAGCATATTAGTTGACAGTACCAGATAGTCCATTAGGTTACCAAGAGCATTGACCATCCCTAATCCGAGTCTGTTACCTGAGGCAAGGTGTGCTACTTTCTGATTGGCCTGATAAGAGCGAGAGGGGGCGCTACTTGGCACTTAGCTTTAAGTTTATGTTTAGTTTAGCTGTAAACCTCTGAGAATAATGACTATGTCATCTAAATGTATATCAGCGTATTATAATAGATATTTAATTATTATAATATTAATTTTGTTTCATGTTTTTGTGGTTCAGGGAATCATTGTTTCTTTCTTGTTGCAAATATCAATACACCGCACAGTGGACACTTTATATATATATATATATATATATATATATATATATATATATATATATATATATATATATATATATATATATATAATTTGGTTGTCTGCATCTGACGTCTGTTTCTACAGTTGTTTCATCGAAGACACAAAGCTTCGTCAGACACAGATCTGATGTACTCTGCCAGACTAGCCGAATATGTTCAGCGAAACAGCTGGAAAATCACAATTAATGGAATACAGACAACGAAATAAAGTATTTATAGTAATAATCAAAATCCTGAAAATTGGTTCTAAGATTTTAATAAAATGCAGCCTTTAAAGATCCCAAAAAATGTACTTAAAAAATCATATCTCTTTACAAAAAACGGGTAGCGAGGAAGAGGGAAGGAAGTCCTCCAGCAGTTAAACATAGATTCATTAATTTGCTTCATAAATTGATTTTCTATTCAAGTTAAAAACATGTACCCTTTGGATTTAATTTTTTATTAGTAAAAATACTTGATCATGAATCGTTTAGTTGGCTTTTAGAAGGGCCGATTTTGTCAAGTTTAACTATGTGTATATAAACCCTTAAACCTCTCAGGGCTTACCTATAGTGGGTATCAAACCAGAAGGACCCTAACTGGGATCTTTTTCCACGTAGCGTTGGGATAGATTCACCTCTTTCATTTTCCTCATCAGATCTCTCTTAATTTCGTGTGCTCTTTCGATCCTGAAGCTCTTAGAGTAGAAATAGACTTTATTTCATGTTCTTTTCTTCTGTTTTTTTTAAGGCGATAATGACTGAGAAGTATTTGGCCTTCTCACCTGAGGAAACAAAGGAAAATACAATCACTTAAATGATTTTATCCAACGTAAATTCTTATCGTGTGCCCCAAAAACGTAGATTTACAACGTTTCAAAAAATCTTTCGACCGGTTTTCAAAATAAAATTTGTAAACATAAAAATTGTTAGTTTAATATTATTACATTACATTCAATGTCTCTCACGAAGAGGCATACGTTTTTCATTAACAATAACTATGTTATTTTACAACCGATTTCATTAAAATTTTGTATGCAACTTAACTATAGTAATAAAATTTGTATTTAAAATATTATATTCTTTGGTTGAATAGTAACAAAATGGCGATTTCAATAACAAACATCAGCTTTTGTAACTTTTTAATAACTTGTCATTTTTTAATTCATTGCAATTTTTCTGATAAAAAACATTTAAAAACAGCTGTTTTTACCAGATATAAAACAGCTGCTGTATTGTTAAACACTGTCCAAATTTAATAAATAAATTCAAAAAGTCATAACAGTGCTTCACTTTCTTGTGTAGCAATTAATTTTTAAATTGGGATTTATAATTGAATAAAAAGGTAAATGTTGTGCATGGGCGTTTGACAATCTTGTAGAATTCATAATATATTTCATAGCTTCATTTCCAGCTGTTTATCCAACAACCTAAACATCAGTTGCTAAGTGTTTGTTGTTGGAGGAATTTAATTACACATTAAAAAAATAGTTCCAATTAAATTGGATAAATATGACGAAGTTTCTGCAAGGTCCAGCATACCTTACTGTTTTTATTATTATCTACTTGTAAATAGATCTATTTTTAAATAAATACATATACAACTCGCGTATCTACTGCATACTGACTTATTTAGTAATATGATAATAAACTGCATACTTGGGACTTCTACTTGACACTTTATTTCTGTCGGTTCTTCGCCTCACCATACGCATTAGCCTTGAATGACAACAAACAGTAAACAGTAATGCAACAACAGATGTCTGTCCGGTGCAGGTGTTATGTACAAGTTGCACAACACTGGTGTCCTCACATATCTTGTAACATGAGCTACATGAAACGATTTCTTTTGACGCTACTTTAAGTAACAGTTTGTTACATCGGTTTCCTATTAACATGGGAATGTTTGTTTCCGCTGTCAAACAGTGTTTGTCATTTCAGACATATATTAACTATTTTATCTTGTGTTAAATGTGGGCATTTAAGATATAAAACAGCAGACGATATGGCCCTCATGTTACTGCAAAGAAAATCGCTTACAAGGACTTTAACTCTTATATTTTAGGTAACCTTACTGTTTACGTTTCTTACATATATGTAGTGTAGGGTCATTATACATATATGACGTGCCAACAAATTTATATGAAGTTTTTTTATATATATACCCTTTTTGTGGTAATTTACGTATTTAAAAAAATATTATGTCTGTTTTTTTCCATCAGTTCTCTACACTCCAAAAGAATGAACCAATTTTTATAACATTTTGTAAGTGTGCATGTGACATATCTTTTGGTTTTTCTACCATTTTTTTCCCTCCTCTACAATACAAAATTTGGTGTTAGCTAATCAAACCTAAAATTTAAAATATTCTTAAAATGGGCTCCAACGTGTTTGATCAAATTTTACTTTAATGTTACCTGTAAGAATACAATTAAAGTATAAGTTGCCATCTCTATCAAAATTACCGGTTCAAAAATTATCGGTACCCCCAAATAATTGTCCATGGAACTGTTATAAAAGATATAATACTCACAAACGACTTCTCCGATTTTGTCCAAATTATAGTGAGATGAGAAATTAATGTCCCAGATCATAATAAGAAAAAATGTGTATATACCTTGACCGTGTCATTAAAAATTTGATTTCAGTCAAATCGATTTACTTACTGTACATATTTATCGGCTTAATCTCTCTCTCTCTCTCTCTCTCTCTCTCTCTCTCTCTCTCTCTCTCTCTCTCTCTCTCTCCCTCCCTCCCTCCCTCCCTCCCTCCCTCCCTCCCTCCCACCCTCCCTCCCTCTCTCTCTCTCTCTCTCTCTCTCTCTCTCTCTCTCTCTCTCTCTCTCTCTCTCTCTCTCTCTCTCTCTCTCTCTCTCTCTCTCTCTCTCTCTCTCGCTCTCTATATATATCTATATATATATATATATATATATATATATATCTTTAAAAACATAAATACAAACTTATAAGGGGGGACACTTCGATGCTAACCTATTTACATAAGAAATGCACCATGAAAAATTCAGTATTAAGAAATTGATATATTTATCCTCCCATCAGGGGTATTAAAATATACAATTATCTAAGAAGAAGGTTAAAGAAAATTTAAAATTACAAATTTTTTCTGGCGACCTTTTTGGATTGAAAATATCAAATAAAAATTCGCAATCTACTTTTATTATATTTTTTAATATTTAAACATAAAGTACCACCATTTCTACTACAAAGTTGTTAAACCAACGGAAATTTATTTCGAAATATCTCAAAAATTGTTAAAAAAAAGTTTTCAACGTGTACACTTAATATTCTGTGTCGTTTAATAAATAATAAACAAAGAAATCATACATTTAAAAAATCAAAAGTAGCTATAAATATCACTCTATATTTTGTAATCTACAATTTTGATTAATTCGCACAAAAATTAAATTTGTTTATTTTTTAAAAAACAAATTTTGAATTTAATATTAGTTTAGCCTATTGAAAGTCAAAATTTATAAAAATCTACAGGTCTTATAGACTACAACGAAACGTTGAGTCTTGTCAACATTTTAAAACTATCTTCAATTTTAAAGATAAATTGAATGGTTAGAAAATAGTTGTATAAACTAAGTTAGAGTTTCTAGAATAAATTTTGAACACATAAAAAATTATTTTTTATTTATTTTTATTAGAATAATTTTTGAATAAAAGTTTCACAATAAAATTTTCGAAAGTTTTATTTAAAAGTAAAAGTTTAAGATGTGCCATTATAAGAACATCAGAGGCATGTCTAAAACGTGAAAGAATGTAACTTTGTTTTAAATTGAGGTAAACTCTAGGTCTTTGATTATGTCTTTAAAATAAATATTTATTTATCAGTAAATCTGATAAAATCTTTAGTCATATTATAAAAAATTAGAATATTTGAGTACATTACAGATTGGCAAGCGCGCCCGGTTCTCCTCAAAGTTCGTTCTTTTGTAAATACTCTCTTGGACAGCCGCTATCCCTTGGTCGTAGAGAAAAAACTAATTAATTTATCTAACTAAAGAACCAAACTGAAATGTAACGGATTTCATATAGGCCATTAAACAAACATTATGTTACAGTTTCTTAGTGATATTTTGTTTGAACACATTTTATGTTTAAATTAGTAATTTTTAAGAGGTTATATTATTTGACCGCCATTTTAGATATAACATATTTGTTTTATCATTAAAATATTAATTATTATTTAGTCAAAATAAGAGTGTCTTAGTAGCAAAGAAATTGGTAAACATACATTTTCGGATTTACCATTTTATCCAATATGGCGGAAATGGAAGTTAAAATTAGAAATATGTATGCTATTTTCTTCTATAACTACATTCTCATATATACCATGATGGTATACCAAATTCTCTAATAAACTGTCTTATTGGTTGTCTCATATGTATTAGTAATTTGTGTTATATTCTGTTCTTTTTTATTTTTATTATTTTTTATTATTTTTTTTTTATTTCTTCATTTTATTTTTTGACTCCCTTCAAACTTCTTTAAATACTTCGTGACCCCTTTAGTCTCAGGTGGACCTGTCGAGTATTTTAGGCTAAAGCCGTAACTAAAGAAGGATAAAAGTGCACGTGGACCGGGCGTAGAAAGTAAGTGTAGAAGGGATAAAATGTGAAGCACGCATGAGCGTTGGGTACATTGACTGGACTGTTGATAGTTCTTTTTGAATCTTAGTTGTTGCGATTCTGAAAAACCCTTTGATTTAATATTGTTCCACTGTTACTAGCACGTGAAAAACTGAAGAATATAATAACACGTGGAACTGCGTACAGGAAGAAGCCAATGGAGAGAAATAAAGTGGCTCAATGGTTCAGGTCTTTGGTGCCAATGTTTTAGGTTTCACACACTATAGGTTGACAATTACATGGCGTTGATCCTATGGTAGATACACCTAAATTTTTAATTACCGAGAAACAAAATTTTAAGAACCTGAAGCTATTACTAAATCATTCTCTCTCTGTCTGTGTGTAATTTGTATTGATGGTTATATATAAGTATATATAACTACAAGGAATACTACTACCCACAGACAGAGCTTGAAGAATAATAATTGCTCTTTCCTTATCATGATCAATACTAATTGATCTTTTATACCCAAATTGGGGTTACATATCCCCCAAATTATGGGAAATAAAGACGGTAAATATGTTTTAAAATTAATCATTTTTTATCTTAATCACAATTGATTCATACCATTTGGGGTTTAGGGGTCACCCCCCACCAAATTTTGAGAATAAAGAAAATGAATATGTACCCTTGGGCATAGTACATTGAGTGACTAACATTTATCGCTCACAAAAGATACAGGATAAACTGTAGAAGCTATTTTTAGGTTTCAATAATTTTGAAAATGTTTCTCCTGTACAGATTGTCAATGTTCTAACCTTAAGTAATATCTGTTTATGAAAGTAGTCCTAGTTTAAATCAGCTGTGAGTTTACATCAGCTGTTTACATTACATTACAACAGTGCATCTTATTAACTATATATTTTGGTGCACAAATTAAATTTTAGTGCTTGAAAATTATTTTTCTTTCGTTATTGGAAGAATTCTTCATGACAAACTGAACATAAAAGTTTAGAAAGCGCATTTTAGCCCGTTTTATTACTAACACGATTTTTCCATCATTGCAACTTTGGATGCTTATAACTTAAAAACGAAGGCATTTATCGTATCAACTACGTTTTTCTTGTATAAATTTACAAGAAAATCAAGTATCACATGTTCATTTTCTTATTTAAAAAATAAAGTTTGATTCAATAATGTTCAAAGATGGCGGACAAAAATGTAAAACCTAAAAAAAGTCCGCATTTGTTTCTGCCTCTCAGTTATGCATCACAAAACCGTTTCCATACTTAAAAACCACCCTGTATATACTTACTATATATGACCATTAATACAAACTACAACAACTAGGTACTCAAAGACCGAGAGGGAATGAAAGAAATTGTTACTCAAAGCCAGTTAACTCATTTCGGATAAAGAACATTGCACAGCTAAGAAACAGAGACAAACGACAGGCATCATGTAATAAAACAATCTAACCTAACCTAACCTAACCTAATTCAACCTAACCTAACCTAACCTAACTTTTTCTTTACCACGTATCATATGAGAAAGAAAAACGAACCTCGACATGATATCGAAAACATTTATTTAAAAAAAAGAAATGTTAAATTGATGTTTTATTGAGAGACGTAGAAAACCGATGAAATTTAAGAAAGATGGTGACCGATACTTTTGGTTTTAGTTAAGCTTTTAGAAACTACTTAAAATATTTATTGGAAAAACATCAGAATTAAAAGTTGAAGAAACGCCCGAGATATGACCAAAATACACTCACGTAGCAAATTTGATAAAAATGTCTAAAAAAAGAAAAACATTTTTTAGAAGCAGGCGACCTCTAAACGTCGACCTTCTCGAAATACGATTATTCGATTTTCACACAATTTTCTCTATAATACGTACACATGAGAAAATAAAAAGAAGAAAGCTACAAAACCCTAATATCGTTAGTTGTCGTCATC
Source organism: Aphrophora alni (assembly GCA_963513935.1). Lineage (NCBI taxonomy): Eukaryota > Metazoa > Arthropoda > Insecta > Hemiptera > Aphrophoridae > Aphrophora > Aphrophora alni. Next base: position 101,920,641 of record OY740770.1, on the reverse strand, counting down.
CGCTAGGCATAAATATAGGATTTCTTCCGTAGGCCTAAACGATAAACAACTTTCTTGACATATTTACAGTTAGGTTTGTTCATATTGTGTGCAAATTTTGGTGGAGCAAAAGACATATCATCCTGTCTGGCATTAAAATAACAATCAATATTTATGTACTGTGATTCATTTTGAATTTTAAATATTCCATACGTGACAAGTTAAACTTTCTTTTATTCAATGCCATTGTTGAACGTATTTTTACTATAAAACTATTCTCACTATATTCCCGCACGCATAGCTGTTTTAATTTAATGAATTTTTACCAGAATTTTGAATACTACAGGGTTGAAGTAGTCGATTGATCTAAGGATTGTAGTAGTTGATTTCGATTGATCTAAGTTTACTCTCCTAGCTTACGAAGTATAGGGAGAAATGTTCCCAAAAATGTTGATCTCTGTTTTTATTAATATTCATCATGTTAGGAAACAGAAAATGTCGTTTTTGACACACTGTCCATTCTTTCTTTGTCGGTATCTATGTCGTCTGTAGGTAAACACGATAACGGCAACAGAAACTAAGAGATGAACATAAAATTGGATGTAGGGTGCTAGTGTAGCCTACTCATAGAGAACTCTATTAAAAGTTTAAATGTCAAAATGGTTGCCACTTTAAACAGTGTTTTGTTCGTATCTGGTGTGTTATTCAACTTTACAACTCACGAAATTATATACAAATGTGTCCCTATCAAAATAAATTTGCAAGTAATGGTACCAACACGACCTCTCTACAATAATAAATTTCGAATCCTGACTACACAAGAAAATGTAACATTTGTACAGTTACGATATCCGGCACAACCGAGTCACTGACACGAGCGTATCGAGTGGAAGCTTCTTCGAGACCCGCCAGGAGCGAAGCGAGTGAAGACTTTTTCATATAGACATCTACGAGACTCGAAGGCTCTAGCTGATGTCACTAAAGTACTGTAGTCATATTGAGTTACGAGGTTCTGAAAACCCTGTGTAACAACTGTTTTAAATAACCTTACCATGAGATAAGACCCCTTGATCTACCAACACATTTTCTACAATTCCAAAGAAACCAAAATTCGGGCGTTACGTTCAACGATCTTGGTATTACATTGTATGATAGGACTGTGTTTACTTTGCGTCAACCACACTTCAAGTTGCAATAAATGCACTATACATTGATTGTTTTGTCTTACAACTGTCCTACTTATTGTATTACTTATGCACAAAGGGACATTACATGGATCCTTAACTACAAATATTACACAAAACCAGATGTTCGCATCACAGGGAACATAGTTTATATCCTGTAATAAAACATCATTTGTTGATAACAGTCAACCGTTGCGGCGGTAGTTTTAATTTTAATGTAAAAATACACCCGTCATTTAGCTCACGCTAGTTGCACTTAATGTCTTACATTGTTGCATCTTTAACTTGCATGCGATCGAATGACACGCACACTACAGGTTTTCTTTTCTTATTTGTAATAAAAACAGGTATAAATGCTTCACAAACTTCGCCATTCTTTTTAAACTGGAAACCTAATCTAGCCAAAATAACTTATCATAAATTGGTATTCCGAAGATTAAAATGGTCATACTAAAAAGTTTGCTAACGCTGAATTTAACAGTTAGTTTAAAATGTTATATTATTTGTTGTTGGTTAAAGACGAAGAAAGATTCATCATCGTCATATAAAAAAGAAAGAACAGAACAAAAAATAAAGTAACCTTGCACTCGAATACTCCTCTAATAGCGTCAGGGTCGGAAGAGAACTTTAGTTGGTCAAAAGTGACCTGATAAGACAAATTAATACTGGAAATTGATACAGTTCAGAAGTTATTAAAATTATATCAGTGTTTACTTTCGCTGATGTATAATATAACAAATATTAATTTAGAGGAGAGAAATTAAATAATGGTAGGAAAAGTGGAATTTTCCTTGGAAAATTGAAAAATGAATTATTATTAAACTTTAAAAATAATTTTGATTAGAACTAAAAATAGGTTTGACGTGAAGTTTAGCTTCCTGGGCAATTCAAGTAGACATGGATTTAAAAAAAGACGATTATCTTGTAATTATCAGAAGCTGTAAAATTAAATTTGTGTTAAAATTTGAAGATATCTGACTCAAACGAATGTGCAGAACTGCAAATAAAATGAAATTACGTTCTGGGAGTAAAATGGGAATATCCGAAAAAATTCTGACCGTCGGGTTTATTTTTGCTTCGATTTTGTTGTTGTTTTTTAATATACTCGTTAACCGTAATTTTCTTTAACATTTGGGATAGTATTTTGGTTTTGAACATAAACCATCATATTACTCTATATATGTATATTTGATAGAAATCGCTTTTTTCGATGTATAAAAACCTCAAAAATTTAAATTTGGTCTTATTGCATGTGGCATCATATTTTGAGTTATTTAGATTAAAAGAAAGTACCTCCAAATATAGCCATATATTATCTAGTTATCGGAAATTTAATTAGTAAACTATATTTCATTCTTCAATGTTCATTAGAAAGTTGAAAATATGAATTAACATTGTGTCAAACCAGAAATAAAATAAAATAATGATAATTGGGAAAAAATATAAATAAACACAATGTTTTCTGTGTTTGTAAAATAACCACCTTCCCTTGAAATTTGGTAGCTGACCAAATGGATTTAGCGAGTCTCAAATCTGCTGTTCATTTTAATCAGTGAAAAGATATTTTGCATATTGTCACTATTTTTCGTTACTGCTCCTTTTGTATTATTTAAGTATAATAAATTTATCACAAAATTATTAAGAAGTCAAACTTATTTACAATACGATAAAGCTGAAAATGTTGGTTGTGTAGTCGACTTCATGAAAGACTTATTTCTCCCTACCAAGCACAATCTTAGATTCCGCTTTCTATAACGATAATAAGGAAAATTGAATAACTTAACTTAATATTCTTACACACTAGGGGAGACCGGGGCAAGATGACGACTTTTTTTTATTTTTGAAAATTGTGTTAAGTTAGTTTTAGTTTGTATAGCCATATAAATAATAAGGTTGGTTCTTAGTCTTTCTAAAAACCATAATATAACCTGACATACAAATTTATTTCTTAATTTTTTCAGTCGTTGAAACAAACTATTACAAATAAGGGGCAAGATGACATTTGCTATGGGGCAAGTTGACGATCCAATAAAGGAATAGGAAATTAAACTGAATACAAAGTTCAGTATGATTTAGTGTATTTAACAAATACGCTATAAATAAAACAAAGGCTTCTACAAACAAACTTTTCACCAAAAGCATAAAAATTGTTTTATAACCTACACAATGAATTTAACCACACGAAAAGAGAGTTTAAGTTTAGGTAAAAAACCTATAAATATCACTCAAACGAGTTAGAAATTTCTTGTGTTTATTTTGATATTTGACCTTTCAACCGTTTTTTTTTAACGGCCTTATTACAACATTTGATTAAAATTGATTAAAAAAACTTACACAACTTAATTACAAAATCGTAATTTCGTGTTTTTGTTTTTCACGGCTAGTGCAGATTAATTTTTACCCCCCCCCCCCAATGAACAAATATTTTAAAATGAGTAAAATCAGTCCAATCATTACTTTACCACTTTTTATGAGTCATGGATCCCAAAAACTAATATTATCAATAAATCTCAGCCATTTTTCGTCATCAAAATACTTTCTGTTATACTGTTTATATAATAACATAATATAACAATATCGGTTTTTATAAAGTCTATTCTCTACAGTTTATTTTCAGTTGTACATCTATTTTATTTTAATCTAGACTTATAAAAACGGATGCACGAGCATGTGTTTATGTATGAAAATATAATTTATATTATGTTCCAACATAACTCTGGAACGCCTGAAGTAATTTCAACCAAAATCGGGGTAAACATAAGGCTTAGAATCTTGAAAGAAAAAAAATACTTTGGATGTGAAGGAGTCAAAAATAATCGAGATTAGTGGTGAATCCTTAGTTTTCGGGGTTTCTATTAGTGCACATAAGACTTACAATCTGGAAAAAAAATACTGTAGTGGTAAGACACCCCTAGCAACCCTAAGGGTGGGATGAAAAGTGTGAGATGTAAAAATGAACGATACCTAGCGATATCAGTATCGAATCAATAGTATTCGGCGTTGCTAACGTGAATAGTAACACTTTCGATGTCGTTTAAGTTCAAGTTCATCCCCCATCGACATTGAGGGTGATAAATCCAAAGTTTTCAGGATCGCTAAGCTGATTGGAGACAGTCCAGATGACATTTAAACACAAGTTTAGTTACTTCGATTTTACACCATAAATAAAATTCATCCCCCCCCATTTAATAGAAGATTACTGCGATACATAGAGTTAACATTAAATATTTGTGAGCACACGAATTACGAAAATTTACATCAAATCTATAGACTTTCTGATAACTAAACTTGAACTGCACAATCTATTTTCATTGGACGGATCAAGAAGAGAATATAATTATAAAATATATAATTGACTTAGTCAAACCTACGTCAAAGATCCAGAGGGGCGGCGATGAGTACAATGATCCTTGATTGTCCTTGATGCATCGTGGAGCATTGAATGAACCGGCACTAATGGGCATGCGTGAAAGAGGGATGAGATCCTCGTGAGAAAGGGGGGGGGGTATTATATAAATATTTTCCAAAAAAAATGTTGTTTCTAAGTAGATAATACACACAGATTCGCAGAGATGAAACAGCAAAAAGATATGGCGCTTCACGTTATAGAGAGCGTACATGGAGTTAAAATGTTACTTTTGGTGTTATACACATATTATAAAGTGTTATATGCAATGGTGGCATATGTTGAAGAAACTTCTTTTGAATAATTAGAAAATTATTACAATTTGTAGCTTTGAGCTACTTCAACTTAAATTAGTGTTTTCCCTTCTGTTCATACAGAGTGATTGGCACTTAGTATCAAGCAATTTGTTGGGTAAAAGCACACACTGTACGAAGTAGAAACTCACTCTTGATATATTTTTCTCTCATTGTATCTTGAAACTTTGATTTTTTTAAAGAACATTAAAAAAATATGTTTTTTTTATTAATAAAATCAATTATTCGTTAAAATTGATAAAGTAAACCAAAATCGACAGTGAGCGTAAATTCTATCTGTAAAAGACAGTTTTCTTCTTAGAAAATTCTAATTTAATCTAATTTCCAAGCTGCAATCGTTGAAGCTTCATAACATAAGTTTGGCTAATTAATCACTATCCGTAGGTTCAGGTGCGGTCAAGGGTTACATGGGATTTATAACCGTCCGTCTGTCTTCCCGCTTTAATTACAGCTCCCCCAACACGTGTGGCTAATCAAGAAACTCGAAACTTAATTGGAGTTAAAGTCGAACTCTATTATATTGTAATAATTACTTCTCATATTGCACTTAACTAACCGTGCGGTTCATTAATAACTCATGCTAAACATTAATACAAGATGAGAAAAACAGACTTGTAAAATACTCACTAAAGCGGAAATATCCTACATAACTTGAATAGTATCGAATTACTTGTTGCTGTTTTTCTATTTAAGTTAACATAAATTTGATTCTATCATTGCTCTTATTTATTATAACGTAAAACTTATAGCTTAGCAGCTGTTCTTATATTTGCAAATCTTTAATAAGATGTTTTAAGAATAACAATTCATGGAATGCGACATTAAATATTTAAAATAATCACCATCTTGAAAGAAATAAACTGAGTGTAATAATATGATATATTCTAACGAAACATGATAATATCTGTTTGAAAAATGTAAAGTTTTAGTTGTAATTTATTTTGGGAAAAATAGATACAGACGTATATAAATAAATATTGAGCTTGACTTGTGAGATAATTTTAGATAAACAAAATCTCGAACACAAGATCTCACAAAAATTACGTTTATTTATTCAATAATGTTATAGTACAGTTATCGTTTTGTTATTTAGCTCATGAATCACTGAAGATGGCAACGTTGACGTTGAAACGGGTGTGATTAAATAAACGTAATTTTTGTGAGATCTTGGTTGGAGTTTTTTTTTATCTACAAACGTATAGACGGGAAATAGAGCATTATCAGCAATATAAATAACTTCAACTTCAACTTCTTTAACTGAAAGACTCTAAATTATATATAGATAGGCCTATAATTAGAATAATATATTTACATAAAATTAATATGTGTACATTAATATCCGGACTTATATTTGAAATACCATATCTTTAAACTTCTCTGCTTACTTATGATGAACAGATAAGTACACTTTAACAACCACACCTTATTAAACTTGTTTGATAGTACACATTTACATTCAGACTCTTATCCATTCATTCATCATCAGTAAGTTAGAGAAATATTTAATTACAATGTATACTCAAAGGATATCTATTACGCCCACTTCTATGAGACTGCAACCTTTACTGGGAAACTCTCAGGAATAAGACTCAGCAGAACAGTTCAGGATACTAAAACCCGAAAATTAACTTAACCGTCTTTGGCGGAACGATTAATAAGAAGACAATGACATCTTCAGAAGAAATTAAAGTTAATACGTTAAACTTTGCTTATACTATCACATTCAAATTCAGCCAAGTTACAGTATCCTCAAGGTAGGAATGGGTCTGGGGTGGAGAGGAAAAGAGGGGCCTCCACGCATTGTTTGTTGCGTTTACTTTCAGTGGTACAACTCCAATAAAAAATATAGACCTCAAATGATTCTGTGTAAACGCGTATTCTACTTTCGTTTCTTTTATCGGTGTAAATAAGAATAAAACGTTTACAAAAGTCTGTCACGAAGTTGTAACTTTAGGAATTAAATGTAGCTAAGCAGTAATTTGTGTACCTATTTTTCTCGGAATGGATTGTACCGTCAAGTCAGACTAGGGAAACAAGACACGCCCCTTACAGCAGACACAATCCTAGTCTGAGGCTACTGTATTTAATTAAGAGGTGTTGCAACTAGACACCTTTTTATCATCTAACTAACTTACATAATTAGTGTGAAACATTTGTTGAAAATCAATATTTTTTTGCAATATTAATTGATCAATGATACATGAGTTTATGAATATCTAATTTAATGTTTTAGACACATGTAAGCATTTTGTGACTTTTAAAAATTACTGACATATTTTCAGTGCAAGGCTTATATTTTAACTCGAATTATGTAAATCGGTTCAGTGGATCACAAAACTAAGAAAATGCATAGTGATATTTAGGATATTGTATAAAGCAAATCGGTAGATATCATGATGTTTTTGGTGGGATTATGTAAACATAATGGCCAACAATTTACCACACTTTTCAGATCGAGAACGAATTTTATTCTTTTCGGTGGTTCGTTAGAACTGAACTAAACAAAGCTTAAATATATCTATTAAAGTTATATCGTAGGCTCTTTAGATTTATTTAAAACTTTTAGAAGTATTAGTTATAATTACATTGCTAGACTATCAATTATACACACATTTCATAGATAACTGTGAGGAATTCAAATGTATAAGAGCAAGCTGTTTGCATAAAAAAAAGAGTTACTATATAAATTTATTACATAGTTTAGGAGAATGCTACTTGTGTAATTAATGAAAAATAAATCATGTCAACTTTCTAAGTTATTTTTATTAACGTTTCAAAAACACCGAACCCTCGAGAAGCGACGAATTTTATTACGATTGTAGTTAAATTATGAGAGTCCTTCACTGAAAAATGAAAACTATAATCCAGTTATAATTATATTAGACACTAATTAAGTCTAACACTATAATGGTATATACTATGTTAGTGTTATTGGTATACACCTTGCGTATAATTAGTCAAAGACTCAAACTTGGCAACCAAAATGACAACTGTGGCTCTAAATCGGGTGACGCATTTGTTGTATAAATTTATTCGTTTCTCTAAAATTTAACCAAACCACCTTTTTACAGCTGTGGTATACTTTTTTACTCCTAATTCTTGAATATTTGTAAAACCCAGCTCACACTTTGGACAGGAAACCACTGGTTAAGTCCTTATGGGATGATTAACATCGTCAAGTCCCACTAACGATATCACAAAAGTACATTTTAAGTTGTTCTTTCATTGTGATGATTATTTTCAGAGTATGTTATCAGGTGTGCTGTAGTAGGTCATCTAAACTACTTATTAGAACTTATTAAATCATTACTATAATATAAGTAGATCTACTTCATTTCATCTAAAACAAACAAAAACAATAAATCAATCCCCTGGAAAACACACACACAATATATATATATATATATATATATATATATATATATTCATTAAAACAATCACTGTTGATAGAAATATAATAACCCTACATATTAAATTAGATACTAATTTTCAAAAACTGAAAGGACAAATTCAATTAGTAACTAATATAATTAAATACACACCAAACATTATGGTAGATGATTTAAATAAAGATATTTGTGCACAAACTTGATCTATTAGTTAGTGAGATAAAACATTTACTCTGTGGAATGTACAAAGTTAAATGCTGTCTCCACCTTACGCACGATACAATATTTTCTTAGCAAATTAAAACTACAAGACTTAAAAATATTAACTATTAGATAAACATTAACAAAGTTTAACTTGCCCAATTATCACATTGACATTTCGTTTATACTTGATAACATGTTTTGAACACTCAAAGCTGAAAAAAAAAAGTTTTAGTACAAAAATCTACCCTAAACAAATGAAATGGATGGTCGACTGGTGACTTAAATTTTCGATATTGAAAACGTCACGTTTTCTGCTCGAATTTCACTACAAAATAAAAGGTGCATATAATTTAAAACATATTCATACAAAAACAAATGCTTAGCAAACTAAACATTTTTTCATCATTCTCCAAAAAATGCTGGTTTGGGGGGTTGTCTATCAGAAAAAAAAAACTTTAGACATCGACTCAACTTAAATGTCTTACTTCTCAAAATCAATTATTGCAAACGATGTCGATAATATTTTAGCGGAATGTGACGACACAAAGCAATATCTGCCAAACTGCATGTAAAAAAAAAGAAGATATTGTAATAAATAAGGACAAACAGAATGAACATTATTCAGATTTTATTATTGATATTATTATTAATTAGTATCTAAAAGTATATTTTTACTAATGATTTAAAACCTTAATTTGAATCGCATAACCTCTATATTTTATAAAGATTTTATTGAAATCTTTTTGGCAATTTGTTTACGATATTGGGTTTTTAAGCCCACAAATGGTTGATTTATTGCCTGAACCGTCGTATATGGATAAATGGTGACCAATACGTTTTATTTGGGTCTCAATTGGCTACGTTTGGATAATAAATTGATCAAAACCATATACATCCAATTTAAAAAATAAAACCTTTGTTTATTGGTTTAAATACAGACAGACCATACACAAATTTTGAGTTAGAAATATTATATATACAAAAAGGGTCTAAAACCACACGTCTAGTACAGTTATTTTTATTAAGTTTAAGCGGACTAGCGGCAAAATTTATTTTTTGATCAAATAAACGTATGTAATTGGAATTTATATTCGTAATCAAAATAACTTCTAGTTTTAAATGATACCCGATATATAATATTTCCTACAAAATTTCAACTCGATATTTTTGCCCCTTAACTACCCCAAGGTAATTTTTTCTACCGCTATATTTTTCCTATATGTGGGACAATACAAAAAAAAATCAAATGCAAAGTTTGAAATATATAGGAGTTTTCGTCTTGTCATTGTAGACGGGTTACGACTTACAGACAGACGGACAGACACGTGCTTGTAACTATAAAGATCCTTGTTTTACCTACTGACCCTAAAAACAAGCCTCAAAGTGTGGCCAAAATATGCCCATACATCATATTTGATGAAGGTCGGTCTATCCATTTGGGCTATAGCTCAGAGTATATAATTTAAGACAGATATAAATTGCAAAACCACTAGAACCTAACCTAACCTAATCTAATATTTTTCTCTACTACTTTATGTGTAAGAAAATATACTTATGGACATATAAAAATCATTAATATATGCACATTTGCTTATTCATTTGATTGATAATTATAAATTTTCAAGAAGATTTTTTCTTTTCAATTTTTATGGTCTTTCAATAATTATTTTATTTGACACTTGGAAATTAAGTTAGCTCTCGTCAAACTTCGCCTTCATTAAAAACATCTAGTAATAAAATGAAAGTTTTCATGAGATATGATTAAAATTAAATAAGGTCAAATAAATTTGAAAATTCACGAATAATAATTTGAAGTATTAAGATTCAAAATTTAATTTAGAGCAATTCCATTTAAAAAACTTTTTCTGTGAAATTGGAATAGAAATTATTAAGATAAATTACATCATACAAGTAGATTTCGAAAAGAGAGGTTTAAGTCATGATAGTACCAATGGAAACTTTGGTATATTTATATTACTCCAAATAACATCTTTTAACGCTGAGTTTGGAATTACGAGAATTTTCGTGGAGTAACATAATTTTCGAGTCTAATTAATGGACTATCAAACCATTTAACAATGATTAATACCCAATAAAACGTTGGCAAATTAGGGTCAACTGCCTCAAAGGAGGTGCATTCCTACGTTTACTGTGACATTTACAAAATAAATGGATTTGTTAATATTTAGAAAACTGAATTTTAAATATTGTACTCTAAAAGCTTTGGAATGTAGGATGGGGTTTTACAGAATATACTTAGCGATTTACTAATATAGAGATTTCAACTATTAAGAAACACCATGGAAACGCTTGTACCAGAGATTATGAAATGTGCACAGATCATATCATAGGCTATATGAAAAAATTTTAAATAAACAATCTAGAAGCTGCAATTTTCTTACAATTTGTTATTTAGGTTTTCAAATTAGAGTTAAATAAATTTTGTAAATTGTCGGTTTTTCATTAATCAGATAAATCAGTAATTGAAATTGCATAACAACTTAAAAATTTAAAGATTGGAATGTTTGAACTCATTTGTATAGCTTTAAAATCTGTATCTACGTATGCCTACTCAAAAATTAATAATATATCTGTATCAAGTGAAATTTTATTTGAATTTAGCCAAATTTATCAAGTTAAGTTTTAACATTCGTTGAATACGATTTAAAAAAATACTGACCGTTTGGTGGCTATTCCAAGTAGTATATTAACTCATTGCGTACAGTTCCTATTAAACATACAGCATAAATACAAAGATCAAGACTGTAAATCGAGTGACATGCTAAACACATACACACAAGGAAATCCGCCTCCACTCATGCTATACATTTTTTTTCAGATATTAAAAAGGTATTTTATGAAACTGCAATACTTGTTACAGTGTGTATTTTGAAAGATGTGGTCATAAAACAAAAATCCACACCTGACGTAAATTGCGGTAATATCTAAGTATTTTATATTTAATATCTAACTGAAAATAATTTAATTGCTACTGTTGCTCCATAAAATAAACCTTTCATTTTGTAACCTGTTCGTTAAAACTGTTTCACAAAATATTCCTCTTATCAGTAAATTTCTAATCTAAACTCCGAAAACTGGCAAATTAAATGAATAATTTGTCATCATTTTTGGATTGTATACAGAGTGACTGAAAAGAAAACTATATTACACCACATTTAACTTAATTATTAATAAAAATAGCTAAACACGGTTGGCAGCAACTTGCTTTGTCGTTTGGGGAAACTTCTAAGAGTTCAAGTTCAATTTCTGACTTTAGAATGTGGAGAGGGCAAGGGTAAGTGAAATTTTCAAATTGACATTCTATTATAAATCGTTTTTAAGATCTCTTCTTTTTCAACTCTGTTTCTTAAATCATCAACTGATGCTGGTTTTATGATATAAACGTTTATTTTAAATTACCCATACAAAAATCTAGTAGATCAAGGTTAAGAAACCGAGTTGGTCGTTAGATATCACCCTGTGACCTATTTAATTGTTAGGATACTTTTAATTTAAAAATCCCCTAGCACTGGACGTAAGGACGAGGAATTCCGTTCTGTTGGAATAATACCTCCATCAGTCTTATATGTAGAGAATAAGGACTGATTGAGGAAGACTCGCTTACCTAAATACCCTAACCTAACCTAATCTAAACATATTCTCAAATAATTATAAAGTTAAGGTTGGGAGATTTATAGCTGTCTCAATACAATCACGTTAACGGTCGCCATTTTAATTATGGTGGTCCAAAACAAAATTTCTTTTCTTCATTTTTTGTATCTTCGTGCTCTTTGAAATAATAAATACCATATTTTCCATTACATATTTCTTTACTTATTCTCTGCCCTCCAACCCTCTGAAGTTAAAAATTGAAATTATTGGCTCTTAGAAAAAGCCCCTTACAACAAAGATGATTTCCTTACCCGTGTTTAGCTATTTTAATTATCAACAAAGAATAAAAATTGCGGAGTGGGGGAAGTACGAGTTTCTTATTTTTCTTGTTTAAAGGCAAAAAAACATTTCGGACATGTACGCCTTATTAAAAAAGAAAGAAAAAACTTAAAATGAAGTCTTCTAACCCTAGAAATACTCTAATAATATCAGGATCGGAAAAAAACATGAGTTACTCAAGAGAAACTCTATAAAAATGAAAGAGAGGAATCTAACTTAAGAGTACATAAAAAAATGTGTAGATTTAGCTAAGCCTATGCGGGACTAAAAGTTTCTTTTTAAGTACCTTATATACCTACATGTGCAGGTACATATTGTTATAATATATAATGGTATATATTATAACAATATGCAGCTATTGTGGCTAAATAAGTTTGTTCATTAACTATTCCAGAAAAAAATTAATATAAATTATTTTCAATTTAGACCAAATCTTATAATTAAAAACATAAAATATACATCAAAGGCTTATAACTTAACAAACTTTTCTACTTTACATGCCTACATATGTACGATTAGTAAACCTAGTAAACCCTCAAAGGATAAAATTGGTGCAATTTTAGTCAAAATTTGCCCAGTTGAGTTTTTTCTACTCTTCGTTGTACAACTTCCCTAAACAGAAAAATCGTTCGGAAAATTATCAAATGAAGATTAATTTTGAAATTAAAAGATAGTTTTTTAATAGTAACTTTTTACCAGTAGGTCCTATATCTCACACTACATCTACTGTACATCTATTTGAATACCTTGGCGATCTTAAAAATAACAATTTGAAAGTCAAAATCAATAAAATAGCGAATATACAGAACACTGTTACGTCCTTTTACTACCGAATTAGGTGGAGGCTGAATATTAAAAAAAAAAATTCCTATTATTTAAAATTACTATGAAATTATTTCGCATTAAATAGGTATTTACAAATACATGGTGATAACACGCAAACGTTTTTGTGAAAACTACTAAAAATCTGTAAACTAAGAATTAAATAAATACTGAGTATTATAAGAAGGTACATGTCATGGCCGAAGCAGTTTTTGTTATAGTTGAGATAGGTCGTGCTCAGCTTGTCCTTGAAACCACTGTGGTTCGAAGACCTCGTTAGACCGACTGCATCGCAGTACCAAAGTTTTTAACATAGTTAACATCAGAACATTAGATGTTCTGTCATACAAGACATTGTGAACTGAAAATGAAACTGTGGAAAAACATTGTACAAATACCCGTAAACGAAACCACTTACTAAACAAAATTCAAGAATTGATCAGTATTTCCCCAAAACGCATAGTTTTGGACTTATCAGTAAGAGTGTAAATTAATTAATTCGACAGTCTTAGATAGTCGTATATTATCAATAATAATTTTCGTATACTTGCAATTTGAGAAGTTGGTTTAGGATATAAACTCATATTTCATCAAAATTTTATAAAATTTATTAAAATCTAGTTAGAGATATTCGACTTACTACAACTGCGTCCACTGTTCTTTTAACGGTTTGTCCGATAGTTAAAAACCAGCTTTTATTTTTAGAAATGATGACGATTATAAATAATTTAAGCAACATTTAACATATTTAAGAAAATCGAATCATGCAGTTATGATTAGCAGCATTTATTGCTGTTCCTAACCTTGTCCTTAATTATTATAACACGATTTGGAGTATCCATCTTCGTAAAATAGTTATGTAGTTATGTAGGCTACTCAGTACAAATACATAGTTTTTGAAGATCTAGGAACTCCGAAACGCGTCAATTAGAATTAATAAAGTGACAAGACTAGGAATGGCTGAAAATTGTACTCATCATAATTAATTACATAAGTTCTCACAATATATAAAATATTATATTAATTTCAGAATTACGGTTTCATTTTTATAATTTGTACGACCAAATTTTGAGTCTTTAATAATAATTACAAGCCTGGGAATAAGCTATATTATAAACAAAATCTGTCCACACATTTGAGCTGTAAACGGACGACAGAGAGACATAATTTTAATAAAAGGGTCAAGCATGTGCTAAATTAAGCATGAGCGGACTTGGGTCAGTAGGCATATAGGTACAGTTATTTTTGTAAAATGGAAATCTTTTAACGGGCCTAACGCCAACATGTTAATTTCTTCTTCAAACATACATACATATTTGTAATCAGAATAACGTATAGTATTTTGATAACCCACACGTAATATTTCAAAAAATAAAACTTTAAACTCTATACTTTTTACCTCAAACTCATTTATTTGGGACAATACAAAGAACATAAATCCAAAGTTTGAAATAAATCGGGTTTATCGTCTTATCCGTGTAGATGGTCCGTGTGACTTACAGACAGACACTAAAAACTACTTTGTTAACCTCAAAACGAAAGAGATTTTTTAACCATCACAAAATATCCCCCTATACTGAATTTATGTAAGTTTGAACATTCGTTTGTATTAGGAAGATTATCAGCAACGGAAAAATAGTCAACATGCAACTGATCTCTGACATGAAGGACACGAAATTCCTTTAGTGTTTGTTATGATTTTTATCTTTGTAATAATATATGTAAATTGTCAAACGAAATAAATTATTATGGACTTATGTAGGCACTAACTGTTATCCACAAACGGCAATTCACATTGATAAGCTTAGCTCAATTAAGCTAATGAAGTTGAGATATCCAATAGGTGAATGAATTTTTGAAACTCGTTAGTTTTGGCTACATCTTGTTCTTTACTGTTTGTTATTAATTAACTTTTTTTTTTTAGAGAAATGAAAATTACAATATTTGTTGAGAAGAATCTGCAAAAGAATATTCTAAATAGAAATAGATTTTTGGTATTCCTTTGTGAAGAATATATTTTAGTGGAGTGTAAAAAGTCTGCAAAATATTTAATGGTCGTAATAAAGTAACATTACTAATTTTGTGTCTATAATTTTATGGTTTACAAAAAGGTATATTAATCCTTTTGCAAATAAAAAATGTTCCTTTTTTTTGTCTGTTACAACTGTTTCACCTCGTCAACACCTAGTGTAATATCGTAACGCAAAACACATTCACAACATAAAACAATAAATAACTCATGTGAATATGTTGTTGTTTTTGTACAAGACATAATAAAAACATTTTGTATTACGAGTGAAAGGTTAACTGGATGATGACACATTGACACTGCTAATTTTCTCTGAGTCACTAAAACACTTTACATAATAAGCTGATAAAAACAAAATAAATCTATAATGAGATTCAAAACTAATTATCACTAATTAAGTAATTTCGTTATAATCCACTCGTTTGACGATCTTTGATTAAGATTTAATTTGAAACTTACTTTTGAAATGTTCAAATTAACTTAAATTTCGAGTACTTTAAAATAAATCTATAAGAATGATAAAGATTTTAAATCCGCACGACAGTAAAGCCTTCTTATAGCTTTGTCGACCAACTCTGACTAACTCTAACACCAACTCACGTCACAAGGAAGAATAAGTTACATTTATTTATTTTTATCTGATGTTACACAGCATCATACAAAGCACTTTCATAATTCCACCCAAACCGAAACTACTAAATTGTAAAATCTACTGATAAAACAGTTAAAAACTCGTTGCTTTAGAAAACGTAATCCTCGTAAACATTTTGATCCGAATCTCTGACCGTAAATGTAACTGGTACTTGAGATTATATCTGAACATAAAAATGTGAATCCAACAAATGGAATTCAGTAAAAACCGACAATAAGTCGTCATCGAAGAATTAGGTTAAGTCGTTTAGTCGCTTGAGTCTCGAAAGTATTTCCCCATTCACTGTTTACAACACGTTAAATTATGTAAGCTGTTGAGATAAAACCTACAAAATTACAACATGTATAACTTCCAAGTTATAAGTTATACAGTCGGACAGATAAACTGAGTCGGTTTAATTGTGCAAACCAATCCAGATATTTCAAGATAAACATATTTTTATGTAGCAGTAAAGCTTAAGGGAAGAGGGAAAACAATAAAACTGTTCTTAACAGAGTCGAAGTTAGTATTTAAATGGAATGAAATGTAATTTATTTGTTCCTTAATAAAATTTAACACAATTTCTTTGTTGAAAGATTCTGTAAATTATACAATGTACGTTTATTCAATTTTAAACAAATTAAAAGATTTGTTCCAGTTTGAACGAAGTTGGAACCAACGTTCAAGAATTAATTTTGATATTTAATTTAGATATTCTAACTATTGAGTTCTTCTCAATGGAGATCGGTTCATGAGACTGTGAAATGTCTATTGGAGTAATTCAGTATCATATTTGTTTTCACTGTATTTGCACTGAGAAGTACATGAACAGTGTGCGATTGTATACTAGAAGTAGAAATTTAGTTTAATTTAGTTTGGATTATAACACCAGTTTTAAAATAAATGAAGAAGTTTGCGAGCGTGTAAATGAACTTTCCAGAGGTACTAATTTGTTATATACGCTGAGTTTGAATATGAATATTTATTATTTTGATATTTCGTTGTGAATATTTTGATAACTTCGTTAACGCGAAAATCTATCGATAATTATCTCTCAAATTACAGATAAAAAAAATATAAATCAAAATAGTGATCTATAATATAATTTACAAAAATAATTTTTACAAGTGAATGTTGTCCTAAAGCATCCTACAATATTTCCTTTTGTGTAGCTTCGAAATCTGCATCCAATAATACATAAAAGTGTTTTAATATAATAAAATAAACTGTACAATAATAATCAACAAAACCAAATAAAATAACTATTCAAAACAACAACAAAATCTTAAACTATTTGCCACCACAAAACCACAAACTTACTCATTTATCCATCTGTAAAAACAATAAAAAAAATAAATTCAAAACAATAACAAAATCTTAAACTTTTCGTCACCACAAATTCACAAATTTTCTCACTTATCCATACCCAAAACCAAAAACATTTTTTTTTTAAAACAATAACAAAATCTTCAACGTTTCGTCACCAAAAATGCAAAAACTTCCCCACTTATCCATCTCCGAACCCAAAGAAAACAACTATTCTAATCAATAACAAAATCTAAAAATATTCCTCACCAAAACTGCACAAACTACCTCACTTATCCATCCTCTCAAAACTAAATAAAATTACTATTCAAAACAATAACAAAATCTACACCTTTTCATCGCCAAAAATACACAAAATTCCTCACTTATCCATCCCCAAAACCCATAAAAAAATTTTTTTAACAACAACAAAATCTTAAACTAATCTTTACCAAAAAAGCATAAACTTCCTCACTTATTCATCCCCGAAACCAAACAAAAAACTATTGAAAACAACAACAAAATGTAAAAAATTCAATAACAAAAAAGGAAAAAACTTGTTTAATTATCCATCCTCAAAAATCAAATAATACAACTATGCAACAAAAAAGAAGAAAATACTTTAACTATTCGTCGCATTAAATGCATCAACATCCTCACTTATCCATCCCCAAAACCAAATACTGCAATACAAATTATTCCACACCACAAAAATCTTAAACCATTGCTCTCTAATAATGCATAACTTCCTCACTTATCCATCCCGAAAACCATGTATAAAAACAATTCAAACTACATTTCGTAGACTATTCGTCACCAAAAATGTCAGTTCGGTAGTTTTCAGTAAAACAGTACGTGGTTTGAAGAATTATTTATATGTTCAAATAGCCCTATTCGCTTGTGCAATATGCTCGTACTCTAAGTAAATACAGCTTTTAATCATGAGGGTTCAGGTTCATTCTGTTTTTGCCAATTAATCCTGAATTATAGAATTATTTTCCTTACTATTTTTGCACATATTTTAATCAATACTCTTCACTATTTCCTAAAATATAAAGTGACGGTAGAGTTTAGATTAGTAAAATTGTACACCTGAGAATATGCGAAGAATCAATGGCGAGCTAATAGTTTATGTTAGATTAGGTTTCTGCAGATCAATAATAAGCCATAACTAACTCCAGTAACTGGACTGAGAAAAAAGACATATATAAACGTGATCTAAGTACTAGTTAAGACAATCAGCGTCTTCAAATAGAGTGTCTTCACTCAAAGGCTATTAATTTTTTTTTTAAATAGATAAGACAATTTAATGTCTTCGAATAGTGCCTCAAATCAAGGGTTATTAATTAACAAAAATTTAAAGAGTTCCTCTTTACATGAGTTTTTTTAAAGCTTGTCAAACTGCAATATTATTTTAATCAAAGTTCCGGATGTAAAAAAAATTAACATTTTTTCCCACGAACTTTAACACATTCAAATGATAATTTGCATTGTCATAAAAAATATTGCAAACTGCGTAATCTGTATTACAAGTAAGGAAGTAATGTTATCACATGGTGATTAAATTCCTTGAAAGTGTTTTGGGAGTTTGGTCAGTAACGGATATGGTGTACCGCAGGCATGTTGAGATAGGACTTTGTGAGTCATGATGCCGACACTTGGTGATGCCGGACGTGGCTACACACGTGACTTTGGAAGAATTACTTTAGATTCTCACCCAATATATACAAAGAAGACATACACATGTTGATGAGGTATAAAATAAACAAACAATGTGCACGTAGTAGATGTACTAACATGATAAGATGTAAACTTCATTTGGTTTCTGAGGCTTTGATGACCTCAACCTTTCCTATCGCTAAACAAAATGTACTGTTGTAGTTTAATTTAGAACTTAAAGGTAAGAAAAACTGTTGAAACGACCACCATTTTGAAACTTAAAGGACTTTTATATAATAGTATTAAATATATTAAACTAATCGTAAAATCTAGATTGTGACAAATTTTGATTACTGCAATAAAAGTCCGAGGATTCGACAATGCCGTATTATCCAATGTGCCGGATAACCAAATATTTTTCTAGTATACAATGTTCTCTGACCTTATAAGTCATAATACTCGTAACTATTTAAACACAAGTGATTAAGTTTAGCAAACATAAATCTAAGAAAAAAAAAAAATTTTAAAATTATAGCGAATATTTCTCTGCAAATAAATAGTTGCATGCTTAGATATGAGCAATGTAAACAATACATGCAGTAGTAGTAGATGAAAATACTTGACGCACTAAACGTTATAAACGCCATGTAAGATCTTTTACCACATATAAACGATCTGAAGAAGTGAAGAATTTTCCGTACTTCACTATACGACATCCCAAGTGTTTTTTTTTTTTTTTTTTTTTTTTTTTTTTGTCTCCGTAGTGGTTTATATTTTTATATTTTGATAACCACTTCGTAGTGATCATTTCATTGTTTCGGATCTCAACTTCCCCATGAAGGCAGCTCCATAGCTATATTTCCAAGGAAATCTGATACATAAAGTTATAATAAACAAATTCCCATTATATTGCCGATTCTGTCTGTTGATTTTACTTTCTCACGTGCAAATACTATAGAGCAAGTTTTGTGATATTTGTCGAATATATCTCTTTAGGGTGCATCTGAGTTCAAAAAGTGATATTTGGAATAATCTCTGCCTGTCTTCGTCTTGGGTCTGCCTAATGTACAGTATTCACAGACCAAAACTGGTGGAGCGATTTTAATCAAATTTGGTATGTGGGCGTATTTTGGCCATATATTGGGGCTTTTAGATAACTCAATATTTAGGGAAAAACTCAAAGAAAGAATACAAAATTATGATTTTCTTTAAATCAACTATTAAGATTTTGATCTTCTTTTTTTTTTTTTTTCATGCTTACCTTCTATAGAACCAAACAAAACGTATTGGTTGCTATCTCTCCAATAATGCCGGCTCATAAGTTATCGGTAAACACAATAATAAAATCGACCATGATATTTTGTTTGTTTATTAATTACAAAATAGACGAGGGGGAAAAAAAGTTTATATGTTAACAAAATTTACTTAGAATGTTTAAAATTTTGATAATTTTTTCCTGTATGGGGAACCCACTTTGTACATGAATGTAAACGAGTTTTTTTATATTTTTAGTTTGTATGATTTTTTAACATTTAATTATATATAGTATTTTCTAACATATTATGTCATTTTTAATTTGGTCTTTCTATTTCAAACATTTAAATAATGAATTTATAATAATCTAATAATAATAATAATAATAATATTTATTTCTTCACAATCAAATTATAATAAATAATCATTTTGAATGCATAACAATAAAAATAAAAGTACAATACAAGTCAAAATAACACATTCTTGATATTACACTTATACTTGATATATCCAAAACAAAGATTTTCCCTACATTCAAAAATATGAAGGAAAATAGAAATATGCATTATGTGAAGAGTAGATAATCCTTAGGCACATGTGCCTGAGTAGGATTTACCATCATAATATTTAAATCTAGATATTAGAGGAAAAGGAAAGAAAGAGATCAGCCACAGCGCCATTACCATTCAAGATGTATACAAATTCGAAGGATGCCTTAACAATAAAACTAAGTAAAAAATTGGATAAAGAACAGAATTTCACACTTACATATACACACCCACACACACGCACACTTATACACAAGACCTAATCTACTCTCACACATATGCACATGACATATTCCAGAAATATTAACTTGTTCCCACAGCATCACCTCAAAACTAATACAATATTTTCCACTGAAAATAACCTTAACTTCACGGATTTAGAAAACTGGGATAAATTGTTCCCCTTTTGAACATCTACCGGTAGTATGTTAAATATTTTCACCCCCCTGTACAAAAATGAATTCTTATCTGCTGTTAATTTAAACATATTTACTTTATATTTCTTTGAAATCATTTACAACTTTGGAAAATCGACACGGTCAGAACGATACGTTTCGGACTTCGGTCATTTTAAAACGTCGATAAATCGTACAGCGAATTTTCCATACAACTGAAATTTGGCAAAAAAAAAAAAAAACGTACAATCTTAAGGATCGATGTGTAAGAATGGTAAACCTTCTAACAAAGTGATCTTTTTGTAAAGGGAGTTTAAAAAGTAAAAATTACAACATTCTCGTTGAAACTGACAATGAATGTGGGGCGCCTGAAAACCCCTAACATAACCCACCTTGTATATTTCCATACTTAATGTGTAGTTTAAGTAAATGAACGGCTGTAGTTTACGTATGACAGAGAGTAACTCCAATACTACAGAAACTATATCATTAAAAAAAATTCATGATTTACTGATGATTAATATTAAATAAACAGCTATGACCTCGATGGAGCCTGAATATTATAGCCTCTCAAGGATACACGGGTTACCCTTGGCAGATCATTGTCAAACATCGACCCTTAAGACTGTACAAATGTTATGTCAAATTCCAGTGTACAGAAACTTCTGTGTACGGGTTTTTCGCGACACCGTAAGGTTAATCCGATGTTATTTCCACACTTTTGGGCAATAAATAAATGTAAAATGAAAACAAACGTTTTACAGTATATGCAATAAGTGTTACATAAGGTGTATTGATATTGCGAGGGTGCGCCGAGTTACTAAAATAACCGCAAATCATAGATCCAATCATTGTTTCAATATTTTTATTTAAAATTAACCATACGCACAAAAGGGTGATTTTAGGACTTCTTAAGGTGTATAATTAGAACTCATTAGATTGACCAAAACGACAGTGACATAGTGACTTCATATTTTGTATGCATTTGTAGTTTTTTGACCCAATTAATTTATTTCAAATATTATATCCAAACGCATTTTATTATTTAAAAAGTTTTATAAATTTTCTCTTAATGGCGGCGTTTATGAATCTATGTATGTTTGCGAGTGCCGCCTTCTTTCCTTTTACTTACATTTATATAGAAAGTATTGTGATGACAAAAATAGTTTTTCAGTTTGCAATATATCCTTTTTAAGGATCCGGACAAAAAAAACTATTTTTTTTAATAGACGATAATCTGTCTGTGCATTGACTGTAGTATTTTACACAGTTTGAACATGTTTTGATAGTATTGTACATATGGGAAAATTTTCATCATATCTGTAGATTTTTAAAAATTATTGGGCTATGTAAAATTTTATGTAAGTATCATAAAATAAAAAATCTGGTTTTCGCATAATTGGCTGTAACAATTTAAATATCGGTTCCAAGTTACAAATTATTTATCACTAGCATATCCACAATAGTGCAGGTTTGAGTAAAAAACACACACACAAAACTTTCCAAGGATCTAATATAAAACACGCAGATTCCAAAATAACCACTGTACACGCCCATTTGTACTAACCAAACAAAACTAATCGTAGCTTAAAATGTCAGAAAAGTTCGTCATAAGTTCCGTAGTTGTCAGTAAATCATCAATCGTCTTTTTTGTTTTTTCACAAATTATTCTCTAACAATAATTTTTTAATTGGTTGACTCGGAGGACCTGAAAACGTGTGACAATCGCGACACCTAAAATCTACAATACATAAAAATCAGCTCATATTCCCTGCAATGAAAAAAATTTTTTACTTCATTACTTAAAATATAGATAAAGAGTACTGTAGTAGGGGAAAAAATGTTAAAAATTTGGTAAATATATTATTTTTGAGTTTTTTCTCAAATAATGTTTTCTTTTAATATCTGTCTATCTGAATATAATAAGTCTGTCTGTCAATAACTGATTCTTATAATAGCGGTTTTTAGTTATCAATTATGAGTTTAAAATAAAACTGACATAATTTAAAATTGACAGCGTAATTTTCATAAAAAAAAAATAATATATATATATATATATATATATATATATATATATATATATATATATATATATATATATATATATACTTTTCAACAAACCGGCAAAGTTCCAAACAAAAGCGTAATAATCGCATCTCAACAAAGCCGGTACGGAGGTTTGGAATGACAAGTTGGTTTGAAATAAATAATTTCTAAAAATCGATTAAATTAAACTGTAATTAAATAGGGGTATTCCGCTTACCTAAACGCGTCAGCTTTCTGCTCGCCCATTTGTAAAACTCCTAAACATATTTTTGTATGTCTGTGCTTTTTGTAAGTGAGAACAGTGAAGCATCTAGTAAAATGTTTTCCAAAATGCTAACCTACTATTTATCTCTTACGTACTGTAGGGTGATGCTTACATAGGCTCAATGATACTACCGCTTCCTGGTGTAATGGTTAAGAACCTTTCTATTGCATCAGACACTTTGCATGACACATCATAGTGGCGGTAGTGTCAAGGACAATGATATAGGTTAGATACACACTGTCGCAACTAGATTAGTCATCAACACGGAACACAACAGTACCGTACAGCTGTTCATTGATTGACTGACAATTAATTCAAATTGAATAAGAAACAAATCTACAACCGGATTAAATTGATTTAGCATTTCCGAAGGGGATTTATGGTGTTTTAAATTTAAAACGTTTGAAGGTTAACAATATTTATTGTGAATTTCTTATAAAAACACCACCGAATACTAACTTTCTTGTAGCTGTCCATAAAATATTCACCCATTTTAGTAATTTTGCACCAATTTTTGACTTGAATACTTCTCTAATGAAAACTCTAGCGACCAAAAAATATACACAATCTTTTATCTCGTAAACTCTAAAAGATAATTTAATTATTTAAATATTAATGGATAGAGGGTTACGAGCATTGTACGTACAAAATGTTGGGTAGAGGGATGTGTGCATCGGTATGGAGGGAGAGGAAGCTCTTGGGCGTGAACTTTATAAGTAGGCTACAATGCAACGCGGTTGTTTTTCGATTTTCGACAAATTAAATCTATGGTAATGATTGGAGAAAAACTAGTATAGATATGAAAAATTTCACCCTATTTCTGTCTATTTGGGTAAAAAATTTCTCAGTTAAGTGGGAAAGTGAACCGCTCATTTTGAGATAGTCGAAATTACTGTTTTTACACGAGATGTTTGTTTACATCGTCAAGAAATCTCTACCCATCATTTCACGGAGATAAAAACGTAACATTTTTTCAAAAAATACTGGATAATATAACTTCCTTACTGTCTCCATTTTGGTTTGTAGGTAACTTCTTAACGACGTCCTAAGTAAAGAATCTCTACCGAGATTTAGAGCCCTTAACAGTCGAAACATTTCTTGAAATCATCTGAAAATGTATCTATTTTGACAATATTAAGAGATAATCAAAGTTTGATAGTATCGGGATAGAATATAAAAGAAATATTGATGCAGATTGTAACCGAGTGTAAGACGGACAACACGGTAACGCAGGAGCCAGTGCGCAGCCGCACAGTGGCACGAATTGTAATGTTTCGTTCAAAATATTCTAGAGTTCTAGAGCAATTGTTTCGCAACCGATTGGGGTCATTAATTTCTAAAAAACGTAAGAGAGACGATTTTTAAAGCATGCTAATCAAAATTATTGAGCTTAGCAAAATTCCCAATTTTTATTTATCTTAATAAAATTTACAAAAATAATTCCTTATCCAATTTACATAAATCTTGATAGTTGGAAGTTTTGTGTTGTCGCTGATTACGAATCTGATATCCAAATTGTCATAAACCAACCTGCAAGATGGCGGAATCAATATGGCGGCTATAAAATGCTTAAAAAAATGAAATATTTTTGCTTATGCCGAAATGTTTTGAAAATTTCCGGTAAGTAATTTTAAGTTAAAATAAACTAAATTTTAAGTTCCCGGAAGAAATTCAAGATGGCTAATCCAATATGGCGTTAACAATATGATAAAACTAATTTTAAAATAAATTAAATGCATTAAGACGAGTCGGATGGCCTTATCTTGATAATGTTAACATGAACAAATTCATGTACCTTTTTCTCATGTACCATAAATGAAATCTTTATATATTTTGTTTTGTTTTATTTTTCATACTTGGGAGGTAATTTTGCATATTTGGATAAAATAAATTTTAAGTCCTTATATTTTTGTTTGAATTTTTAAATTTAGACCTTTTTTTTGTAACAGAATACTTTTGTAAATAAATCTATAAGACCTTACATACAAAATGATTACCTAAGTGTGACAAACAAATCAAAAAAATATATCTTTTATGGTTCATGAGAAAAAGGTACATTTGTAATAAAAAAACGCTGTTTTTCAGTAATCGCGTAATTGACACTCAAAGTGGTCAATTATAATATTTTAACAATTATTTTCTTATAACTTAATACTCACCATGAAAGTAGTTTGGTAATAACCTCTACGAAAGAAATTAAATGTTAATATTATTAGAATTAACCATTATCCAGGTTAGTGATATGTTAGAGCAGGTATAGAGGACAAATGTAAATTCAGTAGCCTATAAAGCTCTGATAAAGATCTGTCTTGTCTTAATACGTAAATTGAATACGTAATATTTAATTCTGTTACATTACCAACTCAAAGTGCTTATTTGTGCAGTGATTACACTCATTGTTTTGTTTTGTTTTTTAGTGTTGGTTTAGAGGGGGTTATAAGACAGTTTTTATAATGCCGTAATTTACAAATAAAGACAAATAAAGTGCATTTTAAGAATGTTTTGTGAAACGGCAACGCACCTTAGAGTCAAAGAAGAGTATTGAATACGATATCCAGAATGTCCTACTCCCAGCCGCGGGGTGTTTGCAAGGATATATCGAAAACTAGCATAAACTCCCTACTTGTCATATCATTATTTGACCAGATTACTAACGTTGATAGGTTAATTCTGACAATGTAGGCACTATCTTTCTTTTGAAGATAGTTATTACCAACATACTTTCGTTGTAGAGTATCAATTTATAAAAAAATAATTATAATAATTGACCACTGTTGAGTGTCAATTAAAGAACCTTCATATTTGAACGCGACTTTTGAATTTTTGGGTGCAATAATTCTATGAACGAAAAAGCAAATAGCGATTCGCTTATACCGTTGGAAATCTTATGGAAAGCGGTAGTTTTTGTGAAATTTAAACACCTAGAGGTTTAGTCGTTTGTTTGTAAAACAAATTTTAATTTTAACAAGATATCACAAAATTTATTTTTTCCTAGTTTGAGGCCTTGTAAATAATCCATACTCTCAGTTTCAAAAAAATCTATGTGGTTTCTATCTTAAAGGCAATTTTATGTATCGTTTGGTCACTTTACTTGCTAAGTGAAAAATAACGTGAGAAATGTTTTTTACGGATAGTCACGTTTTTCCTTAAAAAAAAACCAAAAAAACAGGAGAATATATATCTAGGAAACGAAGCGAGCTGGGGCTTACTGGTAGGCTACTATCACCCAGATTTTTTGGCACATTATTCACCATTTACCCTGTATATTGATTTACATCTTACTCCACGGTTATGTGTTCGTCCATAAGCCACAATATTTGAAATCGAACTTGAAATTATAGTGTTATAAGTTCTACTAATGTCGAATGTGAGAAAATAGAACAAATATTCCACTGTTAGAATGGTACCAAACATAATATTAATAATAAATTAATTCCACGGCGCCACTTAAGAACCTAGAGACCTCTGTGCTTGTGGTTACCATAAAGAGTTCCTCTCGCCATAATTCTACCATTGGCAACCAGAATTGTCTAAGAACACTTTCCATTTTTTGACCTCACTGGGTTAACACCGTAACTTTTAGCGTTCTTGAACACATTTTGTATCGACACTAGAAATTATAATCTTTTTTATTATTTTTTTAGTCATTGGTCTCTATAATAAAAGCTGTTACAATAGCTATATTTCCAAAACAAACTGGTGTTTACTATAAACTTTCGTTCAACCAGCTGCGTGTTGAGTATTGTATGATGTGGCGTGTAATAACAACTTAATTACTTATTCTAAATAAGGAAGTACAGACAAAGAAATGCGGCAGGTTGAATAAGGTTATTCGCATTAAGTCACACGTGCCACCTGCAAGTTCAGTTTTTCCTCACATATTTACAGTAAAGTACTTATTGAGAATTGGCGAGGTCAAAGATTGCAATGAAGATTAGAAATAATTGAGGTACTAACAGTATTCTAACTTTCCTGCTCATGCATAGTCACAGAAGCAAATTATTATGTTTGAATACACCAAACTCACTTCAATAAGACATTTTGAAGGAAAGGGTTCGTTTGTATATAATAACTGTCAAAGTTTATTTTATTATTATTGTGTTTTGTGTTTGTTTGTTTTTAAATCTTTGTACCACCTCCGCCATATTGGATGAATCGTCTATAAGAACAAACGTTCTACTGAGCACATTTTTATCCTCGCTATTAGGCCTACCAGTTGTCTGAACACGTGAACTAGAATTTTTTTTTTCTATTTTAGAAACCGTATTGATTAGTTTTGGTGAAAATATAAACATGTTTATATAAAATTAAAACGTATTAAATATTTGAATGTAACTGTATAGTCTTAGTATGTATTAAATACATAGTATAAAAAATATTGCACACATTTTCTCACTCATTCACTCATCCCCATCCCACAAAAAACAGTAATCAAAACTATTCTTCACTAAAAATATCAGGTTGATAGTTGTCAGTCAAAAGATAAAATGAATCATGGACTCTGTTTTTGAAAAAAAAAAAAAAAAAAAAAAAATTATATAAGAGCCTAAACTTGTTTCACTGTGCCTTACGGATGTCGTTCGTAAATCGTTTTTGACACACAAGTTTGATTTATACATGTTCACATTTCACTAATATTTTAACAACATTGGTAAATTTAAAATATTTAATAATAAATGTTTAGAACACCAAAAATTTATAACAGTCACAAGGCCAAATTATTGTCTTAGTGTTGTTATTATTGTTTTACCGGTAACTCGTGAATCATTGGAGAGATGGCAACCAATACGTTTTGTTTAGTTTCTCATAGACAATACTTAAGCAAAAATTTATCAAAAACGTTACAGCAGATTTTGAGAAAATAGTAGTTTTGTGTTTTTTAAATATTTTCCTAAAGTTGCCAAGAAATATATTAATACCTTAATAATATTATGGTCGGAGATCATTTCCAATGTGCGTCTCTTGTCACCAAAGATATTATTTAGGAGACTCCTGAACGATCCTGTGTCCACTTCCATAGTCCTTCACATCTTAAGCGTGTGCATTTTTATTGTTACTGTAACAACAGTCCAAGTCTGAATCAGGAGCGTTAGTAATCGTTTCTACAACTGAAAGATATAGTTGTTGTTTTCTCCCCAATCTTGTTAATCCTTGGATTCCTATTTTTTTACTAACAGACAACAGTGCTACATACAAAGCGCACATTAACGTGTTACATATTTATACTTTTTCATGTATAGTATAAATAATAACAAATATAAATATCACTAAAGAGTGAAAAGAAAATACTTTATTTTATACTTATTTCTAATGAACTTGCATTTTCCAATCATTTAAACTCTATAAAAACCGTTCATGTAATCCGATTGAAATGGGACAAAAACAGAAATTATTATTATTTTTTTTAATAACACGAACGTACTATATAATTGATAATCGAGTACCTTTTTTAATATTGTATTTTGAACTAGGGGGTTCACGGAAGCGTGCTAATATTATTGTCTAAGGGTTGGGACGGGCTAGCCGCGATTT
The DNA here is from genome assembly GCA_963513935.1 of Aphrophora alni. Lineage (NCBI taxonomy): Eukaryota > Metazoa > Arthropoda > Insecta > Hemiptera > Aphrophoridae > Aphrophora > Aphrophora alni. Next base: position 101,891,728 of record OY740770.1, on the reverse strand, counting down.
ATGGCCCCGATGAGGAGTGACGACAGTTCCTGATATTTTCTAAACGACGAATACACAATTTCTACCTAAGAGCCAAGTGCCAGCTTACAAAAATTCAGCTGTACCATGGCGTATTTTAACACAGAAAAGTTTCGGTTTCACCCCCCCCCCCCATGAGATGCCAAGATCACAATCCTAAAAAAACAATTAATATAAATTTGCGTCGTATAATAATGGTATTACTTCATATCATTTCGTCTGGTCTAGATAGGTCAAGGTTATTCTATCAACTTCCATTATTAGCTAATTCATAATAAATTATAGCTATTACGATATAAATTATGCAAACGCCCGAGATTGTAAAATCTCCATAGGAGTAATTAGCTATAATATTTATATACTGATCTAGGAGCCGGGTATGTATGAATAATGAATCTATTTTCTGTAGGTACTATAACATCCAACAAGAACTCATGATGTGCAGCTATAAAATCTACATCTAATCATGTTTAAATGTTTCCTTTCATAAAACAAATACTAAAAAAGTTAATTTGTTAAAATGTAAGCCTGAAAAAAAAAACGTATTGGAAAGTAATGTTGGTAAAATCTACCGGATAGAACTTATTCCAGTAAAAATAATCAGAAAATGAGTAAATAATTTGTGTAATATTCCATTTTACTTTCCCAGTACATAGTGTTTGGTAGTCGTGAAAAAAGTAATAATAACCGGCTTTATTTTAAGGTAGATGACGACTTATAAGTTTTCTTTGGACCTTTGGAGCCTTTATTTAAGTAAAATTGTATCCAAAATATTGAGAGCCAATATTGAAAATATCGAAATTGTAGTCTCATAACACACATTTTAATTTTTTAAATGCCAGCCGCCCATCGTCTTTGTCGTCTACTACGATAGTGGCAACAAAAATTAAGATATGAATACGAAATTTGGTTTAGAAGACTTTATAGACTCATATTATAATTCAGAAATATTGAATTTAAAGTATCATCAAGGCAGTCGTTTTAAACAGATTTTTGTTCATATCTAATAAGTTATTCGACTTATAACACAATAAATTGGATACAAATATGGAGATTTTAATTCTGCATCAAATTGCAGCAATCTCACGTCTCTACGACGAAAAATAGCGAAATTTTATCAAACATATAATTTCGAAACCTAACCTCACAAAAAAAAAATGTGATAGGTATTAACAGAATCAGAATATAGGTGATTACGTTCCAACAGAATCGAGTCACTGATATGAGGGAGCGAGTGAAGACTTTCTTATACAGTCACTTCTACGAAGCTCGTTAGACCTAGCCAACATCAAGAAAGTAGTGATATACAAAATTACAAAGTTCAGAAAACCTGTGTTACAAACTAACTCTAATTCATAAGACCTCTTGTCTTGATACAGTATAACATTTCCAACAAGACCCAAGAAACCAACGTTTGTGTATTATATTTAGAGAATCTGTTTGTATTACAAGGTAAGATTGAGATGGATAAGTAGCATGATGGTCTTCATCAACTTGTTTAGATAATTTTATAATAAATAACTGACGGAGTCACAATCCATTAAAAATTTAAGTAATTATTATAGTTTATTTCACAAACTAAAAACAACAATTTTTTGCAAATATAAGCGTTTTGCAACAAAAACTAGGTTGTCGTCAAATCAGGAGATATTTTAGATTCACTTATGAACACTTTTGTATACATAAAAAGTGCTACTTAAGACTTTTTCATGTCAGGACGTATTTCGACTGAGTGCATTAGGAAATAGTTCGATGTTTTTACAGCGTTTATTTATGTTAGTTGTAGGTTATAAAGGTTGTGCAATATATTTGCATCAGTTATCGTAGTTTTAGTATAAAAATACAAAAATCTCTAAAGAAGATTAGATTACTGTTCATGCGCCGCGCAGTCTGCTTCAACTCTTCACACGTCATGACATGTTCAAGGCTTTTACAATCACATTGCTTTGTAATTTATTTACTTAGGTGTTATCATTTCTTGTTTGTTTACTTCACTAGAACTTGTTATCAGCCTCATGTTTGATCTTGCACGTGCAACTTCCATATCTTGCGTAGAAAACTAAAGATTAATTTGACCTCTTTAATCTTCTATAGAAGATTGATTCACACTTGGTTTTTGCTGTATTTGAATTTTTTTATTCAAATAACAACGAAAGAGATTATTTAACATTTTATGAAATACGAGTAATATAAGGTTATACAATTTATTGTACATTGCAGCTGATTTGACTTCTTCTATATAAGTACAGTAATATTATACAGAATTTTGTGTGGAAGTATCTATTTTAAGGTATCCCGTGAACAAAAATGGGTTTTCAGAATTTCGATTTTTAGTCGTAATTGATTTTGATCAAGTTTTGAATGTGGACGTATTTTGGCTTTATCTAAAATTTGTTTTTTCACAATTTTTCGAAAACTCTAAATTTAGGGATACCTTCTATAAAAAAACTCTAAATTTAGGGATAGATTCTATAAAACTCAAAATTTAGTGATACCTTCTATAAAAATCTCAAAATTTAGGGATACCTTCTATAAAAAACTCTAAATTTAGGGATACCTTCTATAAACAACTCTAAATTTAGATATACCTTCATTAAAAAAAACTCAAAATTTAGGGATACCTTCTATAAAAAAACTCGTTTTTGCGTTTTTCTTTATAATATTGATCCACTCTGTCTTGATACCCGTCCGCTGTGATTTAACGTTTTGCATATCAGAAGTATAAGAGGAAAATGGATATACCGAGCACAAATATTGGTACCCGATACAAAAATTAATGATTTTTGGTACGATATTCGTATAGTGTTCGACAAAAATGTGAGTGGAAAGATTTTTATGAAATTTAGATAATAAGCATTTATTTATTTCGTACCTTATTGTTTGTCATTTTCTACAAAATACGAAGGAAAGGGATAATTTTTTACAATTTTCTATTACTCACGAATCTTACCTAATATTCTTGTAACTGTTGTTTGGACCAATAGCTTGGTTTTTAAATCTTCACATTTCACAAAAAATTTTACCGAAATCGTTTGTGCCGTCTTTGAGACATTCGAACGTTTACGTCGGAGCATTTAGTTCTGTTGTCTTTGTAAAGTGATAACTCTTGAACCAGCCTTATTTAAGGTAAATGGCGACTTACGCGTTTTCTTTGGACCTTTGGAGCCTTTATTTAAGTAAAATTGTATCCAAAATATTGAGAGCCAATATTGAAAATATCGAAATTTTAGTCTCATAACACACATTTTAATTTATCAAAACAAAATGGAAAAAATCGCTTACTGATAGCCTATGAACTAAATACACAAATAATCATGAAATATGATACAAATCGGACCAATCAGTTGAACACCACTCTAAAAACCCCTTTTCTGGTCTAAAGGTACCTCAAACACATCTAGATTTTTGTATGATTGATATTTAATTTTGTGAATTTATCTTTACAATAGATATATCCTTATCCGAAAGTATTACAAATGTTTATATAGTGGCTGGAAAGGTGAAATGATCTAAAACGCATTGGCGGGATTTATCACCAAACAACACTTTCCTTACTACGTAAATGGAAAGTAAAATAATATTTTAATCAAAGCATCTTTTGTCGACTTTAGTACTGAGTACATACGTGGCAATTTATATGGCACAGATAAGTCTAAGGGCCATATAAACTTTCTAAACGCCGTCTAAGGGCCTATGGCAGTACAACGGCGCCGTTTATATTTATGTACATAGACAACTTTCTAAATACTCAGCCATATGGCCAAACTCTTTGAGTCTTCTATTTTTTCATATATAAATAAAATAAGACAGTTTTGTGTTTGGTAAAAAATCTCATTGTAGAATAATGTATTTCTTATTTTTAGAACAAATCCATTTTGAGGTCCTCTTACCTGAAAAACGTATATTTTATCGACGTATGTCAGTCATCTGTGCAGGGCCCTACTCTCTAATGAAAGAACCGATTTTGATTAAATTTGATCAATATTTACATTTAAAATTTTCGAAAATCGAACATTGACCTCAAGCAGTTTTGCTAATTTTGAATATGTAAAAACTCCAAATAATGTAACAGTCTCAATAGTGAACAAAGTAATAACTCAAATGTCTTTATCCTTATTGATTAATAATCTGAATTTCATTTCTGTGAAGTAGCCCTGTACATTTTATTACGTGCTTTAATCAATTTAAATGTTGGGAAATAATAACTTTAATTCTGTGCTTAGTATAAAGCAAACGAAAAAAAAAACTAATCTCAATAATTTGTTCACTATCGACTCTGATACGTTATTAATCAAAGCTTTTTACATTTAAAAAAATAGCAAATACACATCTCTGGAAACCCTCTAAAATTGTACATTTGTTCTCTCAGTCTAACACTGTAATAGAAACATTTTAAACTGGAAAAATGTTTGTTTTTCAATTACATTTAAATGAGGTACAACTTTACAATTTTTTTCCTTCAAAATTTTTGTGATAGGGCCTATTGATATTTTAATGTTTCTAAATTTGGGATTTGGGGCATTATGGATAAACTTTTTAAAACATGTGCCATGCAGTAGGCCTATATCATTTTAAAGCGATTTTTATAGTATAGTTTGAGAGAAAAAAATCACATTTTTACAGTGTATGGGCCGCCGTTTTGAAAAAAAGTGTTTTTCATAGATAAATGCGTTAAATTAAGTCATCAACTAATATATGTTTATATTTGAATATGTCGGGAATCGAACCATGACCTTCTTATTTTTGAACAATTTGTATCCAAAAATGAAAAATATTATTTTTAGGAAATTCCTCGTACATGATTTACTGCGAATACATTTCACTGCTGCATTGTAAGTGGTTTTCCATAATAGATTTGAGACAATTTATCAGATTCGGCCTGTTTACAGTCAACCACAAATTGGTGGCAAATTAATCATGGTTTGGGATGTCTACGTTTCCATGAAGGAAATCGGAATTGGTTAGGGTTAGAAGTATTAGACATTCAGGAAAGGTTGAAATGCTAAAAAAACTAAAAAAAAAAAAGAATAAAAAAAAAAAAGAGAGCACTGTGCGAAGAATGAGACAACATACAGAGCCTATTTGTCTTACGTGCGTGTTTGCGTGTGTATCAGCTATTACTACAACACTAAAATGAATTTATACTTTTATATTTCAAGATGTGTTTAATGAAATTATAACTTATATACAGGTTATTTCAGAAAACTTGTTCAACTCATTTAACACTTTGAATCTTAACATTTTTGAACAAAACGTGTAGATCAATAGTTAGTTAATGAAAACAACAAACTTCCCGGCATCTAAAAAATAAGACATTTCTATGACTAAGTCGTCATCCTCAGGTGCAATCAGCACATAAACTTTTAGGAAAATAAATCTCTTACTAAAGTAAGATAGATAAAAACGTTATAGAAAACGCTGAGGCTAACAAAATAATTCTTAGTAATATAGTAATAAAAGCACAATATTAATTTTTTTAAATATAGTAATAAATAAATAATTTTATAAAAATAAATTAATTTATATACGTGAAACGGGTGATCAAATATTAATTACAGTGTAAAGTAAAATAAACAGTAAAAAAAATATACTACATTTATTACACATTCATTCACAAAATAAAGTACTAAAAAAAAAATTCTTCTTCAAAAATGTTTCTAAATTACTTACATATGATTAAGAAAAATATGAGATTTTTCTCATGTAGGCTATTACTTAAGTGATAGAAAATTGCAATTTTGATTAAATTTCACTAAAATTTAAACGAATCGGCGAAACCAGTTTTTCTAAGAACTACATGGACTATTTTTGATTTTTTCATCGACAACGCCCGAATTTGTTTTTGTCGATAAATGCAACCAATACGTTCTATTTAAAGACTAAATTTTAGAAAAATAGGATCATAATCGATAACATGTATTTTGAGAAAATTGGAATTTTTAAATTTTAATTATGAGCAAGCTACCTTCAAATTGGAGACGCCACTTTATTTTTTTAAATAAGGTATATGACCGTATATCATATTTAATAACCTTGAGAAGCCTCCTAAGTAGCCAAAAACGAAAACTTAGGACTGAGTATGTTAGCACCTCTTACATGAACAAATTCTAAATTTAAAATGAAATTAAGCCGAGGTGATGCAATTTCTTTTGTACTTTACAGTACGCTATTTTAATTACAGATGTGAAAAAAATTAGTTGGGTCATCGATCTCTTTAAAATAATGTACCGTTTGAAATTGTTACCCCACCCCTGCCCTCTAACGCTCTGAAGTCAAAAATTGAAAAACTTCTACTCCCTTCAAAAATATTACCACTAAATGTGTTCAGATATCTTCAAATTAATAACAAAATTAAGGGAGTGCAAGTTTCTTCTCAGCCAACCTATATATATATAAGAGTGAGGAATTTAGTGCATTGATTAATTATAGAAGTTAGGACCATAGAGTCCTCTCTTCCAACTGACAGAGAAAGATTTAAATATGAAGCAATTGTATACATTCTGTTTTTATGTGTGTATACGTAGAGATTCTTGTTAACTGCTTACATAATCATTAAATAATGTAAATGAGTTAATTAGTTTGCTAAATGACACGTACATGATAAGGTTATACGAAGACTTGTTCCAGGAAAGGAATTATTAACTTTAAAGTTCAATGGAAATTTCCTTTTAAGAAAGTTACTAACTCCGTGGAAACTCGTAAATTCTTGTTTATTTAACTGTTTCGTATTGTCAACACATTTTCGAAGTAGGCTACAGGAAGAATTCCAGTTAAAATATGATGAGTTCTTAACAGAAAGTAGGTTTTAAAATCACATAAGGTGGCCAAAACGTGGAAAACGCTGCACAAACTTTGTTAATTGACACATGTACAGAACGAAACGCTATTTATGTTCAAAATTTATGAGTTGGGGTGAAGAGGAACAAAGTTCAAATTTCCAATTAAGGTGCATTAGTATTTTTTTCAAATTAGCAAACTCGCGAATAATAATTTTTTTTTATATGAGTTTTTGTTTATTAGTTTAGATACAAATTTTTTCAAAATTTTGTCAGAATTGGTCTTGCTAATTTTAAGAAATTAAAATTTTTACGAGTTGGTTTGATTCCCCTTTTTAATAGATAATACTTTAACCGGTATCTTCTGATATATGGAGACCAACAAGTTTGGGTCAATAGAGCCCTACAGTTTTAATAAACTTTCATCAAAATCGTTTTGATTTTATGTCTAAAGTCTTGAAATATCAAAAAATGTTAAAAAACAAACAAATTTAACCTAAAACGCTTTACTAGCTGCGACAGGTCGACATTCCAATTTTTTTAAATTTATAATTTATGGTACAACAAGACCAATCACATAAGTTTTTTTTATAATACTAATATGAGAAAATAAAAATAGAGATGGTATAATATGTTTTTTAGTTTTTTGGTCTATTTTGATAAGACTCGGTGTTTCCACATTTTGTAATTCAGGAAGTCCTAAAAGGGAAACCTGGAAAAACAGGACTTTAAGGATTTCCCACTCACAATACGTAGGCTAAACGTACATATGATACACACACGTTATACATGTTTTATAAGTCACGTGATAAAAACGAAATTAGAGATGCAAATAAATGTTTAGTTATTATATATATCTTGATAACCTATCAGCCAAATTAGTTTAGAAATAAGGTCTAAATGACTTCCGTTAATAAAAACTGAAATAAAAATCTGAGATAAAAATTTTTTCTACTGTAAATAAGGTTGAAATTTTACTGCTTCATCCACAAATGGGAATCATGACGCGATCGAGGACTAAACACTTGAAAGAGGAGGCAAAAGGTAGTTTACCTCGATAAACAGTTAGGGCTACTTTCTCTTGTATCCACCCCTTTAACAACCAGTTGCTTACCGTCCTTTGTGTAGTGTAGTTCTGTGTGAGGTGGTTTTATCTGATGACCACCTTGTATTTACTCTTAGCTTTAATTGCTCAAAACAATGAGACCAATTTTTCTCGATTTCTTTTCTTAGTTATAGATTTAGTTTTAGTTTAGATTTAGTGTTTTTCTCTTTTATGCTCTTGTTTTGTTCTTGATAATGTGAGTTGATTTATACTCTCGGAACTTCGTGCAAACAATATTAATATTATATTGATAAAATCGATATTTTCATTTTTTTTTTAGCTAAAAAACGAATATTAGGGGTTTTCAAAACGAATATTTACACGAAAAACTAAACATAGACATAACTTTCTCTATACCACATAATATATATATATATATATATATATATATATATATAATTTTTCTTTTTTGTCCAAGTAATAATACAACTTGAGTTTTCCACTTTTTTCGGGATCAGGGTATCTCACAATGGATCTTTTAAATAAAAATTCAACACTGATTGTTTGACTTATTGCATAAGTTTCTTTACACTATTTATATAACAGTAGAATGCAAAATTAAAATGGCAAAAATAAAATAAAAATTACAATATTATTTTGACGCATATCTTGGTAAACTTGTTATTATTAAGTTTAGGTGTTTTTGTTCATATCTACTTAAAAATATAGCTCCAACAACAATTTTTAAAATTCAGGCTTGTATTATTAAATATAATTAAGTCCTAATACAATATTTCCATTTAATTTTTTACATTTTAGTTAAAATACTCTGTACATTATATTACGGGATACTGCTCAAATTAAAAATTCCTTTCAATAATAACTTAAGAAATTAATTGCAGATATTCAACAGATATAGCCGTGTAATCTTATAGTCTAAGCTACTGTTATTGAAACATTGAAGGAAGTAATAATTGTGAATAACTGTTAAATTTTATATCTAAAAACACCCTTTTGGAGAACCTGGAAGGACGTAAAAGTTATTTCTGAAGTAACCATTTGAACAGTACTGTATTAAATGAAACGGGTTGATTAATACGAGTTAGATCATTTCACGTTTAGTTGATAGTGTGTATTTACGAGTTCCATATTTTATTGTATTGTTTATTTTATTTTTAAATTATTATTATTATTACGTTATGCCCATTATATTAATAATGACATTACCTATAACACAAGGAAAAACACAACACCATCGACCGGGTTCGAACATAAATAACGTTTGACGATTCACTAGTTTGGATTGCGACTAAATAAAAGCTTACACTGCCGACAAAGTTCCCCTCTGGATTTTAATCGTTCAAAAATAATGCAAAATATGAAATTAAATTATTTAATTTTAAACTGTCAAAAAAATATATTTCGTCCAATATTTTAAAGAGAAAACAAATTAATTTACATTATTCTAATTAAGTGGTTGACTACATTTTATTAAAGACAGAGAGTTAAACGAAGGTTTAACGGTAGACGAAACATATAAAAAGAGTGTCGTGTGCTGGCTATTTAAAGCAGGGAGTGCCCTTAACAGTAGACCAGACACAGAGCAGAAAATGTAAGATACTGTTCTGTGTGTAAATCTAGGAGGAAAATATTTACAAAGGGGTATTTTGAGGGCAGAGACATGGGGAACAAAATATATTAAATGGATAAAATTTACATAATTTTGTAAAATATGTGTAGGGAGCATATAAATATAGATATCAACATATTTTGAATAGTACTTATTAACGGTCATTTTTTAAAAAAACCATTCGTTAACGTAGTCAACTTCAGCCTGGTTGATGGTTGAATGTAAAGTATTCAATATTTTACCCACTAAATTTGTACTATAGTAAAATACACATATTTCTTTTTAAATGTAAAAACAATGTAAAGATTATTACATCACAAACTATATAAAAATCGTTTGTCTTTGTCGAATAAACGATAAATTGTGAACTTGTGTCGGGATCGCAGATTAAGATTAAAACCCCATCGGTCGGTTTCCCACAAAGTCAGCTGTTTACAAGTTTGATTCATATGTGAACTGATACAAAAATAACAGTTGACGGCTGACGTATAACAACATAAATACAGAACTCCATTTATTATTGATTTCATAATAAGATTTGACAACTCGTCACTCTTACAAGGTTGTCAGTTGCACTACTATTGATCCAATAATTACACAACATTGTCTACAGTGTAAACAAACATAATACATTAAAGACAGTACGCAGCTTATATGCTGACGTCATTATCAAGTTTGGCATCTATTTGTAAGATATTGGTTTTTTAAATGTGTAATTGTAGATATTATGTATTTTTATTACATTGTATTTAGTGAATATTTGTTTGAATTAAAATATATCTTTGTTTTAACAACTTTGGACTTTTTTTGGTGAGTTTCTTAACATTATCACTATCTAAAACTGTTAAAATAGCGTGAGGCAGAGAAATAAGGAAAAAGACAAGGATTATAAAAGTTAGTTTTTTCTGTAATTAAACATACAGAAAAAACCCTAATTAAACTCTCGTAAAAAACGATCTAAGAAGTAATTAAAAACATTAAATAATGATTTTTGTTTTCCTAGTATTAGATTACAGAAAAACAGTTTCTTGGGAAGCAACCAATGTTGCACAATAATTATCGAGAATGATGTCATAATAGAAGAACAAGTACTCGGTAGTTTCAAGGTCACTTGATAGCCTTATCTGTTTCAGCAGACAGCTGGACGGCGAAGTACACCGGATCACAATATAGAGATGATGAGTCACCCAATAAGACATAATAAATTGTCAAGTCAGCACGTAGCTGATACCCTCTCATTATAAGCCGTGTATGTGGATTATTGACGGAGATTGGTAAAAACAGGTGGAGATCGTTCAACGAAAATGAAAATAAAACATTTTAAAGTGACATTTAATAATTTTAGATATCCATTTTTCACCAATTTTCAACGAATATAGTCCAGCTTATAAAGCTAAACCAAATTTGCCTGAATTCAACAAAATTTTGTCTAATAGAAAGAATGAGTTTTGTTTAGCCTAAGTGCTCACATATATGCTTACGTAGAATAAAGAAATTTACGTGATGGGTCAAAATCCGATATTGATGGTTCGGGATAAGCCGAAATGTGGTCTTTGGTTAATCCTATTGTTCCTCATATCCAGACAGTGGTCCTAAATACCTTAATTCCGCCTCTTCCAACACCACTCTTAGCTTACCAGCTCTTAATGAGTTAACTACGCCAAATTAACAGGACTAAATCAATTATTACTAAATAACTGCACATATCACTTAACCAAATTAACGGTGGTAGAAATAGTCTTACAACCTAAATCGTCTCTCAACTCCGAAATATAAAATATTTAAAAGTCCGAGATAGTTGTCCGGCTTTTCCAACTAACTCGCAAAACGTCAATCGCCCCAATATTAACCGGACATTCAATTTGGAAAGGTAATATAACTGAAATAAATAAATGGTCGGGAATTGGCAACTAAGATGTCGTTAATCTCTGCCTAAGAGATTGCAGGCAACCAATTCCATTATGATAGCGTTGAGTTCTTGCGAACTCGATTAGAACAGAGGTGAGCTCCGGGAGCATCTGAGGTTCCTCTCAAAAGTCAGACTGCAATCCAATCACGTGATCTCATGTTTCAACCGAGGTTACTGTTGTTACTCAGGTTCACGCGTCACAGTTTTTCGCCGAAAAAATTTGTTTGGCGTTCTCTGAACCAAAATATATGGTTAGGTTAGGTTAGATTAATCTGATAATTATAATATTTGGTATGTGAACATCTGTACTTTGGCCCTACATCAAGAAATTTAAAATAATTTTTTCGATGAATTAAAAATTAGGTAAGCACAAATTTGGTTTTCTGATAAGTAGCTGTGTTAATTTGTCTAAAATATATCCGCTGCAGTTCCAAACAAAATGTATTCCTCGCCATGTACCCTAAAATATTATTTTTCGGAAGTTATTGGACATAAACAACTAAATCCTTTATGACACTTTTATGAAAAACTTGATTTATGAATATCGAGAATACCATCAACAAATTGAAAGTAAAAGAACATTACTGTTCAGGTATAAGCTACAACAAATAAGCCTTAAATATCATATTTAAAAACTTGATTTCGTATATATTTATTTATATTTTATTTTTGTATGAAGAATAGTTTTATAAATGTTGAAGAACAGAACATTTCAGTAACAACTCTTATCACATCAAAAATACACAGAAAAAAAATCTGCAATAATGAAATTGGCTTTTTTGTTTTCCTTTTATTTTTGTGAAGATGGGCGACAGGTGTTAGTATTAAGTTTTGTAGATGATTGTACGAAATAGTTACTGTAATGTTTCTTGTTGTTTATTACATTTATTTTGAAGATATGAATTTGTAATTTACAATTTTTATCGACACATCTCAAAATTTTTATAGTAGATTTTTAAGCTGTAGACAATATAACATTGTAGAACATATAGACAATTTGAAATGACCGCCATTTTGTAAATGACCAACAGATTTTGTTAGCCAAAGAACTTATCCTAGCTATTGTAAACAAGTTGAAGAGCACCATCGTGGTATTTACCAGCCCCATCATATAATGTAATTAGACGAAGATTCAGTAAATGTAAGGCCCAAATGTTGGTATCGTGGGCTTTGCAGGAAATATTAAATCTTATTCGTAGATCAAGGGGAGTAAGTTTGTTTAAAACAGTTGTTATGTAGGTTTTCTGAACCTCGTAGACCTTAACTGGCATCGTAGGTGTGTAAATATTTAAAAAATCTCCACTTGCTTCGCTCGTATCAGTGTAACGGTTTCGGGGGCTTCTAAACTGTCCGTGAAGGAGCCGTCCTCACTAAGCTCGTGTTGGTGACTCGACCCTGTTGGATCTCGTAATTATACCAATAGTACATGGGGGGGGGGGTTAGAAATGACACTTTCGTCAATAACTTCGCTATTTGTCATCATAGAGATGTAAGGTTGGTATCATTGAATATATAATTGAAAGTTGAAAAATTCATTTAGTACGCTGGAAGTCGAATAACACACGAGATATGAACAGAAACTGTTAAAAATAACCACCAATTTTACTTTTTTAATTCAGTTTTTTTCTGTATTTCAATGAGGTTATATATGAGCAAACTATAGTACCCTATAACAAATTGTATCTTCATATCTTAATTTGTGTGGCCGATATCGTGCTTTCGTGCAGACGACAACGACAACGTACGAACATGTCGAAATTCGTTTTTGCAACATTCATAATTCCATTTCATCATTTAAAAAAGTTAATACCAGTCGAGTGATACGTCATATTATAGGTCTATTAAAACCAAATTTATTTCTTGAGAACGAAATTCAATTTTTCCTCTTAATCCAAGATGGAGGACAAAATTGTAGGAAAGTAATAACTGTATATCTTCATAAATATTAGATATCCAATTCTATTACTTCATTCAATATTTATGACCAGATACTCTAAGCTCCTACATTTTGGTATATGCTCTTCCAGTCAGGGTCTATATTAAAATTTTCGAAAGTAAACACTGATCGACTGAAACCACATTTTAAATTAATATTAAAAGGAAATTAATTTATGATCCCGAGTTATAATCCTGGCTCCCAATCCAAGTTGGTAGCTAAAACAATATGAAACTATCCACATCCCTCATACATAATAATCTGAACTCTTAAATACTTTCATCTTTAATACGTCTACTCTGGGTTTGTGATGAGCAGACAATGAAATAGGAATTGTTTGGTGCTTGTCAGCTTTGAGCAAATGCGTCTAGCTCAAAATGTCCAACCGTAAAAACCGATCATTTCACATATTATAATGGTCTTCAAGAAATAAAAATAAATGTTCCATTCACTTAACCATTCTCATTAGAAAAATTGTAATTACGTGTTTTTTCTTATAAGAGCTACCTCTACTTTTAGAGTTAACAAAAAAAATTTGAATGTGTACAAACATATTTTAAAAATATGCCTACGATTGTATACGATTAGGTCAAAAATCGGTCCACATGTTTTGCTTAGAGCATTGTATAGGACGGAGATCAGTCGCTAGACAGTCACACATCATTCCAAAATCCCCCTTTTTTGGAGTTAAGGGTACTTAGGAACGTCTATACCCGCAAAAATTTGGTATACAATTTTTGACACATTGTATACTTTCTCTATACTGAGTGTATGTGAGAAAGTAGTAATACTGGAAACGAAATTATTATACAATAATGTTTTTAAATATTACTAGTCAATTTTTATTAAATGTTTAACAAGTGATTCTGTTAACAGTAGACCTGGCACCTTAGATTTGTTATTATATTAAATAAATGTCCTTGCAAACTCTACATATTTACTTCAAACAGTGCCGTACTTACACTCTGTTGGTTAGTGTAATTAAATTTTGAATTATTAGATTTCAACAAAACTTTGATTGTTTGGAGAGACAATAAAATATTTGATATTTTTGGAACCCGACAAGTTATTCGTACAGTAAATAATTTGTTTTAAAATCTAATAGAAAGCCAGAAAGTTTTAAATATTTTGATCGAGTAAATTTTGTATGGGGAAATTTTAGAAAACCGTACAAGATTCATTTTTAATTTGTAGTTTTTTATACAGTTGCTCATCTTCATAATTATATTTAATAATTCAATGCCTAATGTGTAGGCCTACATTCCTTTGTACCGTACTCTATTATTTGTAGTGGTCATCAATTTAAAATTTGTACATACATCTTCCGGCCTACATGCCTTCCTAAACTTCATAACTATTGGTAGATGTGTTTGACCTAAACATACACTCGAGAAGCCAATTGTTCGAGGTTGAAAAGAACCTCTGTAACATTCCTCGGTCAAACCAAACCAACTGAAGACTAGAAAGTAGGCCTTAACCGTTTTCACTCTCAAAACAGGTCAATAATAGTATTAACTAGTCAGTCACATTTTCTTGTGGCTTCAAAGGTCATTTGAACGGAAGTCACATGTCTATTGGTGGTTAGGTTAGGTTAGGTTATGTCGTAAGTAGGAGTGATTCAATATTTAATAACTTAGATATACTTTTAGCTTTCTCTTCTTGGGAAGCGGCTGGAATAATGCATGTAAAATATACTGGATAACTGATTAACTGACACCGCAGGGTAATTTTGTGTTAACTTATTTATCGAACTCGACCTTGGGATTAATATGATAACAGATCGCTAAAGTACACAAAATGTACTATTACAAGCTTGGAGAGGTGTTTGAAAACAAAAAAAAAAGAATGTTAAAACGGGCCGGATGATTATGTTGAAACTTAATGAATCCCACGTATTAAGGCGTGGGAAAGCGACTTAGATAAGTTCCAAATTTAAGAAAATGATTAATGGGTTAAATAATCACATAGATATTATTTTAAAAATCGGCCGTTCTGTACTGTCTGACGATCACAAGTATGAGGGGTGAAGGAACTGCGCATGCGCTGATCGCAATTAGACTACTAGACGATTAAAGTCTTATTAAGTATTACAGTTCTATTCGGTTAGAAAATATCGAAAGCTGTGAGTGATTAAGTGTAAACCTAGGCTATGAATGATTTCAATGTAGAAAGTTATTAAAGTTATTTAATTTTTTCACTGTTTTTTTTTAACGAAGGGAAATATATTATTGAACGCAGTAGGTTGATTTTGTTTAATTTATAACACCTAGGATTAATAAAAAAAGGGAAAACCATTATTATTTGTAAAGTGGTACTTAATAATATTAAATAATCTCATTCATAAATTGGCCATGGTTGTGACAACCTTGTGAAAATCATTAAAATTAGCAGTTGTAACTCATTTCGGAGTATTTATCGGGTCAAACCAATAATTAGAGTAGTAGTGAGATGTTCAGCATCTACTAAAATATTTGCTTATCCTCTGCATTCCTTGCGCGTTCATTTTTACCACAGCAGTACTTGTAGAGCCAACATAGTTTTTAGTTTTATCTTGAAGTAGGTTTTGGGTAAAATCATTGAAGTTGTTAAATAACCAGATTAGTTTGTACGAATTAAAAACCTACTAAACCTAAAAGATGTTTTTTCATCTAACAAAAAAGTGATTTACGAACCCTGACTGAATCGTTAGAGCTCCGATCGCGCTTCTGTTCAGCTATTTTGAATTGCTAAGGACACCCACCGTTCAAATTTAAGAAAACCCTGTACCTACCTGTTATCGAAAACTATTTTAAACGATGTCTTCGTTACAGTGCTGAACTTCTATTTATTAAATAAGCGGAATCGATTATTTAGAGAAAAGTACAGCAATCGTATCGATGGGGCGAAAACACACCTACTGATGATCCCAATACCAAAGACAAGAGAGTCTTTTGTCTGTGTCATTACGTTAGCGTGGCTCGCTATGATTCGCCAAACTCTGCATAAAGTTATCTTAGCGAATCAGAAATTAATATATTTAATTTGCGTAAAAACTCGCTGAACGATAGTTAACGCTTCACATCATAGCCGTGATATATTAGGACAGTATTGTCTGTATAATTTACCATGATTACGTTTTATGTTTTATACGTTCAGATGAGAACAATTTTTTTTTTAAGTGTCGATGTTGATTTTTCATTAACGTGTCTCTGAGTTTTTTAAATCATTAAGCGCGATGATTTTGTTTTAATAATACAATTTTTTTAAATAAAAACAAAATATAAAAGTGTCATTCCCTCAGTCATCATTTACTGAGCAATGTTGTGTTTTACAGGTTTTTTAAATAGTTTAAAGAGAATCTGACAAATTTAAACACACTCTCAACACAGGATCTGTGCACATTTCTCTATCCTTACCAGTGTTGATGACCCCTTGTTTACGTATAAAATTTTCAGGTAGGTTGTCAGCAAGTAGTGTGACTCAAAATTTCGTGTTAACAAGTCTCATATATACTGAAATACAAACATTGATTCTTGGAATAAAACTGATCACAGGAAAATTTTCCACAACACAAATTGTTGTTGAATAAACAATGCTAATTAAGAAGGGTGTGAGAAGGTTGATCGCTTTTTCCGGGAACTTGTTAGTGAGTCTGCTAATACTAGGGAACACTAACATATCCGCTTTACCTTTTTAGGATTAATGTTTTTAATTGTCAGTCTCTTCCTTTACTTCTCGCCGATGTCTTCCCACAGTTCTCACCCTTCCTGTTACCTACCTGTATCAAACTTTTCACGTGTTTTAGTGATGGAACTTCAGAGTATATTACTGTAATGTTGAAAATAGTAATTGCTACCGACCTACCATATGTTTTAAGCTATTGTCCACTGATGCACCAAAAAAACTTATATTATTTCAAATTGGTAATGATATTGTGCTAACTATTCACAGCAACGCGATTAAATAATAAAAATAAATATTCCACCCATGGAAAAAATGTATTCAAACTTTGAACAGTATAGTGACGTCACATCCAATATTGTGAAGTATTGTTCTTAACTCCTATTTTGCGCTCATCTTCACGTTTAAGTCAAGGGATATCTACAGTCAAAGTTCCACTCATATAAGAAACCACAGCGCACCCATTTTGTTCAATCGTGAATCCTATATATTAACGTAAAGAGCTTTAAAATATCTTATAAAAGCTTCTTTACATTGAGATGTATTGAAGTAAATTATTATTGGAGTAAATACAGTTTGAGGGTAGAAGTATTACACACAACAGACACTGTAAAAGCTTCTTTAAATGCTTACATTTAACACAATTGTCTGAGATGTAGCCTATAAGGTTCTAAATATTCATTAATTATAAAAGGCAGTTTCTGAGGTGATTCCTAGTGCCATACATAGAAATATAATTTTAAGAATATGTTACATAAAGGTGCACATTTAAGATAAGGTACATAAAACCGACGAAGTTGCAATGTGCTAACCACGTCATGAGTATGGACACAAGAAGAATAACAAAAATAGTTCTGATGGGAAATATGAAAGTGAAAGACCAAAGGCAGTTCAAGAAATAGATTATGTTGTTAATGCGAGAGAGATGCTGGGTATGCAAGGATGGGCATCATTTATTTTCAATAGAGAGAGTTGGAGAGGCATGATAGGGTAGGCAGGAAGTCAGGATCCGAATTTCGCCACAGGAGAAGGCGTTCTAAAGCAATAAACAGAAACTAAAAATGGGCAAACTTATTACCGTCCTCATGCAGTTCACAAATGAGTTTCCATTCTGTTAATAGGATATACTAGTATTCATATACCACCTCTTTTTTCCTCTTCTTGTGGTATTTTAACGGTATATATTATTTATTTCCGGGGTAACGATATCAAACATACCACTTTAAGTCACCAGAAGCGACTAATATTGTTTAAGGTGGTTCACGTAAGTGGACTGACATATTATCATGTAAAAAAGACTCATACCTCAGCGGATTTCCTTCTTAAGCTACGCGCCCACTGGGTCGGTACGGTCGGTACGGTCGTCACGGCCGTCACGGCATTTTTTTAGAGGGGGTGCGCGCACTGGATCGGGTGTTCCGCCGTTCTGCACTGTCCTACATCCGCCTTCCGCCAAAACACAAGTCAGTTTGGGAGCGGATCTGTTGAAAGATGGATGTGGAGGAGGAAATTGCGGTAGTGAGTGTGTTTTTGATAGAAGAGGAGGAGAATGTTAAAATAAGAAAAAGGAGGTTTTGGATTCATAACATCAATAGAAAAAGATTGATTTGTGGTGAATATCACACTTTGTTCCCCGACCTTGTGGAAGATGACCTTAAGTTTTTTGAGTACTTCAGGATGACTCACGACAGTGTACTAACATCCATCCTTGTTGCGTTTAGGATTTCAACTGACCACGAGCACAACAGAGAGCAGACTGCGTAGAACGCTGAAAATGCCGTACCGACCGTCCCGAACGCCCGAAGTGCGCGCGCACTGGATCGGTCGGGCGGATCCGCCGTCACGGAAATGTCCTACAGTTCGTAGCTCCAAACTTTCTATCGGACATGACGAAGGTGCGGAACGCCGTTTAATGTTTTGAACTTTTGAAAAATCCCGTACCGACCGTACTGACCGTCCGTGACGACCCAGTAGGCGCGCATCTTTACGTCGAAAACAGCTTACCACTTTACCCCTACCCTAACTGCACTAACCGCTTCATGCCTAATATTTTAATCTCAACTGCGAGACATTTCAATGACAAAGCATGTCATGCTAAATCTCATCTGCTACGTTTCATAAAATAGCAATAAAAGGAAGCACTACGTCCATTTCATTGGCAGCTCTATGTTACATTTCCTGTTTTCTTATTGAATAGCAGATTTATACATCGATGTTGATGATTTAACTGACTACTTTAAAATATACGAGCTACTGTTGTCTCATTAGATAAAACGTATGACTGCATGTGTCAACTTGCGAAGGTATTCTAGAATAACACACCGACACCGCCTGATTAGGTAGTAGGCCTATCATTGCGTATACACTACACATGCCTTATTTATAGCGGCGTGCACTCATCAGCTTCTCTCAACTTATCACTGTTTGTTTTTGTTTTAACTTAAGGTCAAGCAATTAATATTCACTTCCTAGCTCACTTGTAAAAATAACTTCTTATGTAAACTACGATAACAGTGTAAAGAAACTAGTTGAAGTTATCAGTCGTTATTTGTACGATAAATTCGAATTGAGCAATGTCAAAACATGAAAAATAAAAAGTTTCATCAAAATCATTCAGTAACTACAAACATTTACAAAAAAAAAATTTTTTCTTAATTTTGGAGGTATACGGGATCTAACTATAAACTGATATAAAATTTAAACTCAACGTTTATATAATGCAACACAAAATGAGTAACAATTTAATAAAAATCTGTATTTTTGTAAAAAAAAGTACACAAATATTAAACTAACATAATTGTTCACAATAAACACTTTATTTGTAAAAGATGACGTTTCAGTTCGCTTTACATGTACAGAAATTTTGTAGCACTCTGATGTCACTGAACTTAGAGGTGTGGCCACATTGCTCCCTGCTGTTATCTGCAAAAAACCTTGTCTCTTGTTGTTCAGTGTCACAAAAACCATATAACAACTGAAGATGACGACTTAGTCATTTAAACGTAGTTTTGTTTACAATTATAGTATTTTTGTGGATAATGATTTTTTTTTGTTTTGATAGAAGTTTCAACAAGAATTGGTCATTTTAAATTATTAAGCAAATTTATACTGTTATATTCCCTATTTTGTTCCCTGTTATTTTCTCAAAAACTTGAAACTATTTCATGTAACTTGCATAAATTGTGTATAATAATGTAGAGAAAAATATAAACAGTACTCCGATCGTTTACGCTTCCAACGAGGAGAATGAGATACTGATTACAGATTCACTGGTATAAATTATACCTAATTTCAAATTTCGGTCGCCATCTTGGGAAATGACACGCACATGGATTATATTTTGGCGTCGCCAACTTATATATCGTGAAACATTTTTTTTTTAATTGTCACGTATATGTAGAGGGAGTAATAGAATGGGTCTAAAAATTGATGTCGAATTTTCGCAAACTATCCGTTTTGAAGTCACCTTGTGACGGTGTCACTCAAGGTCGGGACCAATAGTTGAGTGGGACCCACTATCAGCTTTGCCTTATGACAGCCAACAGCTAATATTGGAAAAGTAACTTATGTTGAGCAGAGCATGCTAGTCAACGAAGAGAAGTGAACAGTCCGTCCAAGCAGGCAAACGTGGTGGAGTGCCTGTCTTGTATTAATTTTGGTTTTAAATTTTCGAATTTTCACCATGTCTTTTTAATTAATCGAGGTTTTTGGAAGCCTAATCACCAACAAGGCTGCGTTAATTCATTATTTAAACCAGACGAGTTGAGAAATAATGGTAACTTCAGCTCATGTCTCAATTAGTTATTGTTTTATGTGAGCGTGTAATTAGTAATTAGCTTTAATTTGATAATGTAATTTTAATTTAATTAATCTTTTCAAAGCTTGGTATCCAATAGTGGAAGGGCAGACATGGGGTAAGTGTTTAGACCACTAATGGGCGTGGGCTAACTGCTAACAGCAGTATCGTATTCCAAATTGTAAAACCTCTGATATGCCTAAACGAGACGTTACCATAACAATTGGTTACCAATCGTTAAAACCTGAGCCTAAAAAAATCTGAGCAGTTATCAAACAATTGAAGCCATTTTGTTCAAATTTGATGTTTTTATCAAATTTACTTTTTATTTTTTTAATTTGTTAAATAACTCAAAATTTGGGCTTAGCTGCCTTAAGGCAATTGGATTTAACGATTTGTATCGAATCTTGTTACAAGTAACCTCTAAGATTTCAAACAATATACTCGTATATTGGTTAGTATCTCCTCGAAAACACTATTTCGTAAGTTATTAGAGGGCAAAATAAATTCATGTAACAGTTTAGAAGACTTAATTCTTGGAAAACGATTCTACTGATATTTTTCTGATTTTTATGAATGTCTATTAATCTCCAGACTCATGTGAAAAATTGCAGTTTATAAATCTTTGTCGAAAACTAAAAAGAAAATAGACCATCGTCATTAAAAACAAATTTCATTCAAATATGAGTTAGTATGACAGAGTATGGTACATTAAAATTAAACTTTATTTTTAGGTATTTTAAAATATTGTTTTATATTTTTTGAAATATTGATAAGACGACCCCTTCCCATTAAAAATAATCAGTAATAAAAAAAATATAATTAGATAATGATGAATATTAATATTAATTTTGTTGAAGTGTTTGAGCAAGTTTTGTACGGTTTATTAAAAAATATATTGTTTTGTTGGTGAGTATTTTTCTGTGTATATTTAATGTGTTTTTTAAAAAATACTGACGACTGTATAATGCCGAAACGCGTAAAGGGGAAGATAAACAAAAAGACTGATGATGTCTATTATAAAATATAATAATAATAAGGTATAACCAATTATAATTATTTTCTATCAATGGGGAAGTGATTCAGATAAATATTTTGTTTAAATCAGTTGAGCCGTTTTACTACATATTTTCAGATTCCTAGATTTATACACAAATACATTATGAAATATGCAAAATATGTCATATCCACCTGTCTAATAATTATATTTAACCATCGCGTTAATGCATTCGAAACACGAGCATTCAATCAATGGTGCAATACATGAACATGCAAACTTAATATTTGTACATGTAAACCTTGGGGAATTGAATTCTGTATGTCTGTTGACATACCTCGTAAATTACTGAACGCGGTCTAGTCAAATCAATAACATGCTCACAATAGTGTTTCCAGCGCCCATCTGCTTCAATAGTGTTAATTATGAGTGAAATACAAATACACTAATATATACCCCTTTCAAACCAAAAAGAATATCTCTCGCCATATATCCAAAAACGTTTTTATTTTACTTATATCACAGGGAAAAAGTGTAATTTACTTAATTATTGTGTCCTCCCCATTTGTATACGGAAATCGGTTGGCAAAAAAGGATATCTAGTTATAAAATGTTTTTTATTTTGTAAGATATATTTAAAAAGCTTGCTCATTATACTCCTACTAAGCCCAAAGCTATTTGATTGAAATTGACCTCGGTCAAAATAGTTTTTAACAATTATTCCTGATCGACAATTTGTGTACTGGTTTGTGTCAAGGCTCATTTCGATTTTTGTCAATTATTTTTTAACGCTACCACCAGCGTTAAATTATTATTTAACTTAAGATTGAAACACCAGTTTGATTCATATTCAGAATAGCCTCTACAGAGATTTTGTTCTTGTTGTTTTACTTATAATTCTCGAACCGTCAGTTTTGGGAAGATGGTGAGCAAAATGTTTTGAAAAATCAGAAATATTTTAGTTTTGATGTTATGTTTGTTTACTGACATTATGTTTCAGACGGAAAAGTTTGGAAATAATGTCAAAATATGAACTCATATCTAATTTGACTAACATCGGTCCATTTATTTAGAATATCGTAGAGGTCTGGTCTAGTTGTATACTATTGTCATATTTTTATTTTGTTTATCCCGTTCCTTCCCTCCCCCTAAAAATATGGAATTATAAACAATTATCGCAGACAGTTGAATTTTGCTCCTTGATGTGTAAAGGCGAAAAACCTTTCGGTCATTATTGTCTTATATTATAAAGGAAGAAAATTACATAAAATAAAAACTCCTAGCTTTCAAATACACTAATGGCGTCGGAATAAAACACGAGTTGGTCAAGAAAAACCTTATAGGGAAAATGAAAGAGATGGATATAACCCAAGACTACATGAAAAAAAGGTGTAGATCCAGAGAGGGTCCCTCGGAATTTCTAAGCCCAATTAATTTAGTTCTTTCTTTAAATTTCTGTAATGGCTTTAAAATTTTATACTTTACCAAACAAATTAATAATTTTCTCTCTCAAAATAATGTTCGATTTAAACATGTGAATCTTAAAATGATATATAGGTCTCTTAAAATCCTCTTTATAGAAATAGAAAATAATCTTTAAAAAAACTAAATTAATAGATAAATAGCATTCAAAAGATGTCTTTAGATATTGAGGTAATTTTATTTTTAGAGTTATTATAAAAAAAATTGGAAAAGTGCCATTTGTAAAGAAAACGAACAAGTGCTAATTTGTATAGACTTATATTGATAATTAATATGTTAAACTTAACAAATACTAATTATTTTGATTTATTTTTATATGTTACAGTTACCATATACAGTACTTTACAATTATGAAAAGTTCCAACTTTTTCAATAAATATACAGAGTCGCTCACAAAGTTTCATTCCTTAAAAAGGACTTTGCTAGACCTAAAATACGCGATTTTATTGTAAAATACAGTACCGATTTTTATGAATAACACTTTTTTTTACTATATTTACACGTCTCAAAAACAATATTTTACAATATACAATAAGTATACAATGTTTTATTGAATAATAATGAAAAAATATTATTCAATTGTTATTTGCACCAAATAATAATGTTATTCATGAATTGATTAATTTTTAATTTATGGTTGTACGCTTGATTTTTTTTTCATTTTTACACCACAACTGGGTAAATTTTTATTATAGAGCAAAGAGTGAGAACTAAAATTAAAAACAAATAAATTATCTAAAATACGTGTGTCTTGACTTTGCTATATGATTTACGGGTCATAAGTAATTAAAAATTAAATCGCGTAAAAATCGTGAGTGCGACATAGAATAGAATAAGACATTTATTGCAACAATGATAAAACTTCATAATTAAATACTATAATTATATAAATGATTAAAAATTGTTTGCAAAAGCAACCCAATTACAGAGGCACTATCACGTATAAAACAGTACCTTGTCCTAATACTAAAAAAATACTCATTATTCCATTTATACATATATACATAAGCACTCATACATACATTCATAGAAAAAAACATAGAAATAACTACTAAACATAAATTCCACTCAAATATGCAGAGTCCCATAAAAACCAGCAACTACGAAGAAAAATTATATATAAATAAAAGCTAAACAAAACAAAAGGGTGTGGAAACAAAATAGTATATGAAGACTATCAGCTAGACTTGCACTACAAAAACGAACAAAAAACCATAAAGTATAAATCAGAGAGACCTTCACTGCATTCACAGTTTTTCCAATGGAAGCAGTGAAGCTTCTATAGAGAAAGTTTTAAATTTCAGTTTGGTGTATATTAATTGAATCGAAACTAGTAAAAAGCCAAATTGTAAGGAATTTTCTGATCTTTTCAAGTTATGAAACATTTTTTCGTATAAATCAATTCTTAAAAGATAAACTGAGAAATCATCACGATCCCCCCCCCTTAAAATGCGACTCTGGAGAATTCCGGTTCATCTATTTAAAAAAGTTAGAATTTAAAAATAAACTTACTACATTAAAAAATATATAATAATAATTTCTTCATTTATTCTTTTTGATTTTGAGAGAGAGAGAGAGAGAGAGAGAGAGAGAGAGAGAGAGAGAGAGAGAGAGAGAGAGAGAGAGAGAGAGAGAGAGAGAGAGAGAGAGAAACTACAAGTATATTTTACGTTCTATACTGGTTCAGGTTAACCATCTTCAAATTTCACCAAAATGACAACTAAAATCGGGAATTATATCATGCATAACAACTCTATGTTCAAGTTTTTGTTTGTTTTATTTTACAGAAACTCCAGAACAGGAATGTTTAAGAATTGGTAACTATAAAGTTTTTTATTTTGCTATTACAACCTACACTTTAGACAAATTTAATCAACATTATTAGACCCGTAACGTATATTGATATAAGGCCGAGACCGCTAATGAAGGAATAACAATAATCAGTTGTTACTCCGACCTGAATTTCTTTTGCTGTTTTTTTTGTGTATAAGCTCGTTCTAATTAATATATGAAGAGCAATAGTTGCACAAAATAATCTTGATAAGTCCTAGATAAAAAGTAAGTACCGAATCCTGTTTCAAACACAGGCAATTTGAAATTTAGCAATTATTTTTAAATCATATTCAATGATTAGTAAAACGTAGTTTACTTGCCAAACCTGACCAAAATTCCAATTACTAAAGCCATCATTATTATTATTTTTTAGTTTGAAGGTCATGTTTTTAATAAGTTTTTTTAATAGGTCTATTATTTGTTTTCGTAAAAACAAGTTAAAAAATCATTGAATGTAGATTTTAAATCTGTATAGAATTAGTTATGCTATTGTATAACGTTAATTATTCTCAACATTGCCTGATTTTTCTAATTAAACAACGTAGCTCAATGTTTTGTAAACAGATTTCAAATTGGTCAATCAATTTGACAAAAACCCGGCTATAATTTCAGCCTCTATACTATTACCTAACACACAACATGTATATAATGAGCAAAGAAAGGTGACAAATTTTTCCACTTGGTAAGATCAGTGGATATTTCATGGATATTTCACGTGTAGCTAGAATGTCTACTCTAAAAATGTAAAATAATCTCTAGTCAAGTCAGCTTATAAGATGAACGGCTATCATTATTATATTTATTTAAATGAAGACAAATATCTTAAACATACCACAAGATATATTCGAAGTAAGGTAAATGGGCGTTTATATAAATAATACAGTGTCGTAATGAATATGATTTTTTTTTTTAAAGTAATGATAACCATAAACCCCAGTTAGAGGTGCCATGTATCACCTTCAGAGAAATAATGAGTTGTTTGAAAGTGAGACTGGTACAGGATGACCACAACGTGGGACAAAGTTCAAGGTGTAACTACGTAGGTAGTTGGCAAACCTGCAATAATACCACGCGATCGTATAATATACAACATTGCGAAGTGCAATTTAAGATTTACTGATGTCAGCAGAAATGGAAAAACTAGAAAGTTAGTGCCAAATTATTGGTTCAGGGTCCCAATAAATTAGTTTTGTCAAATAAGGCAACACAAGTGTTTTGTCATTTCTGAAAATAAAGTACAGAAGGGTTTATCCAATTTTGGAGAAAACAATTTTAGCCTCTGTAGACCTCTAACAGATTGCACAAATAACAATAATTTGTGACATAATATTTAAAGTTAGAGCAATACTAATGTAGTTTACTTTTTAAATTTTGACGAGGTGTCTTTAATCTGGCCCAATCTACGAAAACTCTAGCGATTAAAAAATATATATAAAATTTGACGCTCTGATATCTCATAGACTAATAAGTAATAATATAATCATTTAAATTTTGTTAGATTTATGTCATATCTAAAATGGTTTGGGGCAGCTGTAAAGGAAGGAGGGGAAGCCCTTGATCTTGAACATTGAAAATGGTGACGTGTTGCGGCATTTGGACTGTGAAATTTTGAATTGCAAAAAAATAGGCTTTTGATATTGGTGTCAATTTGAAGAGAATAAAAAAATGTACAATATCAGTAATAATAATCAATAATATAAAATTTGAAAAGTTATTAGCCAAAAAGTGCCCTTTGAGTTGAAGAAAATATTCATAATATAGCAAAAATTGCAAAGGTAGAAGTATAAAACAACGTATATTATTGGTGATTTAAAGGGAATCTCAAAAGCCCGAATAGACTAATTTCAAAACCACGCAGAGAGTGCAAGAAAACCGAGCGTGTCAACATCACCTGTGCAAGTACTTCGAGTGCGCCGCGTTTTAACCTATAGAAAAGGACTTTAATGACAACAAAAAGAAAAATCCTACCTACCAAATCACAAATAATGATTCTACCCATAATCAAGTTTTATTTCCTGTTTTACAAGTGTGCAGTGTGACCACCAGAAGCAGCATGGATAAGAGAAGTCTTCACAGACTCGTAACATGTCATGATTCACTGAGTTGATTGCTGCTGTTATTCGATGTTTAAAGTCATTGATGTCAGTGGATAGCGATGGAAAACAAAATCATTTAGATATCGCCACAAGGGAAAAAATCGCATACGCTTAGGTCTTGAGATTTACCAAGGCACGCACAAAGAAAAAGATCTTGAGCCCCCTTTCAATATTTTAATTTAAAAAAGCTTGTACCACCAGGTCCCAATGAGGCGGTGTTCTAGCTAGTTGTAAAATGAAGAATCTAAAATCGACTTGAAAACATTTAGTTTTTTAGCATGTCGAGAAAGGTTTGTCCTGTAATGGTATTTCACATGAAAGGGACCAATAACCTTGTTTTTGACATAGCACAGAATACATTAACTTTAAGAGAATTCCTTTCATGCACAAATTTCTAATGTGGGGTTCCGTTACCCAAATGCGTACATTGTGACGATTGACTGTGACACTCAAGTGAAAGATCGCTTCATCAATGAAATTTAAAAGTAAAATTTAATTCACTTTCTCTTGTCGTTATCGATGAGAACCTGAATGAGCTGCAGTCTGTATGTTTTCATATTTAGACGTCTTCTTAGTACACGCCAGATAGTGGGTTACGGGATCGTAAGTTGTATTTCAACTTTAGCTAATACGAAAATATATTTCAGGTACCTTCGCAAACAAATTTATAGTTAATAACATGTATTTGTCAGTATCTTATATTTTCACAACTATAACTTTTTTTTTTTTTTTGGCAATTCGTCTTTTCAGATTGAATATGAGTGATACGACTTACGTTATATTTTGTTTTTATATATTTTCTTAATTTTTATGTATGTTGGTGTTAAGTTTATTTTTAAATTTATCCTTAGCAAGCTAATTTATTTCTCTCTTTTTTGTTATTTCTAATTTCTGTTATTGAGTATTTTATTGTTTATTTTTTGTATAAATTCGCATGTATCTGGAGTAACAGTAATAATAAATAATAACTAGATCTAAATGGACACATTTGGGCTATCACATCGATTTATTTTTACATTTTGATAATAAAGTAAGTCTACCTCATAGATACTTTCGTAGCGGCATTGTACAATATAACATCTTATATAAACCTACTACCATACTACTTACTACCATGTGTGTCCTGTAAACATTAAACCTTGTCCAAGTAATTATCTAAAACGTGTGCAATAATTAATTTATATTAACTTGTTAATGCCATACAAAAATCTAGTCGTAATGATTTAAACTGATGACCAGACCATAATATGAAATGAACTATTACCAATACTTAAGCAATATTGTACAAAAGTCATAAATTATAGCAAGGGTGTGACCGTATTGCCGTATTCGTGAACTTGCGGCAATTGTTATGGCGGCCTAGGAGCTGTAATGGCTTCTGTTAAGCAATGTGTGATCACGAAATGCAATTTCTTACTCGACATTAGATACAATTAACAGGGTACTTGAATGTTACAGTGCTTTAATTAAATATTAATTACTTCAATTACTAATTGTAATTTATGTCATTGGAACGGGTAGTAGCGTTAACGATTAAGTTTATTGTAAAATGTAAAGCCGTTGTTTAGTTCTGGATTACGATTGAGTTTTTGGTTTCAATTAATTATTACTTTCAAGAGTATTTTTGGGAAATCTATAAATTCGGCAATTATTTTGGTTAGAAGAGACATTTCACCATTGTTGAGACTTATTTCGATAAAATAATTGAAACATGTAACACTGTTGTAAATAAATCAATAAAGTAAACAAATATATTAAAATAATAACAAAAAAATAAATAACTGATTAAAAATTCTAAACAACACAATGACGCTCATATAAAACTTTTCGGTATGGTGATTGTGTCCTTCTGTCGACCATTGCATCCAGATTCCAATTCTCTGGAACAGTCTTGGAACATATTGCCACCATCGTACTGCAGGATTTTTCCTCTGCCTCTCCTCCCTTCCTGTCTCAGGTTAGTTTATTATAATCTTGTGTAGTCTAACCTCTCCCATCCTTTAATGGACCGTACCATTAAAACTTTTCTGAGATGAAGTTCATTTCGGTTGGTAATCATTTCGGCGTTTTCTTTGATTTACTGATGCGGCCAAAATGTTTTTCGTTTCACATTTATCTAAGTTCTAATCTACAAATATCTGAAGATATCTGGATAAATTGGACCGATTTTTATTATATTTACTATCATTTTCACATAAGACCAATATATGTTCCAAATTAGGTGAAAATTGAACAAAAAATATACATTTATGCGGGATGGTTATAACGTCTTATTACCCTTGTCTAACTTTTAATCACCTAAACATAGAGACTTTAGAGTCTCTATAAAGGGTGAGGGGGGTCAAAATTGTATTTTCTCGTTAACTTTATAAATATGCGTGTTATTAAAAATTGTCAGAGTCAAACTATTGAACTTAAATTTATCTACAATTTATTTTTATTTATAATTATCAACGATATAAACTGTCCGAGATACGGATGTTTGCAAAAGCAAAATATAATATTTTAAAACAGGTATTTTACGTATTTTCGACAATTTATCTCCAATTGCAGGAACAATGGAAATCTAATTACATTTTTTCATGGTGGCATTTTTGTACATAATATTATGTTCGATTTGTCATACTATATTGACATTGTTTTAACGGGTCAAATTTGTTGAAAAATTGTTTTTGCATCTGTGATTACAAATTTATCACAAACTGCAAGAGTTTGTTTTGCTTCGGTACGGAATCTTTATATAGTTAAAACCTACTCATCTTCAAAGTGACGTGGCTGTGTAATTTTAAAATTTAAAAAATATTAAAAAAGCCAATTGTATGTAATTTAATTCTATAAAAAATAATATCTTGACAATAATTTTTGTTAGACTAAATACGAGTATTTTTTGATTTATCAATGACGCTCCTGAAGCACTCCGGAAAGAACAACTCAGGTCAAACTTTAGCCCTGGGTTCCTTTCTATGTTGGTTTTGGTTTCTACTATGCCTTTAGGCTATTAGATTATGTTGACTCTTTTTATATTTTTCATATTCTATGTTTATCACTTGATAATACATAGGCCTACTCTCGAAACGTCGTGTAGGCCCTATTAATTTTTGTTACATTATTGTTGGCAAATATTCAACTAAACTAAACCAATAATGTGAACAATCCATCATTGCCAATTACTTTAAAACCAAAACAGAATATTGATATCTCATGCAAGGAAAAAAAGGTTAAAGGGGCGTGTACATGATTTGCTACATTTATATTTGCAAATAATAATTTATTTTTAATGACCCCCCATAACATGTTCTTAGGGATCGCTGCACATT
This sequence comes from Aphrophora alni, assembly GCA_963513935.1. Taxonomy (NCBI): domain Eukaryota; kingdom Metazoa; phylum Arthropoda; class Insecta; order Hemiptera; family Aphrophoridae; genus Aphrophora; species Aphrophora alni. Next base: position 101,861,233 of record OY740770.1, on the reverse strand, counting down.
AGTCTATATGTAAATTAACCAAAACCTAATCAGTCTCGCCATTACTTTCCATCCATCGTCCGGTAACATATATTTACACAACACGTGATGCCCGAGGACACAAGACGCCTATCTTGTAACACTGACAAAATGTAGTGAATTATTGGAACCGCTCGGATCAATTGTACTATTTATAATTATACACCAAACAAATCAAAAAGGGAACTCAAAAAAGTCATGCGGTTGTCCAAGAGTCGGTCTCCTTGGGTGAACCTATCATTAGACATAGTTTACGACTCTACTTCGCGGCCTTCGACTCTCCCTATAAGGTGTGATTACTTTTCTACACTCCACACTACCGACATTTTATGTTAAACAACCGACTGAGATGTTGCACAAAATGACATTGATTTGTATATACAACAGTCGACTTGTTGCTTGTTTCGGAAATAATGAGATCTATTTTTAGTTGTAAAACAATTGCCTTATAGACGAAGGACTATAGTCAAATCCTACTGGTTCTAGTATTAGTGCTATTATATTATAAAAGTTCTAAATATTGTAAGTTATGGAAACGGTGATATTCAAACCTGTGAAATGTGCACTGATCCTACTCATACGAGTTATAATTTTTATGCTACTTGTATAAAAGATATATATATATATATTTGTTTTGTTTTTTTTTGTTCTGCTAATAAATGGTGTAATGGTACAATTTACGGTAGATCAGTACCATATTATTATATGGATTCAATCGTATAAGTTCGTAAATCAGAAAACTAAAACTGTAAATTTAAGTATGGTGGTTGGTTTTTAAATTATATAACTCGATTTCAAGAACTTTTATCTGTAGGTCCCAAATATTCCAATTTGGATCCTAATATGCAAATTTAAATTTTGTACGACCAAGAATGTTTTTTACGTCAAGAAAAAATACGACACTTATATAAAATAAAAATGTTTAAAACAAAAATAAACAGTGTAGAAACAATATACAATCTTACTCAGGCAGATTTACACACAAAAAAACAAATACTAATCAGCTCAAAATTTAAGGAGGAAATTACCCATCATAACAAAAAATAATAATCATAATTTTAATTTGTTAATAAAATTTAAATCAATTTGATTCAATTTTCCAAATCTTTATAAGGATTTGTATATTTAAAAAAATAATAAAACGTAGATTTTAAAAACCAAACAAAAATTACTGGTTGTCAATTCACCAAAAATACCGATTCTGGAGTTATCTGTTTCGAGAAATGGACTATGGTTTCCGTCGTAAATCTTCGCATATCTCAAAATCTGCCCAAAGGATTTCAATAAATTTTTTTCAAATTGGAACCTTTATAACACTAATCGCTGTGTGAAACTATAAATTAAAAAATCGCGAGTAATTTGGAAAAACCACAACGAACCCGACGGCGCGGTTAGGGTTCATTTCAATATTTTTCTAAATTCTTACGAAACCGTAAATTTCTTTATATTGTCGTTCGGTACTTGGAGTTAAAAATTTTCAGATTTCAGCTCCATCGATCGAACCTCCTTACTCCTATTTTTGCTATATATTCGAACATTTATGACAACGGCCATGGTTCATATTCTGTTTTTACTAATATATATATATATACTTTTTTAGCTTTAACATATTCAAGCCATTATAGTTCTTATTTTTGTCTATCGGGACTACCGGGTTTGGAGAATTCCTCTCTTTATTGTAGGCTAAAGTCATGTAAAAATACATATAAAACACTAAACACTTATAGTAGGCTACGTTTGACTATATATATAAATATATATATATATATATATATATATATATATATATATTTATATAACATTTTTGGACGAATTTCATCATGATTAATTATATTTTTAACCTTCAACTTCCAAGGAGTTTGACCCATTTTTGAGGAGATGACCGTTGCGGGTTGCAAGTATAACTATATATAAGAGGAACCACAACTCGTTATCGAAGGGATGGTATTGTGAATCATTTCATAGTTTTAATTCAAGATTTAAGATATAGATATGGCTATGAATAGGACAACATGTTTTGACGTCTTTAACTTCTCACACTTAGTTTTTTATTGGCCTTGTGTTTTGCGGGTATGTCATATAACCACACACATCGATTGTGAGTTTAATTATTTAGTCAATAAACGTAGTAAATATAATATACTGATTATCTTGTACATTTATTTAAAAAACCTCAATTTAGGCAAACAAAAATATTTTCTCCAACTCGCGAAAAATACAAAGTCAGGAACTATCAGTCGATAGTATTTTTTTATTGTTATTTAAAGGCGAAAACGTCTCGGAAATCTTACCCTTATTAAAAAAAAGGAAGAAAAGAATATTTAATAAAAATTCTAGCACTTGAATACTCTAATACCGGCAGGGTAGAAGGTAACTACTAGAGTTGGTCAAGACAGACCTAAAAAGGAAAATAGGGCTATATGAAACAAGGGGTTTTATGGAGAAAAAAGATCCTGCTAGGTCCCTCGGGATTCCACTTCCGTACTTACTATTGTCAGCCCCTGAGGGTTGGTTAAGGTAAAAAATAAACAATGGACTAATTAAAATTAGTAAATGGTTGATTCTCAATTTCGGCAAAAGCGATATATATATCAAATTTTGGTGAATTGTGAACCAATGTGTCAAGTAAAAATAAATAAATACATTATACAAAATGTGGTTTGTGAATAAACTGGAGATAAATTAACCTATCCTCGGATTTAACCTATCCCCCCCAATTTATGATGAAGTTTGTCCTTTAAAAAGTTTTATAAATTTCGGTTGTGTACGTACATTTAACTACAACTTCGTCGATACCCCTTAGTCCAGATTTTACATAACCTATGGAGAACGCACTTTCTTGACGTGGTTACAAAAATTTGCAATGCATTATTAAGCCTAGAAATATAATTGTAATTGGAGATGTAAATAAATTTATTCTTAAACATAATTTATGGAATGATTTTTTTTTTTTTTTTTTTTTCAAATAAAAACAGTTCTACAAGTTTTGATAATTTGTCGGTATCAAGACACTTGTTTTCACGTAATTAGGTCGTGTTTAGTGTAATTTTTCATGTTTTGTTTTTAGTATATTTCAAAAATAATAGAATAAATGCGATATTTTGGCAAATTAAATATAATCATGTCACAAGTATAGGTAGCCCCTACGTGATTATTTAACCCAACAGGTGCCCCGAGTCCGGCTTGCAGGGATTATTACGGTCGGCGACTCAGGTAGCCAGAGGTCCAGCACTTTCCGTAACTTCAAGAGATATAGAAGAGCTTCCACGACGTTTTTTGTTTACTTTTGTTTGATTTTATGTAGGTTTATGTATGAAAACGCCAGTGTAATAATTGTTTACCATGTAATTTATTTATAATAAATTGCAAATAAATTTTAAGGTTTGCCAATTTCAATCATTAATATTTGTAACTAGAAAATAATTTCAAAACGGCGCTAGGTGATCAATTATAATTTTTATTCAATTTAGATGAAAGATATTATCACCATATTTTTCGTCTCTCATTTTCAAACACTTCACCTATCTTTAAGAAAAATATTCTCTCTGTATGAATTTTATTACGAATTCTGTAGAACTGTCGGACCAATATATAGGTTACACAACTTTTTGTTTACCTGTACATTGTTTCTAAAACTATTTTTAAATTTATTGTAGCATTATTGAAGGCCCAGTTTATGTGGCCTGAAAAGTACAAACAAGTATTTACCATAACAATTTACATAAGTTGTATAAATACTTGAAATATTAATATGAAATATGTCCAAGGTACAAATGTTACAACACGAATTTATACTGCTCTAACAAATATACCCGTGTTCAAAGATTAACAATAAAACTTTGAAGTGACTCCGTGTGATTGACCTGTTAAGAGAGGAAAGGTTATTTAGCAAATAAATTTAGGTTTATGTTAGTCTACTTCAGTTTAGCTCTCTGAAGATGATGACTATATCATCAAAATATTATAGTCGTCAATATAACATTTTGACACCCTTGTGGAAGGGTAATATAAATTTCTGTTTTGTGTGGCTTGGGGAATATTTAGTTTTTTGAATTGTTATAAACTAATATAGAAATATTATTTTACATTATTATTCTGAGTTATGTTATTGATATATAACACTTGCACCTGTTAAGTAACACATGTTATGATTTAACTTGCACTTTTACTAATGACCAAGACAAAAGAACCATTTGCAAAGTAATATCTCAAGGAGTTAAGATGTGCTGCCATGCCTGGAGCTTCTACTGTTCTCTGTTACCTCCATGAATAAGAACAGACAATGACTCATTTACTTAAACCTAGTGTTGCATATATACATACATCAGATCTATAAAATTCTTAAAATTTACTTCTATTAACATAAGTTAAAAAAGAAACAAAAATTTCTCGCAATATTATAAATTTTATTTGCATACAATCCACTTTTATAACCAGTTACTAATTTTAATTTATACCAGATCAAATTCTGTCAACAATTATGAATTTACTTACTCCATTGATTTCATCAGTTTAAAAATGGCTGCAAAAAAGATCATCTACACTTTTCATCCAATTTGATTCAAATTTATTTTTCTCGCTTTCTTTGAACCTTTAATTTTAAATCTGGTAATAAATTTGTTACATTTTTCTTAAATTTGCGTCTGTCTGCACCATTGCATTAGAAATGCTCAGGAACTACTGCTCCAACTCTAGAATAAGCTGTATGTTGTTTCTAGGATTGACAATAATACTCTATTAATATAAGCCATCATTGCATATAGTTTCAAAATGGTTGAGACACATTAATTATATATTTCTTACATTTTAGTTGGTACTCATTTTCCTTGCGTTTTGTGTTCCATTACAAACATAGTAGCTGATTTAGAATAATAAAAATAATATTAAGAATAGAAGTGCGTTTATTATACAAAAATTATTTTACATAAATAAAAAGTAATGAATTAAAACATTATTCTAATGTAAAGTTAAATTTTTAAAAATACAAAAATTAAAATTTGAAACTTTTAACAACCATATTTGTTACACAACTCGTCTTTGTCTGACAGGTTGGCAATCTAAATAAAATAATGTAAATTAATTAAACAAAATTTAAAAAAAATTGTCAAGTACCAAAATTACTGAAACTCGATCAAAATTATCATTATCCTAATTTTTACGTAGAACTTCAATTAATTACTATTTGGAAGATCGCTACCGAAAAGCGTAACTATTGTGAAAAACTATGGAGTCTTCATGACCCCTTTGCTCAGTCACTTACAAACTCCATGATGGGCTTTTTGACGAGGTGTTTCAAAGACTTTCGCTCTTTCGTTATTTCCAAAGCCCTGGTTTGACCTATATTGGATTATTGTTCAATATTATGGTCATTTTACCAAGTTGGTCAGATGAAGATGATTGAAAGGATTCAGAACCGAGAGACTGGTAGGTCTTAAATTTAGACAGGGCTATGTGGTTTTGAATCTAGGAAATTCAAAAAAACGTTTTACTTGGAGTCACTCCAAATCGGAAATATCTCTAATAACACTCTTGAATAATGTCTGTCCTGACCACCTGCAGGGGGAGGATGTGGATTTTCTTGCCACATGCAGTACTTGTTCTAAGTGGAACTTTTTCCAGGAGGAACTTTCATATAAAACAGTTAATCAACTAAGTACAGTGGCTTATCAAATATTTTGAAGACAAATATGTCATCCCATGCAGCTTTCTTTGGAAATTCATTCCTTCACTCCAGTAGGCCGCAGAGACGCCTTTCTATTGACGATTTAGTGTTTGTACGAGTATATCTTTGTTGTGTATTGTCTTGCTTATTGTTAGGATAGTATTTCTGTTTTTCTACTCTTAGATATTTATTAAATTATATAATATTTGAATAGTGTTTAAAATTATTTAATTGTTAATTATTTGTTGACAGTAAATTTATAGTATTATTGTTAATTATTTAATTCGAGAATTTATAATGTCAGTTGGATTAAAATGATTAACTGGATGAAGGCGGTACTCATATTGAAGTTGTATTTGTTATTGTTTGTCTTCATTATCGTGGAAAGATATAACATGACGTCATTGCAAGTTTAGTAATTATTTCTCATTCTAAGTTTAATTTAACTACTCTGAGTAAACACTGGATATTTGTCTGATTTATTGTTTCCATATGGAGAGGAAAACAAATTGTACAATCTGGTCTTGTGCGGCGAAATTTAGTCTTTTGGTAAACCATACCAAGAAGCACTGTGTAACCGCGACTGACAGTTCATTTTCTAAATGACGAAACAGTCTAACAGTTTGTACAATACCACGTAGAGGGGAGGGGTGCATAGTATGATAAGAAAGATTTCTACACGTCACCTAATTATTGACGAATACTTTCATGGTTTTCGATGAGGTCGGAGTCCTTGACTGGCTTAGGTCTAATACAAATTGAAAGTTTTCTCTTTTTTAATGAAATGTATAATTGTAGCTGACGCAAAAGTTCAGGGTCAAATTGCGTGATGTTTGAAATTAGGAAATAAAAACCACAATGGTGTCTTCATATTGGATTGTTTATAAAATATTTATATTATTAAAGGAACAACGTAATAGTTACTATAATGTTGGTCAATTTTTTTACTCTAGATAGTATAGATCATACAAAATACTATATTTTTCATCTTCTGGAGTTATAAAATGTTGATATCTAGTAAGTCAACTGTTTCAAAATGTAGTCCATTTTTAACCAATAAAATGATCATATTATTTTCGATTTTCGATACAATTAGTAAAAATAGTGTTTTCTACCATTTTAGACATTTTAAATAAGACAGAAAGTAGATATTTCATAAATAGTAATTGAAAATACAGTAGATAATAGGTAAATACTTATACCATTGAAATTCTGTTTTCCAGTTGAATTCGCCGAATTTGCCAAATATAAGGAATGCTCGCGTTTACTTTGGAGATTTTTGTTTGTCCATCTGAAGATATACAATTTTTTTTAGTAGCCTACCATTATTACTACATCAGCAATCGTTTAAGATACAAAATATTTTAAATGGGAACACTACCTACCTTTTGTTATAAATAAGATTATGGTGAGAACTATAAGCAAAAAGTTAAATATTACAAAATGATGGATCAAAACATTTTTTAAAGTAATAACCATTCTTTAATAGTTTCAGGTTGTCTAAATAAATAAAATGTCTTGAACAAAAATCTTCGTCGGTTTCTGTATCTATGAATGTATTTAGATATCCCGACAAAATTTGTACGTACTTAGATAATTCGACTACGTTTTAACACATGTAAGAAAACATAATTATATAAAAAAATATTCCAAATTTTCGAAAACCGTTGAACTAACAAAAAATATATAAAACCGATATATTTTACCTTTTTAATGAACAATTAAGTGGTACCTTTATTTTTATTGTAGATTATAAGATGGAGTTTTCGAATATTGAATTGTTGATAAAAAATAGTATCTTCGTAATTGAATAAACTGTCAATAAGTTCATCAATACTATTAAATTGTTTGGTTGTTTGTAAAAAACAAAAAAAAACTGTTTGTTCTCCTATTTACAAAATCTCAAACATTAGAAAAATTATTGATGTTTTAAACAATTACAAAAACCAAGTAACCAAGTTATCCCGCGACCTAGATATCACTGTATTTTCTTTTGAAAAGGGCAATATCTTGTTTATGATAACTGTTTGTGAGTTTACCATTTATGAGTTATTAAAAAATATCTCCCGCCGAACGAAGCAACTCCTGTTATACGACGTTTCGGATTTTGATTTATTATACCATAAGAACTGATCTGTATCATCAAAAATATATATTACCATTTAAAAAATTATCTATCCCAATTTTTAAATAACAATTAACTTTTTGTTTTATAAATTGTTTATCAAAATTTTATTTCTAGTAAAACATTAGGTAGCTTCCAAGGTTTCAGAGATAGCGACGTTCCACTTAAACATTAACATCCTATCAGCTCACTCTTGACCAACTCTTCCAGCTCCAACGTCACTAGAGTATTCGAGAGCTGAGGGGTTTTTATTTTATTTATTATTTTTAAAGGAATCCCAAAAAGATTCCTTTTAAAAAAACAAAAACAAAATAACTGGAATATAAAAATATTTTCGGTTTTTATTAATAGCATAAAACATATTATAAAAATAAAAAACATCTATAAAACAGTCCTCACAAAGACTACTTGTATACAGCAGTGAGAGAGAGAGAGAGAGAGAGAGAGAGAGAGAGAGAGAGAGAAGAGAGAGAGAGAGAGAGAGAGAGAAGAGAGAGAGAGAGAGAGAGAAGAGAGAGAGAGAGAGAGAGAGAGAGAGAGAGAGAGAGAGAGAGAGAGAGAGAGAGAGAGAGAGAGAGAGAGAGAGAGAGAGAGAGAGAGAGAGAGAGAGAGAGAGAGAGAGAGAGAGAGAGAGAGAGAGAGAGAGAGAGAGAGAGAGAGAGAGAGAGAGAGAGAGAGAGAGAGAGAGAGAGAGAGAGAGAGAGAGGGAAAAGGTTTATAATTTTAAAAATTACCAAACATATAAACTTAAAAATTATTTTAGAAACCTTCAGAAAGACCAAATATATACAGCAATATAGATCATAGAAAAGGCAAGTGGTGGGACCATAACCAAAGTGTACTGCGAGTTTATACAGTTATTCCATCCCCTCGTCTCAGATTCGAAACAACCACACCGTAACATACTGCTCACTCAGTCTCTAAAATTTTGTAGGTATGTTGTGATAGAGCATATGTGAAACATAATGTGTTAATGAATGCGGCTTAACCTAAGTTTAAAATATCCAAAGTTTTTGTTTGTATTCGTACTATGATTTTGGAGTTCTGTAAAGATTTTACTTTCCTTATTTTGTACGTAGATCAATAGCTTTAGAATATACAGTTGTTTAATGTTTAGAACTAGAAATTCTGTAAATATTAAATGTGTAGGCTATCTGTTACTTATTATTTGAGACTGTTTTGATTACTGCTCTCTGTGTAACTGCTAGTGACTCTGAGACAAAACAGTGCCGCCCCACGCCAAGTACCGTAGTACCGACTGCACGTTGGTGAAATATACAGTCCTACATCACTCGACGGTCAACAATCAGTCAAACTGTGTGAATGTGTAAATGAGATTACGCAGTGAATTATTATTTTTTCACCTGAATTACTGTGCATTGGATAACGTAATTAATTAGATTAATTAAAATCGCTACTTGTCATTAATACATTACACTCTTACCAATTGTATTGTCGTGATAGAGAAACGTATTGTGAAACTTGGAATCGAAATAATGTGTCGACCTAATGCCAAAGTCACGATAGTTTTATTTCGAAATCGATATATTCCAACACAGAATCGAGTAATAAGTCACCTTTATTGCCAGCGATATTACTTTCGTTACGATGACAAACTATATCGACAGTAGGATTTCCACATAGGCTGAGATATTAATCTGAAATCTGTGACTAAACTTAGGGTTTTGTAACGAGCTTATCGTTGAAATCTTAAACGTTGGCAATTATTTATACATCATCCATACACGAGTAAAGTATGTTGTAAGAGTGATGTGGCAGGCACATAACTTTCCTATTATTTACGTAAATAATCGTTGCACTATCATTACACAGAACTTTCTCACACACTCGTCCACAAATCCAAATACCAAGCTCATAAAAAGAAATCGCCGCGTACCACAAAAATGATCACTGAAAGTTAATAAGCATTAATTATTTTTAGTAACATTTTATATCTTTAAAATTAATCAGTTCTATAGTATATGTAAATATGAATGATCAAAAGACTTGGTTAGATTCCAATCTTGGTCGCATATTTTTCACTTACAATAATAAATTAATAATGTTTTTTTGATAAATTTCATCAAAATACAGAAAATCATGCATATTTTGTGTTTTTTATTTATTTTGCTTGAGTAAAACAAACTAAAGTATTTTTATATATATAAATATTTTACCGTCCAACATTTTGTAAGAGATCCAAATGAAGCAACCACTAATTTACACAGTTTTCTACTAAACATGACATTTAAAATTAACTATTACTTAAAAGAGCATAGATTTAAAAAATTTGAGTTGCGCCCAAAATCTCATTTTGAAGGGAGGACTGAATTTATCTCATTAACAGAAAATATTGGTTTTTATACCAGACTGTATATAAATTATTATAATGAGGATATAAATTGTCATGACGTGTAACATTTGAACCCTTGAGGCCATTCAGTTTAAACGATATTTGACTATTCCAAAACCCAGTTTAAGCCCGGACTACAGTACAGTCCAGACCTTCGTACGACCTTCGGATCAGCACAGAACTCCTTAGTCAGCATCTCCGTTCCGTAGGAGCAGACCTGACAGCTCTTACTAACATCCCCATTATTTTTGTGATATCTCACAAAAAACTACCTATAGTCTCCTTTTGATTGCTGACAGTCCTGCCAACTTGGTGAGATATACTATACTGTTGAAACTGGAAAATTTCCTATCTTAAAAAATGATGCGGAATTCCATATCCTTAATTTCTTCTGCGGATGCATGGTCAACAGAACTTCTTGTTTAATAGATCCTTGTTGAAATCTTCTGATGTTTCTCCACTTACTCATATTGAGTCCCTGATTTTGGACCTTGATATATCCAAAAAACCTTCAATCACAATTACCCTTACAATTATTTAAGGAAATAGGAAAATAAAATCTGTGCTGTAGGGATAACATTTTCCCCAAAGGTTTCAGGTTTGTTCACTCCCAAGAAGAAGAATCGTTGAGGATGCAAAACATTTTAGGGGCAGTTTAATGTCGTTTTCTGGATGATATTTCTCATCTTGGTGATACTTTAAAATCATGATATGTGTGTTGGTATTTAAAATTTTCTAATTGCACTTTTCATTCATAGTTTCGAGTATCGCCTATGAAGATATTTTGGAGTATGAAAATCGCAATATAATAACTATAATTTCTATATTTAAAAAAAAAAAATGGTAATGGTGATTAAAATTCTGTAAAACTCGTACAAAATTGTAAAAACTATTAGAGACAAACAAATGTATTAAATAAAATGATCCACATTTAAATAGTGATTAGACGCCAGCATCAAATTACCGCATCAATTTAATAAAACATCAAATGAAATTAATCTAAAAGAACACTTTGTACCGTTCGACTTGCCTGATAACATTTCCGAGAATCTACTTGTCTATGCAAATGGATCTCACTAACTCAGCTTATCACAAGCCGGGTTCCAGCCAATTACATTCACGGAGTAATAAACATCTCTTCTATTTGCATAAGTCCTTTTTGCCGACCGACCTAAAACAATCAACAGAGGTGGCACGTAATTGTGATTTCTATTAACAGCGGATTCCTTTGTTATAGTTAACTCACAAACCGGGAATTGGATAATAAAATAATATCGTTATTTGATCCCACACTGATCAGATAAACAAAGCTTTTGTAAATATCTAGACTATATACTGTTTCTCATTTACTCGGCAGTGTGTAGTGAGACTGTGCTACAAAAAAAGGTTGATTACTTTGTATATCATATTAAAAGTGTTAAAAATTTCAATTTATTTTTTATTTAAAGTTTTATTTCATCTCCGTTTTTACAGGATTTTTCAATATTATATACAACTTAAAAAAATTACACTCAAAGTGTTTGAGATGTTACTATTATATTTTTAGTATTTTTTTTCAACTACAGTTTAGGGGATTACGCGGGAAAATTTAAAATATACCGAAATTTAAGTGAAATGTAATTTAAAAGCTCATGATAATTCTTTCTACTGTAGCCTACTTTAATTTCTACGTATTTAATGGTGTAGCTGTAATTTCAAAATATTTAAACATTTCGAGCACCCATCTTCATTTTAAACCGGAAACCGATATTGACGAAAACTAGTCCAAATTATTTCAAAATTCATTGTATACAAATTAGAGGGTTAAAACCTCTTTGTGTTTCTAGCTCAACTCGTTTGTCAACAATACATAACGCACAGTGACCCATGCTACCTGAAAGTTGCCAGAAGTTAAGAAATGGATACAATTATTAATCTCGAGAATTCGCGGCTAAAAAAAAAGTTTTTTGGAATGATGTCTGTTCATTCCTATACAGTCCAAAGGAGTGGACCGATTTGTATCAAATTTAGTATCTGGGGGATATTTTCTTCAACACAAGTCAGAAATTCAACAAGACAGAATTTCAAAATGTTGACTCTAAAAATCAATTCTAACTACTTTGATCAACTTCTGCTAAAATTTAGGTCCAAACATGGGTTTGGAATCCACAAATTCTGGAATTATGTGTAAAAACAAAACAAAATCGTCTATGGAACTATTGTAAAAGAACTAATCAGGCAATAATTATTAATAATTAATTTAGTAAATTTTAATACCTGAATTTGTTTACTATTATATGAAATGTCAATATAATTGTTCCAATCTCAGCTAAAATTTGTTAATATATGTTAAAAATAAATATTTGCATATTTTTTTTAAAAAACAGTAGATATTTGATATGAAAGGATCCCAACTTAACTATAAAAAATCAGGAAGACAAACACAATAATATATATTTGTTTTCCCGTCTAAAAGAAGTATAGAATCATTTTTTGGAAGATAGTTACGAATAATATTTATAGTTTTGTAGGTGGGTGCGTGATGAAGTTAATGTAGTATTTATTCATTATAACTACAACCTTTAAATAACAGATAAACAAATAGGGGAATAAGATTCACCACGCTTGATAAGCAGAGCGGTATTAAAGGACAAGTAAAAGAACATGCGCATAGGTGTATTCTTTAGTTTGTTGTAGATCTATAATGAATAAAAGGTGAAGAAGTAAAGATCTATAGGAGTGGTGAAACTCCCATTTGATTAACATATACAATTCGTACACCGTCAACTTAACGTGAAACGGAGTATGGAATAATCGTTCTCGTTATGGAATAAATCTGATATCGTTTATCGTTAAATCGTGATTCGTTAAACTGTTTGTTTTTATTGCACCCTTATCCTTTGAAGTGCATTGAATTTCAAATTGTAAATTAAGATAAGAGGAAGAAGAATTTATTTAATTGCGAGATCTCGCTTCCTTCCATTCCCATTCTACTTTTTATGCGACTCTGATATTCTCAGATTTCAAAATGTATAATGAATAATCAAAATTTTGAAAAGAAACTTTTTCTTAACGGTGTTGGGTATTTATTCTTGAAATGATAAGAAACCGGTGATACAGTCCAAATAATTGCAGGTCCACAATTTGAATATTTAAATTCCTGTTTAATGAAGATTCATCAAAATCAGTAAATAATTAAATTATAATGTGCAAAAATATTTCACCATCTTTCTTACACACTAATACACAAAACCAAATAACAATCCATCTAAAAATTTAGAAGGGAAGCTATCTTAAGATAAAGCTAAAAATTCGGATTTTTTAAAAAATTAGTTAAAACAATTTTTATAATATTTTTCTGCCATGTCGGAAGTTTCGGATGGTATCGGTTAAAAGGGGGAAATGAACAATCGACTTCGTCAAAGCATTCAAATATCTCACCCATTAGTTTATACGATTTCTATCAAATGTTAATGACATAGAATCATAGAAGATTACAGTTCATGAGCAACTTGTAGAAAACCAAAATAAACATAAAATAGCATTTATTGGAAAGAACGATTTTTTTTAAAAAGTTTCAAAATACCAAGATTTTAAATTATAAATCTTTCATTTATTTAACGAACTGTAATCCTAATATACTCAAATCCAATTAAAAATCCAACTCCTATTTTATTAAAATTTTGTTATTTCAAATATCTCGGTTTTGCGATGAAAATGTTAGTTTTCAAGCAATAACTTTTTTAATTTTTATAATTATTACAAACACATGTTTATCTATGAACAGGATGCTGAATTTAAAACATCAGCTATTGTGGAACATTGCTTATATATACCTCAATTTTAAACCACCGTTTACAAACCGAACTTTACGAAGTTGACCAAGGTAACGTTAAGAGAGTATGGTTATCTCAAGCATGATAAAATGTGACAACCAGAGCAGTTAAAAAACACACAAGTATCTCAGATTCCCAAAAGTCCTGCAATCTCCTCCAAATTTTCAGCTGCTGAATAGAAAAATGTTAAAATTTAGAATATAAAGAAGATAACTTTTTGCAAGTACTGCAATTTCGACCTAACTCACCAATTGTCATTGTGGAGGAGGGGGAGGATGGTAACAAGGTTATATTCCCTAATTTAGCACCTGCCTCTGCAATCAAACCACTTACAAGCTTAGGAACCTGCATACTCTGGTTACATCTTGGATTTTAATCCGATAAGGACACTATTAAATTACTTCCTTAGTAACTCTCAGAAAATTATAATTCTTACAGTATTTTAAACATTAAAAAATACGTTTTCTGAAGTTAATAAAACGTTGCTGATAATTCTTATTAATTAAACATTAAAATATGATTTTATTAATATTATAACTAATAACTAATCCTTATAGTATATCTCTGCAATATTTAAACTAATATATAATCTTAAAACATTCCAATTTAAAAAAAAATCTCTTTTATATTAAGGTAATGTTAGTTTTAATGAGTGTATGTTCCATTATATCGCATAGATTTAACATCATATAAAGTAAATTTGAAGTTTGTTATCTATTAAATAATAAATAATGTGAAAAATAACAATATTTGCAATTTATTTTCATTCAAAGGAAATTTGTTCCCATAAGATCGGTTAAGTATGGCCATAAAATTTGTAATTTAATGTTTTCGCGGGTTTAGCATATAGGTAGATGGTTTCTCATCTTGGCGAATTCCTGTTAGGTCTTGTAAAACCTCAAGTAAGAATAACAGTACATAGCTCTATTTAAAATTTTAATTTACTGTCATTTTAGATGGGGAACATAGCAACCTACAATTTGACCGGGATTTCCCAGTTTATTCGTTGTAACTCTTCAACAAACAAAAGTATAGGCCTGTGTATAACACCGAAACCTGCCACTACATTTTTTCTATCTACTCTGCTGTATTTCTCTCGCCTGTATTTTTTTTACACCTAGGCTTATTAAATGTCATGGGATATGATCTTCCGAATTTGCATATTTGTCGATACCTTTTTATGATGGGGATATGTAAATCACATAATCCCAGAGCTGATGTAGTGTCATGGTGGAAAAACCCAGTCATTAAATATAAACTGTCCTATACTGTCTTGTAGGGGATGGTACTTACAAGGTTAGAAAAAGTAGGACGATAAAAGCCACAAGTTGGACAGGATCTATAAGGCGTGGCGAAGGCAAGTACCCCTAGGAGACGTGGACTACAAAATAAAATCTCACTTGGCCTGCAGGTTGGGAGTTAGGCGTGATGATTACAAACCCATCCTGTAAAAATCAATAATGTTCTTTCAAGAGTAGCTGAATGGATATTTTGGAACGTCTTAACCGAGACAGTTGGAAGACACCAAGTCTTACGGAAGTTGAACACCCTAACCTAACCTAACCTAACCGAGACAGTTGGAAGACACCAAGTCTTACGGAAGTTGTACACCCTAACCTAACCTAACCGAGACTGATGGAAGACACCAAGTTTACGGAAGTTGTACACACTAACTTAACCTAACCGTGACAATTGGAAGACACCAAGTTTACGGAGGTTGTACGCCCTAACCTAACCTAACGTAATGTAACCGAGACAGTTAAAAGACACCAAGTCTTTGTACCGCCAAAGTGACAGGATGATGTTCAGTTATAAAAATGACCTGTTTTAGGTATCTCCTGTCAAGCCTAATCAAGGATTTAGTTCAATACCAGAAACTTTGTACATCTGCGATATTCTTCTACTCTTGTCCATTAGTTAAAAGTGTTTTAACTATTGAAGGGTCACAAACTATTGTGGACTCAGGTCCCACAAAAGTTTACGTTCCTTGCTTAGCAAGGTTGTCTCCCGTCTAATTTCTCTTAATACCTTTTTGACATGGCACTCTCTAGTTCATAATATATTTAAAATGCTGTACCACCCAATAAGGTTAAAATATAAATACTTTTTCCTTAAAACCAATATCTAACAAAATTTCACTATAGACTAAAAGTTAGCTTCGTTAGTTTAAAGAAGCACCCCCAAAATCGTGTTTTTAAGCACATGTTTAAAAATTAAAGGAATGGTTTGACTTTTATAACTCCTTGTATAAATGAATGTGAAAGACACTCGAAATGTTCTGTTGATCATGATCAGAATCCATTTGACGAACGGCAGCGATAGTTATATTTTCAAATGAAATTCACAAACAAACATTGGTTTTCAACTAGTCAACGTCACCTGCAATGTTTCAGTCATGAATATTCAACCGTTTATTTTTATTTGCCTCTTATCTTTGCAACATGCTGAGCTGAGGTTAAAATTGTATATTAAAGTCAAACGTGAATCAATTTAAATGCAACAGTTACTATTATGGGATAGGTCACGCTATGCAGTAATTGCAAAAGCACGTCACACTTCTGCCCTATATCATAAGTAATGATAAATTACTCGCTTATTGAATGTCATAATATTTATTCAAATTGTTTTACTAAAACGTTTTTTCAATGGTTATGTTATCGTTGAAATGTTTTTTGATAAGGAATGTATTAAAGCTAACGGTTATAAATAAAAGGAGATAAAATTATTGCTGTCCATTGATTTTAATATTCTGAAGCGATGACGCAGACAAGGACAGACTCGATCACGGACAAATCGACAACCGTAAGGATATCTACAGACTGTACCGATAATAGAACAAACACTACGTACACATTTCTTCGGTCACGTTCGGTTCGGATCTGTATACATGGCATGTATATTTAATGTAAAATTGTGGTGTATTCCTAATGTTATTAGTATAATTTACTATTATAAATTCGCCATCATCTGTGTATATATGAAGAGTATGGTTCAAATCCAGTTTTAAAGCGATTTTAGAACATAAAAAACAACCTAAACCATCGTAGCCTTGAACTATGATAGTAACTAAAACTAGTTTCCTAATCTCTCTCTCTCTCTCTCTCTCTCTCTCTCTCTCTCTCTCTCTCTCTCTCTCTCTCTCTCTCTCTCTCTCTCTCTCTCTCTCTCTCTCTCTCTCTCTCTCTCTCTCTCTCTCTCTCTCTCTCTCTCTCTCTCTCTCTCTCTCTCCCTTTGTTGTTTAATGGCAAAAACCTCTCGGTCATTATCGTCTTATAAAAAAATATCATAAAATAAAGACTCCTAACCCTCGAATATTGTAATGGTATCAGGGTCGGAAGAGAACAAGAGTTGGTCAAGAGAGACCTGATAAAAAAGATGAAAGAGAGGGATCTAATAACCCAATATTACATGATGAAAGGTGTAGATTGGAATTTCCACGCCAATACTCACTATAGGTGAGCCCCTGAGTGGACGTAAAAAAGACACCCTGGGCTAAAGCTACATCTGAGTTGTCAAAAACAACTACGACTATCTACAATCATGATCAGGTAAAACACAAGTCAACAGAACTACAAATAACCAAAATAATTAGTAAATACCAAGTTACCACCAAATACCAAATATCGAGGTTATCAGTGGTTACCTACCAAGAGGGCTGTGTACCAACGGAGTAGTTACCTAACAGTTTTAATACGGATGAATAACTTTTGTCTTTACTCTCAAGAGTTCTACGCGTAACCTTGTGGTTCATTCCTTCGGAGAATTAACGAAAAAAATATGAGTTACTGAATGAACAGAAATTTTTATTTTCTATATTAATTCAGTTTTTATTAAATAGTAACCATAACAGCCTTATTTCTACATTGGTTTGGTTGTAATATCATTTTATAACGAGAGTTGATATAGTATCTCGAAACGTCGTGTATTAATTTATATATACACAGATAATGGCGAATTTGTAATGGGTAAATTATTCCAATAACATTGAATCCATAACAATTGCAAACTAAATTTAGCACTAAATATGGACTTGGTCGATAATAATAAGATAATAAGGCCTCTGACTAATCCTTGTTAAAAGACAAATAATAAGGGGGGAAAATATTCTCGATGTGTATTCTTTGCTATCAGAACGAAATGATAACAATTATTTTATAGATTGAAGTAATGAAGAAACTTAAACTGGAAACTTGTTTATAGTGAGCTGAAATTAGTGTATAAGTTACAAGGTTATACATATGGAGATGATATTACACTGATTGTGTGGTCTTTGAATTTCCTCAAGAAAATGTTCAAAACCTGGGAAGACGTCGGCACTGGATATGTACAAAACATATACCATGAGCAATACAACTTTGTCAGTGTAAAGTGTTTCAGTTACGTTAAGTACTTTGTACATCGGGAGAACTCAGTAATAGTAGGGTTAAATAAACTGAATATGGTTGGAAACTGTGCTTACTTTGGTAATATCAAGCACCAGTATTCGGCTCCATTAACCAAACACTTGTAGATCAAACACTTTGTAATACCCTTATTAGAACAGTTATGATGTTTAGATTGGAATTATTAGCCATGTCGACTGTTGATGAGAATTCTCTTTGAAAGGAAAGTTTTTGCCGCTTATTCTTTACAACACAATCCAATCCTGTAAGAGACGGTGAAAAATGGAGGATAAAATCAAACAGGAGAAATCGAAAGTAAACTCAGGAGAAATGACATTGTGAGATTTGTAAAGTCCGAACGGTTGGCTTGGCTTGCGTCAAGGAATTAGGTGTAGATATTTAGTTTCTTTCTTTTTGTGTGTGTAAAATAAGCTGTTTTTTCAAACATTTTAAATTAACGCCAATTTCTAATCATATAAATGAAAATTGAAAGATTTTCACTGCAAACTAATTAGAATGAAACATTTGGTATCTATATCTCAATAAATACATTTAAAAAAACAACAACAAAATTTAACCTGAAAACGAAGTATTTTGAAACATATTTTTAAAGGATTTCGTCTTTATTTTGATATACAGAGTCAATTCACTTATTTTGGCACCCACTTATATTACAATCTGTATAAAGTAAAGTAAAATTTAAAACTCACTTTATACATACTTATTAAGTATTTAAATACATACTTTATTCTTGATAAGGTGTGGTTTTTTTCGTCAAAATGGAAATAAGTAGTATTATTTTTGTTAAATAAATATATGTAGTTTTGTTCATTCAAACGTTAGTTCAATGACCTTTTCAGCCAAGGCTGCTCTTATTCTTAACAAAAACTGAACGTTCATAGAAACATCGTGACCATTCTATTCAGTATGGTAATCACTCACTTGAGGTGGTATCACTTATGGCGAGTCAAAGAATTTTTATCTCCAACTAAACTAAAAAGACTGCATCTGTTAGTGTCATGGACTGAAAAGAATACCATCTCATCAAGACAACATAACTTTGTGGTTCCAATGCAAGGAATGTTCGTCACACACTTGTATGTTGATTTCACTTCACTTTTAGGGCAAGACTGTCAACTCAAGTGGATATTAATGTCCAGTGAAATCACCAACCGAGCTTTTTAGATGATTTCCATAATGGTATTGCAACTGTCCTCATCGTACATAAGCCCAAAGTCATGTAATGTGCATCGAATATGCATAGAGAGAATAATTTATATTGCGATTTGACACGTTGGGAGTTTTTGTTTTTTGTTATAAATATTCAAATTTCATGAATATTTATTCGAAAATATTTTGACACATTTAAACATATTTAACTTTTTACGAAGTTGCCAATGTTTCAGTTTCACTTTTTATCTACCCAATACGAAATCGACCTTTTTGGCGATACGTTGGTTTTGTATTTTACTTACAGCCTTTTCTTATGAAAATCTACATTTTTGTTACCACAATTTTTTAAAGCTCAAGATTTGGCATAAATATGTACATACTAAACTGGTCAAAATCGGTAGATTTGTATAGTCTGTAAAAACAAAATGCACTGACAACTGATATATTTCTTTTTTTAAATAACAATTACTTGGGTTTAGGGAAATTTAAAACGAATATTTCCGCAAAACACTTAACATCGATCATATAAATTTCTCTGTATACTACGTAGGCTATACGTGTGAAAATTATAAGGAGAAAGAACATAAATTCTCAAAGCCACTATTTTAGGCTTTAAAACGCACTGTTTTGATAAAAATAATAATCGATATTAGATTTTACTTTCGCACGTAGTATAGAAAAATTTATAAAATTTGTTGAGTCCTTGCAGCGTAATTTTGATCACGGTATGATTAAAATCGTTAATCGATTATTAGAAATAAAAATTCTGAGCCTTGGATTTATGGTAGCTAACCATAAATTTTGAGCTATTCAAAAAATGAAAAACCACCTCGTTATATGACCAAAATATACCCACCTACTGCACAGATAACTATCGATCCAAAACACCTTTTTAGTTCATCAAAAAGAATGATTCTATATTACCGATTTTTGATCCGTTGTAAAACTTTCTATATAGACTTTGAGAAATAAATTCCTTAACAAAACATCGTAAGTTCTTGTGTAATAAACTTCTTTTCGACCATAAGTCACTCTCTCTCCCTTTATCATTTTATGGCTTGCACAAGTGTGTTTTTATCTTAGTTTTAAATACTTCAAAAGAGGAAGCCGGGACCACGTGTTCTACCACTTGACTCCGCGCAGCCTCTTCCGCCATATGTTGGCCCACGGGGAGTTATCTCCAGACGTGCCACGACCTTCGGCAATTTTTAGAGCTGTTTTACAATTATTTTATGGCTTTTAACTAAACCCTAACCGGATAAACAAAAGCAACGTATTATGTTTTCGTGAACATTGATAACGAAAATAAATAAAGGATGATTCATTTAAGTAAATACTCAATATTCAGCTGACCAACCCTCCTGACCTTATGAGGACAATCCCTTTCGTAGTATATTTGTTAATACCCTACACCCCCAAAAAAATTATCCTTCTCATCCGGAAAAAATAACGTCATGGAGACTTAATGAAGAATTGAAAGAGGATTTAAAACGGCCACCATTTTGAAATTGTCGGATCATTTATATTGAGTAACAATTATATTAATCGATTAATAAAAACCAGTTGTGTTGCTTAAAATATTATTTTCCCTCTTGTTCATATTTAAATATCATTAGGTAATATTGACAATTTATTTTAATGGCAAATAAATGATAGTTTGGATCTTTATGAACAAATTATTTACTTATCTTTACACTACAGACATGTGAATGGGTCAGTTTCGTCTCATTCTTAACTAAAGTTTTGAAAATAAATTAAGGTAAAATTACTTTTGTATGATGAACTTTCATTCATGTAATCATAATAAAGAATTTATCTCTAAAATTTGAAGATAGAGAGTGTGTCAAAAATATATTAAATGTATTTCTTTCACTTCCTCACCTAGACAAAGTCGGATTTGTTGGGGAATTATACGTCTTTTGAGCACAAAAATTATATTCTTCTGTCTTTCTCTATGTCTGCTGTCTGTCGTTCTGTAGTGATATTTACAGCTTGAACAAGTGAACCGATTTTGATCAAATTTAGTATTTGAGCATACTTTAACGATATTTCCAAGTTCTTTTTTTCTTTTTTCGATAACTCGCATGTTATTAGTAGTTGTAGTAAAACGATAAATGAACATTCCAAGTTTCTCAAAATTAACTAACAATTTTGATCAAATTTAGCGTGTGGGGATATTGTAGCTATATCTCCAAGTGTTTTTCGATAACTCAAAATTTATGGTAGTTGTCGTAAAACGATAAATGACCATTCCATACTTTTCAAATTTACTCCACCAATTTTGATCAAATTTAATGTGTGAGGATATTGTAGCTATATCTCCAAGTGTTTTTCGATAACTCAAAATTTATCGTAGTTGTCGTAAAACGATAAATGAACATTCCATACTTTTCAAATTTACTCTACCAATTTTGATCAAATTGATGTGTGGGGATATTGTAGCCATATCTCCAAGTGTTTTTCGATAACTGAAAATTTAGGGCAGTCGTAAGATGATAAATGAACATTCCAATTTTCTCAAAATCAGCTCTTACGATTATGATCAAATTTTGCTATTACGTAGCCCCTAAGAACACAAACAAAACTTTGTGGTCGCCAACTCCACACAAAAAAAGAACAGTTTTAGCAGATATCAATAAAAAGCACTTTCAAATGTCAGTTATTGTTTATAAGTGCAGTCATTATTTAAAATCGAATTGAAAGATTTCTTTCAAATTTGGTGAAATGTAAAGATAAATGCACAGGCCATTGTGCCAAATTTCGGATAAAACAAAATTACTGTTCAAGAATAACACAAAATACTAAAACCACCCCGATCATCGTCATTTAAAATTCTATTTCAATCAAATAGGAATTATGCTTAGGGAGAGTTTACAAGCTTAGGTTCTATTTAAGTATATAACACTTTTTTATTATCACGTATAAGTATTATATAGACATTTTTTGGAAGATAATTATTCTTGATTAATTTTTGGTTTGGTAAATGGATGTATGAGAAAGTTAGACTAATGTTTTCCCATAGTTTATGATATAAATAACATTAGACAATAACAATTTTGACAATCTAAATTTGTGTTTTATATAAATGATTATTTGAATGTGTATAAACAATTTCCAATCAGTAAATCAGTTTATATTTTCAGTTATAAATAAATCTTCAGATTGCAGAAGACTGGATGATCAATTTTATCCTGGTTTGGTACACATCTGTTGCATTCAACTGAGTTGGTTTTATATCCTTAAAGATTTGTTGTATTACAGGACTGGGTAAGTACCATAGCGATCAACTTATTTGTATTTTAACACCTGTTTCCAAATTGAACCTCTATGAGGATTTCCTTTGAAATCATGACAGTGCAAACAACTATAAAGGACGTTATCAGGATACAATAATAAAATAAAATTCTGTTTTGATTTACGTTTCAGGAAACTATAAATTGTGTACATAAATTGCTACGACCATAAAATGTAAGTAATGTTTATTATTGGCATCAGAGTGGATGGATATTGGATTGGACATTTATAATTCCAATAACAATTCCGGCTATACATTTTAATCTAAAATATTTATCTCATTTAATTTACAAAGTATAGGATGAGAATGGAAATTTCAGAAGAGTTCAACCTCCTTTTTTGATCGTTTTATACATACAGAATCCAATTATTATTATTATTTCATTAATTTATAAAGTTACTTTAAATACTGGAATAACCAGTGTTTATCGACCCGAAAAGTATATTTCTGGGAATAATATCAGCTACACCTGCAGAAGATCTGTGATTTTAAAAGTTAATTTTTAAAAGTAAGCTATTGTTGTCTATCTCCTAAATTTAAACTTTATTTCTAGCAGGAGTAGAAATTCCACAATCTTTACGAAACTTTAAATTAAGAGTTAAATTTTGGCTTTAGCCACTCTCACTAGAAGAGTTAGACGAAATTTTAAGTTATATTTTAAATTTTCAATAAGTTATTTTTTGTCATAGTCTAATTTTAGCTTGTGTACACAGTGTTGCTTTATTTTATTTTTAATATTTCTTAATTTCTCGTCAACTGC
The DNA here is from genome assembly GCA_963513935.1 of Aphrophora alni. Taxonomy (NCBI): domain Eukaryota; kingdom Metazoa; phylum Arthropoda; class Insecta; order Hemiptera; family Aphrophoridae; genus Aphrophora; species Aphrophora alni. Next base: position 101,837,650 of record OY740770.1, on the reverse strand, counting down.
TGAAATAAACTGCCGTCCTAAGTTGTTGTTTAAGTAAACACGATAGCGGTTACACAAATAAAAACAGATTTATTAACATTTTTAATTATTGTCCTATTTTTATGAAACTTTCAAATTTTTAATCGCAGATTTCGAATTTGGTATAAATACTTACCGTTCAAAACAGGTAGATTGAATTGAATCAAACTTGGGTAAGTGTACATATTTTGCAATGGAGCAAGTTGAGGATATTTTTTTTTAATTTTCGGATTAAATCGAACGCTTAAGAACCCAAACAAACCTATTATTATCTCCTAAAATGCTGCTTCGGAAGTCGAAAAACGAAAATTACCTCTATGTTACTGTGCAATCGCATACCCGACTCAAGTTATTTCAACCATATTAATTAAAATGTGAAGATTTGAGAGCTAATTGAAATGAACATTTACATAACTACCACAACTACAAAAATAAAAATAAAACTCTAAATACAACTGTAGTATATACATAATTATACAACCTATAGTTAAGTAACTTTTTTGGCTACCTTAATTTTTGAAAATAAATTTAAGGTAGAGAACTAACAAGTTTATTTCTAAACATATATATATATGTTTTTATTTTATACATATATAAAATAAAAACAAAACAGCCGACAGTTATATTAACGTAATTTCTTCGCAAAACAAAGTGTTTTATAGTAAATAAAAAATTAAAAAATAGCTTCCTGAAAAATATCAATAAACATAAAAATTTAATTTTAAAGAATGTTCATAATATATACTGTACATATTTATAAACATATAAGTTGAATATGATGACCTAGGTCATTTAGTAAAAATTAATTAACACATACATTTCCAGTGCTCATTCCGAATCTTACACATATAATATATTCAATCTTCTGGAAATTTAAAAAAGTAACAAGTTTAACAATCACTCGCATTCAAAATTTTATTGTTATCGTTTGAATCTGTTTTGAGAAGTTAAACATAATTAAATTAACTATTCCCGATATATTTGAGAAAATGGTGAATAGTATTTTTTGCCATTTTTAGTGTTTTATTTTGTTATAGGATTACGAGAAAAGTTTTTCAGATTTTGTAGATTGCTAATGATAGGATCATTATAGCAACAGGAAATAGTTTAGAAGAAGCAGTGGAGAAGGCCCAATCAGATATAAATCAAATTGTAAAATAGACAGATAAATGGAGAGTTAGACTCAACTAGCAAAAGACAATATACATTTAGGAAAATTTACATTTAGGAAAAATAGATCGAAATAAACGGTAAATCATACGATTTGTAAAACGAAACAAACTACGAATCTTGGTGCTGAAACGGTTGAAATGAAAGTTGAAACGGAAAACTCAAATAAAGAAAAAAAAAAAGAAAAAAAAAAAAAAAGAGAAAAAAAAGAGGAACTGGGAATGAAAACAAAACAAAAACTTAACTGGCTAGTAGTGATAAAGTCTAACTAATAATATAAAACAAATTTTTAATCTACAAACATTTACTAAAACCTGTCTGGTTATGTGGTCCACACTATGGGACTGCTCTAAACAGAGAAATATTAAAATTATTCGAAGGTGTCAAAACAAAGTACTAAGGAACATCATTGATGCTCTCTAGTATCTACGTAATACTGACCTACACAGAAAACTAAAGGTATAAGCTGAAGAAGTAAGAATGCTCGCTAATAAGTATTGAGGACGATTGCATGATCACCCGAATGTGGAGTCAGTTAAACTCCTCGACAATAGGGAGACAGAAGAAAACAATCAGAGTTAGTAGTGAAATAAGAGTACAACAAACAGACTAAACTAAAGGTATCAATGGACAATTTCTTAGGTTTAAGAACTTAGAAATTTAGATCAGATGTGAGCTGTTGGTTAGTCTTAATACTAGGTGTAACAATATTATATATATATATATATATATATATATATATATATATATAAACGTTATTTGTTCACTGCGAATTAAACATTAGGGCTTATGTCGCAGTGTTTCCAATCCTAAAAACTCCGTTAAATAAACGAAAGCTAAATTCAAAAAGCAAATTTAGGGTTGAATCATACATGAGATGTAAATATCAATTATTGCAATGGACTATGCGAGGAAGCAAAGCTATAAAAATAGCCTGTTAAGACATTTTATAGTGCAGTAAATCTATAAAAAGCTCAATGTAAATCCCGACGAAATTCCCCATAAGCGATCTGCCAATAGACATTTCCATTGCATTAGACGACCCTTAAATGTATGAAAGCAATTTAATCACGGGTATCAATAAAGGGGGACTTTGAGAGGGCCCTCTGTTCCCACACTTCAAGAATCAATACTGGAATAATGAATTGTACAAGGCACAATTATATCCATCAGCTGTCATTATGAGATTACACGTCATGTGATAACTTTAAAAACTTATTTAACTAGTTATTTGTGATAACTTTGGACTATTTATATATTTTATAAATAGTCCAATCAAATTATCCATTATGTAAAAAGAATGTTTACATAATTGTGAAATATTACTATTATAAGTTTGGTCTTGCAAACAAAAATCATATTTTAATATACTCCGTATGAAAAAGTCCAAAAATAGGCGAGAGGAATTAAAAACGTTTTCATCAAATCTTAAAGATTACAATACAAATTTAAAAACTAACCATTCAATCATTTTATCTCCGTAAACATCTTTAATCTTAAAAACCCTGATCATCCATATGTAAACATTTGTTGCATATCAATTTATAAGTTGTGTGCGGTGTAATACGAGTATCGTAATGACACTTAAAGATTACAAAGAAAATTTTAATGTTTTCAAAAACCTGTTAATCTTTAAATAAATCCCCTTATATATATATATATATATATATATCCTATATATATATATATATATATATATATATATATATACGTTTATAATATATATTTTGGTGTAAGTGTATAATTTGAGAAGACGTAAAGTTTATAAATAAAATGTAAATACTTTCTAAAACCTGATAATCTACGTAAAAACCCATTTATCCTTACTAAAACCACTATAACTTTATATAAAAACCTCAAATATATGCATTTAGAATATGTGTGTGTGTAAGTGTATATTCTAAGAACACGGAGGTTATAACTGAATTGAAATACATTAAAAAAAAACTGATAATCTACGTAAAAACCCATTTATCTTTATATAAACCACTATAACTTTATATAAAAACATCAAATATATTCATTTAGAATATGTATTATGATGGAAGTGTATATTCTAAAAACACGTAAAGATAATAACTGAAATTAAAATACTTCCTAAAACTTGATAATCTATGTAAAAACCCATTTATCTTTATATAAACCACTATAACTTTATATAAAAACATCAAATATATTCATTTAGAATATGTATTATGATGGAAGTGTATATTAGAAAAACACGTAAAGATAATAACTAACTTAAATTAAAATACTTCCTACAACTTGATAATCTATGTAAAAACCCATTTATCGTTATATAAACTTGTGTAACTTCATCTAAAAACCTCTCAAATATTTATTTATAATATGTGTTTAAGTGTATATTATAAGATTACATAGAGATTATAATTGAAATTAAAATATTTCTAAAGCCTGTTAATCTTCGTAAAAACCCACTTAACCCTAAATAAAACTGTTTATATTTAATATGAAACCTCTTGCACATACATTTATAATGTTTTTTGGTATAAGCGTATATAATAAGAATTAGTAAAGATTACAACTGAAATTAAAATACTTTTCAAAATCTGATAATCTACGAAACACCGTATTATATTTAAATAAACTTGTTAAACTTCATCGAAAAACCTTTTAAAATAAATTTATAACATGTGTTTAGGTGTAAGTGTATATTTCTATAAACACGTAAAGATTATAAATAATATTAAAACAACTTTCTAAAACTTGATAATATACATAAAACCTCATTTATCTTTAAATTAACCTTTTTATCGAAACACCGTATTATATTTAAATAAACTTGTTAAACTTCATCGAAAAACCTTTTAAAATAAATTTATAATATGTGTTTAGGTGTAAGTGTATATTTCTATAAACACGTAAAGATTATAAATAATATTAAAACAACTTTCTAAAACTTGATAATATACATAAAACCTCATTTATCTTTAAATTAACCTTTTTAACGAAACACCGTATTATATTTAAATAAACTTGTTAAACTTCATCGAAAAACCTTTTAAAATAAATTTATAATATGTGTTTAGGTGTAAGTGTATATTTCTATAAACACGTAAAGATTATAAATAATATTAAAACAACTTTCTAAAACTTGATAATATACATAAAACCTCATTTATCTTTAAATTAACCTTTTTAACTAAAAATAAAACCCTCTTATTATAACATTTATAATATGTGTTTTGGTCTAAGCGTATAATCTAAATAACACAAAAAGATTACAAATAAAGTTTAAACAAATTTTTAAATCCTGTTTATCTTTTTAAATGATTGTCTATTGGTAGGAAAAGCAAGTTATGTTTAAATTTTGATGTGAATTTTTTGAATAAATATATAAGAACACCTTTATAATATAATGACATCTTCATTTTTTTTTAAATCGGTTTATTCACGTTAATACCAATTTATCTGAAAAAATATCCTTTGTGTTTTTATCCAAGAAATTATGTTAATTGTTTGGTATATATTCTAAGAATAATTCAACATTATAATGCAATTTTGGTTCACCTAAAATCATAAATGATTTGATGTCTTTCACATAATTAATAATTCAATTCAGTAATAAAAATTCCATTATGATATGTACCAATGGCGTTCAATCCTGAGAAAACTTTGCCATCAAAATGATCAGCTGGTCATCTGCAGACCAGTAAATCTTTATAAAACCCTATGTAAATCCCAGCGAAATTCCCAATATTCGAACTGACAATAAACAATTCCAATAAATTGGAAGAGCCTTAAATGTATAAAAGCAATTTAATCATGGCTATCAATAGACTGAATAGGGGAGCGGGATTTGTAGAAGGTCCATTGCCACTACACTCCACCAATCAATACTGACATAATGAATTATACAAGATCGATTATATCTATTGGTGGTCATCTATAAGATGTATATACTAGCTCGGTCTTAGTATGACACAGTGACAACATTACGTGTGTCTTCTTTGTGACTTTAATTCGCGACGGAAAAACGTATTTTACTGAAATAATAAATGCTTCATCGTGGAGGCAGAAACCACCTTGGAAAGAATTAACGAATTTAATTAATGTTTGAAAAAACATTAAAGAATGTAAATTAAACTTAAGTAAATGACGCCGAACAGAAATTTAATTCAAATACTTTATGTAATGGGTGAAATAAAAACAGTAATTTTATACCAATTTTTAAGTCGTCAAATAATCCCTACTATTTTGTTAAATGACAGAATAGAAAGTATTTAGTTGTTAAGTAGCTTTATATTTATATTTTATAATATACATAATTCTCTAACGTACACTACAACATATATGACCAAATTGACATAGGTTTAAACAAATTAATATTAATATAAAACAAGTATCATCACACATACCCAGCCCCATCAATGTAGTACGAACAGATTCTGTAAATGTCACGCACAAGTTTGTTGTTTTTTTTTAATTTATTTTTTTTGGAAATGTTAAATTATATGATTGTAGATTACGAAGTCTTACTGAGTGAGGTAAACAATAGTTACAATGGTTTTCTGAATCTCGTAATAGTGTATATCACTACTTTCTTGACGTCAGCTAGGCCCTAAATATTAATAAGCCTCCACTCATATCTGTGTCTTGGCTCTAGTGGGAATCGAAGCTGTGCATATAAGAAGGAACCTACATTCGCTCGTCGAATTTTCTTGGGTGGTCAAGGTTTGAAATTGCAAATCTCCAAGCAGGGGGCATAAACAAGTCGATTCACGATAGAGAAGTGAAGTATCACGCCTAGAAACCGAATTTCCTAACCTAACTTTTCTATAGCCATATACTCGTATTCCTATGACCAAAGGTCGTGATTCTTTCGAGTGAAGTACGAAGGTGAATACTCTGGACTGAAGAGAATTTCGGCAGGGGTTCCACAGGGCAGTGTGTTGGGCCCAGTCCTATACCTGTTGTACACAAGGGATCTTCCTACACCAGAAGAACCAATAATTGGTACATTTGCAGATGATACTGCGATTCTAGCAACCGATAAAATACCTGAGGAAGCAGTAACAAAGCTCCAGAGGGCCACCGATGAGGTGTGTAAATGGACCAAAAAATGGCGAATTGGTCTTAACGAAGCAAAGTCAGTCAATGTTAACTTCACAAACAGCAAGTCCAATCAACGGGTCCCAATTTTAATAAATTCTGTTCCAGTTCCCTATGCTAATTCGGCTAAGTACCTGGGAATGACACTGGATGTAAAACTCAAATGGAAAGAGCATGTCAAAAAGAAAAAACAAGAACTAAACTTGAAGTTCAGGAAAATGTATTGGCTGCTTGGAAGACAATCACAACTGTCAATACACAACAAGCTATTGATTTATAAGCAGGTCTTAAGACCAGTGTGGATCTACGGAATTCAGCTATGGGGCTGCACTAGAAAGACAAATGTAAATATCATCCAAGTGTTTCAAAATAAAGTGCTTAGATGTATAGTGGATGCACCCTAGTACATCAGGAACGATAATTTGCATAGGGACCTGCAGATAGACCTAGTCAGTGATGAAATAAAAAAACAGGCAAGGAAGCATAAACAACGCATCATTCAACATGAACACCATGAGATACAGGGACTGTTGGATGTCACTCGGGTGGAGAGAAGACTGAAGAGGACCAAGCCTTCAGATCTGATGAACTAGAGTGATAGGGAATAACCATTGGGTCATATCCCTTACAAGTGTAAAAAGTATGAATTGTAAATTGCTAGATGGGTACATACTCAGTTGTAATATTGTATTAATAAAAAGGAAAAAAAAAAAAAAAAAAAAGGTCGTGATTAATCTCCCCACAAGAAAGACCGCCCGTCACAGAACTGATCCTCACTCAATTAACGCCATCTACCACTGGAAGCAACTCGACATTAACAAGCAATAGCAATAACGTCTCCTCCAGCAGCACAATGGACCTCTCTCTGACTTTTGAACATTCCCTCCAGACTTTATCATACCCGACCATGACCTACTCTGTGCAGATCCAAAAATTCCCTAATATCTGTCCTTTTGTATTATTAGCACTTGCTTGTATTGCATGAATTTGTTATGTTTTGATAATTCTGACCTTCTTCCAATCAACCAATATATTTTCTTTAGTTGGATGCCCAGTTGTTCGCTTTTTTTTTCTTAACATAGTCCTTCCAGCGTAACTTATCGTCGAGAATCATACCAAGGTATTTTGCATTGTTAGCATATGGTACTATATTTTAATTAATATAGACTGGCCTGTAAACATATTTTCTGTTTGTAAAGTTAATATATAAAGATTTTGCCTCGTTAATCGTGATGCGCCATTTTTTTTTGTCCAAGCAGTGACATGATCAGCAGCTTTTTGTAGTTTAATTTTTGCATCTACTTCATCTTCCCCAACAGCCAAGATAGCCGTGTCATCAACAAAAGTGGCAATCATGACGTCACTATCTCTGAGGTAAATCATAAGTATAAATCTAATACAAAATAGCCCCAAATACACTACCCTGGGGCACTTCTAGCCTTGATACTCCTTAGCTCTGAATATACTGATTCCATCCGAACTCTGAAAAGTCTATCAGAGGACGATATGATTTTATTAGTTTACTTAATTTTTGTGGAAATAAAGCTTTTAATTCATCATTAAGACCTACGCGCCATACTTTGTCGAAGGCTGTGATACATCCAGAAATAAAGTCGAACATACTTTCTTTTCTTCTAAGGCCTTTTCAATATTGTTATTTAATCTGTACACCTGATCTATAGTCGAATGCTTATGAGGAAATCCAAACTGATGATATGGTATAATTAATTTTTCTTGGACGACTGACTTAAGTCTTGTCAGAATAATATTTCAAACACCTTAGATAGAATAGGCAGAAGCGATATTGGACGACATGACGTCTTTTCTGTGACTGGCTTTCCAGGTTTCGGAATCATTAATATTTCCGCCACTTTCCACTGAACAGGATAGTAAGTAAATCTTAGTGCTGCGTTAATAATGAATGTTAATTTTATAACAGCTCTTCTTGGAAGCTCTTTGACAACTTTTCCAGTGATTAAGTCGTAGCCTGGAGTTTTCCTCTGGTTAACTTTAGTTTTGATTTTTCTAACCACTTTTTTCACTGTTACAGGTCTGATTCGGTTATATTTTAATTGATCAGTTTAGCTAGATTTTCCTCCGCAGTCTGCCTTCTAGGAGGCTGAAAAGTTCCCTCTAAAAAAATCTGCAATTAAATTCACCTTTTCCTTGCTATTTCTAGCCCATGTTCCATCTTATTTTTTTCAAAGAAGAAGATTGAGTAATAGGTCTCTTCAGAGCTCTAGATGTTTTCCACAAAGAATAGTCGCTATCCTTATCATACGACAGATTACCTTAAAAATTGCTAAAGGTTTCATTCTTCATCTCAGTTATCATAGTTTTTAGTTCCTTACTTAACCTGTTTAACACGTTTTTGGAATGTGATGTTCGTGATTCTTGCCATCTTTGTCTTGCTTTTCTTTTTCATTTATTTTTTCCCAGATTTCCATGTGATAATTAATTCCTCTAGGTTTCTCATTACCCTTGGAGTGTTTTCCCAAGCTGACAGTTGGATATTAGCAATTAGACTCTGTAACTCAATTTCCAATAGTTCTACTTTTTAAACGGCGCATCAAGATTAATTCTCCGCTCAAAATCTTTTTTGAATCCATCCCAGTCGGTAAGAATATTCACCAAAGCAAAAGGTTTTTGTTTTCTTATAACCGTTTGACTGACAGTAAGAATGATAGGCCTATGGCCAGATGAGAGATCTTCAGTTGCCTCAATGTCTGTATAATGACTAGTAATGCCCTTCAAAATAAATAAATCGATTAAGTCTGGAATCTTCCTACTATCTGTCGGCCAGTATGTATATTTGCCTCTTGACTGAAATTCACATCGATTACAGTCTCATATAGTTCTTTTCCTTTGGGTGAGATCAACCTAGAGCCTCAATATGTATGCTTAGCGTTGAAATCACCACGCATAATAAAGTGGTTGCCTAGCGCTTGAAAGAAGGCCTCGAGTTGGGTTTGTTTTATTATATGTCGAGATGGACAATATATCGCTACTACTGACACATCTGTACATTTAGTTTTAATTTTAACTATGGTGGCTTAAATTTCGATTCTCTCACATTTAATATATTTATAGTGACTAATGTTTTCCTTGATAATAATAGCTGTCCCAACTCGCGATTTATTGCTAGGATTAATAGTATTATATACCTGGTAGCCCTTCAACTTAATGAAAGATTCCCTTGCAAAGTGGGTCTCTGAAATAGGTCATATATTAATTTTACGTTTTTCAATTAATAATTCCAACTCATATTCGTGGTTTAAGAATTCGTTTGAGTTCCAGGCTGCTATTCCCAATATCTGCATCCCCATAATTTTTGTATTCCTATTAAAGGCTTGTTATTAATTGATTTTTTTAAATCCACTTTATAGTTTAATGAGCCTATCTAGTACCATTTCATTTTACTTTTCCTGTTGGTTCATCTTTTTAAGTAAGTTCCGCCTTTTTATTAAAAGTAGTAATTCCTACTCTAGTAGCAAAAGAGTCATGTTGTTTTGTTTGCCTCGTTTCATTTTCAATAGTTGTTTTTACTGCAGCAATTTTATCTTAGGGTTGGCTTGGTTGAGAACGCGCTATTGACTTAGGATTTCTTTTACTCTTTTCCCTTATTTTCTATATTTTCTTTGCTACTTCAAAACCTTGGTAGCTTGCTGGGTGAGCCACACCGGAATTGTCACATCGTAGCGGAGTGTCCTTACTTTTCAGACAATCATTAGTAAGGTGTGACTCAGCATACTTTACACGTTTTACATCCATTCCACAGAACCTTTGAGCATGGCCATATCTCTGACTTCGTTTGCACTGGGGAACCATATTTGGTTTCCTCAATCTTCCCTCTTGACTTTCATACCTAATATATTAGTAATCGTATACATTTTTGGTACAATTTCATGGTTATTGAAACAACATAAACAGAGGCAAAGCCACTTTTATTTTCCTTTTTAGTATCGATACAACTTTTGCTATTTTAAATCCCTTATCTGTTAATTCTTCCATAATATCCCCTGGCTTACATGAAGGATGCAGATGCCGAGCCATAACTTTTATTTCTCTATTGTTTTTATCTTCATACGTGAACCACTTAAAGTTATTCTCATTTAGTATTTTCACCAAGTTCCTATAGCAACTCTCTCCAACATCATTAATTTTTAGTTCACCGCTGCTGAGATAGTTGACCCTGAAACCCCACTGAAGCCTGCCCGCTCACTCCCCATGCCGGTACCTCGGATCCTACCCCCGGAGTGTTTACCTGTTTTCCTGTGCTCATTATTGCTTATTAATATTTCCGTTTGGGACGCCACACCCATGCGCCATTTACCCCGTAGGCACGGATCGACAACTGCCATCACACCTTAGGGTTGGGTTGCCTCCTCCGCTGATTCATCGTACCGAAGCACATCTTCCCCGGCGATATTCACCGTAAAAGACTTCACTGTAACCCTGGCAAGGGGTCCTTACATGGTAATACCATCCGGAGCCAGATGGACCAAGGTTTTTTTAAGAGGTGTTACTCCTCTGTCCCTCCTCCTTCCCATAAAAGATGGGCTCCGGGCTTGGGACCGGTATAGCAGAGTTAAGTTGTTATTTTAAAATAGTTGGTAATAACAAATTTTTTAATTTAAAATTTTTTTATGGAATTCTTTAATTTGTAATTTTGTAAGATAATCTTTTTGAATGTGTTTAATAAAAATAGAATCCCAATTAAAGTGTATCGTATCATATTGTGTTTAATAATTACCCATGATTATTATAAACATGTGTGTATAGGCCTATTGCATAAATATGTGTTTCTATGAATATCTGATTTTTAATTTATTTTTGACTGTATGGTTATATTTACGTATAAAAAAAATGTAATTTTCTGTAAGCATACAATGTATGTCTATATTATTTATTTGTTAATTTGCTTCACTGTATTTCTGTAAAGAATTATACAGTTTTCTTTACAATTAGCCCTGAAATTAACTGCTCGAAAAAACTTTATACGTTGTAAATTTGTTAGTTTATTGTTATTAACATGAAGCCTCCAAACAAGCAAACCCATGTAGGTAGCATTATTTTTGTTTTGTTCAAAACATGCGTAAATTAATTTAATTTAGAAGCATGAATTGCATTTCACTAATTTATTTTAAATATTTTTTCGACTTAATTTTTAATTCACTGAAGTCTAAAAGAAAGAAAAAGAAATTAAAAATTTATTATCCTGAACAGATTCGAAGAAATAATTAAATAAAAAAATGTAATTGATATTTCCTTCTTCAATACTTCCTTTATAACCTCTTTTAAACATTAAAGGAAATATTGAAAGCAATGATATCGTTAAATGACACATGAAAAGTAATTATCAATAGCGTGTATTCTCAAGAAAAAAAAACGATAAAAATGGTCCGATAGACACAGCACAGTAAATCTATAAAAGTCTATGTAAATCCTTAAGCATTTACCCATAAACGATCTGGTAATAAAAATGTCCGTTGCATAAGACGATCCTTAAATGTATGAAAGCAATTTAATCACGGGTATCCATAAAGGAGAACTCGGAGAAGGTCCTCTGTTCCCACACTCCAGGAATCAATACTGGAATAATGAATTGTACAAGGCACAATTATATCCATCGGCGGTCAATATAAGATTACACGGCTCTCTCTCACACGTACTCCGCGACAACTCTTAAAAATATATTTCATAAACTTCACGTCCCTGATCGTGACGTTCTTACTCGTCGAGAAAATACATATTCCTTCAATCGCTTGTATCTATTTAACGATGGAACTGTATTGCGATCATTAAACAAATGATAAATATTGATATATTATTATCAAAAATTATTTATTGAAATGAAGTTTATAAAAAAATAATGTATACTAAAAAGTATATTATCCGAAACTAAAGCTGTGATTTACAGAAGCATATGATTGAATAGTTCCAAATCTAGTCCGACTATGAATAATGGAACTTTTATGTTTTTAGTCCTTCCCCCTTTTCCCAAATTAACATTTTAAAAAGTTATTTTTACATGTTTTCGTCACTATCGAAAATAAAATTGTAATGTACGTAAGATTATAACGGTATGTTTACAATCCTAGGACCACTATGAATAATGGAACTTTTTCTTTTTACTCCTTTCTCCTTTTCCCAAATTAACATTTTAAAAAGTTAATTTTACATGTTTTCGGCTCTATCGAAACTAAAATTGTGATTACGTAAGATTATAACGGCATGTTTACAATCCTAGGACCACTATGAATAATGGAACTTTTTCTTTTTACTCCTTTCCCAAATTAACATTTTAAAAAGTTAATTTTACATGTTTTCGTCTTTATCGAAACTAAAATTGTGATTACGTAAGATTATAACGGTATGTCTACAATCCTAGGACCACTATGAATAATGGAACTTTTCTTTTTACTCCTTTCCCAAATTAACATTTTAAAAAGTTAATTTTACATGTTTTTGTCTCTATCGAAACTAAAAATGTGATTACGTAAGATTATAACGGTATGTTTACAATCCTATCACCACTATGAATAATGGATTTTTTTTTCTCCTTTCCCCTTTTCCTTAAATTAACCTTTTAAAAAGTTAATTTTACATGTTTTCGTCTCTATCGAAACTAAAATTTTGATTACGTAAGAATATAACGGTATGTTTACAATCCTAGAACCACTATGAATAATGGAACTTTTTTGTTTTTATTCCTTTCCCCTTTTCCCAAATTAACAATTAAAAAAGTTAGTTTTACATGTTTTCGTCTCTATCGAAACTAAAATTGTGATTACGTAAGATTATAACGGTATGTTTACAATCCTATCACCACTATGAATAATGGAACTTTTTCTTTTTATTCCTTTCCCCTTTTCTCAAATTAACCTTTTAAAAGTTAATTTTACATGTTTTCGTCTCTATCGAAACTAAAATTGTGATTACGTAAGATTATAACGGTATGTTTACAATCCTAGGACCACTATGAATAATGGAACTTTTTTGTTTTTATTCCTTTCCCCTTTTCCCAAATTAACAATTAAAAAAGTTAGTTTTACATGTTTTCGTCTCTATCGAAACTAAAATTGTGATTACGTAAGATTATAACGGTATGTTTACAATCCTATCACCACTATGAATAATGGAACTTTTTCTTTTTACTCCTTTCCCAAATTAACATTTTAAAAAGTTAATTTTACATGTTTTCGTCTCTATCGAAACTAAAATTGTGATTACGTAAGATTATAACGGTATGTTTACAATCCTATCACCACTATGAATAATGGATTTTTTTTTACTCCTTTCCCCTTTTCCTTAAATTAACCTTTTAAAAAGTTAATTTTACATGCTTTCGTCTCTATCGAAACTAAAATTGTAATGTACGTAAGGATATAACGGTATGTTTACAATCCTAGGACCACTATGAATAACGGAATTATTTGTTTTAACCCCTTTCCTCTATTCCTAAAATAACATTTAATTTCGCAAGTTTTTGTAGCTACCAAAACTAAAACTGTTATGTACATAAGCATACAATTAAAGTTATTTTACAAGTTTTCATTATTCAATAGTTGGTCAAAGGTTGTATCTATTCCATAACATACTTAAGCAGATTGGAGTTGTAGTTTCGATATAAAAGTGAAAAATTACCTTCTTTAATGTTAATTTGGGAAAAGGGGTACAAACAACAAAAGTTCCATAATCAATAGTCAGTATAGGGTTGTAACATACTCAATAGGTTTTATCAGTTTTTGTTTTGATATAGAGACAAACACTTGTAAAATAACTTATTTGAAAAATATTAACGTGGGGAAAAAATGTACAAACGATAAAAGCTCAGTTAATATGTAAAGGGTTGTTTTCAAATAAATTTCGAATATACAGTAATACGTTAGAGATGAAAACTTGTAAAATTAACAGTTATCCAAAATGTTAACTTAGAGAAATGGGAAGGAGTACAACGAAAAAACAGTTATATTATTCAATAATCCGTCTAATTGTAATTATTTCATAACATACTTAAGTATATTTCAGTTTTAATTTCAATATAGACGCGAAAACTTTAAAAATCGTAAACAATGGGAAGTAAAAGAATCTACGGGAGTAAAACATTCCACCTAGACAGGTTTTTGTGTGGAGATGACGGTCAATATGTTTAATAGAGTTCTTACGACCTAATTGTTATTAAAATTTGAGTTAATCTTGAAACTATTGGAACTTTTTGGTATTATGCTAGCTACTCTCCATAAAAAAAGTAGCAACGAAAACGAGATTTTGTTATACTATTTATACATTACAAATTTCATCAAAATCGGCCCACGAATAGACTGCACAAATGACATACACATCATTTCAAAAACTATTTTTTGGGGCTCAGGTGAACCTATAGTTTTTTTCTGAAACACAAACGATTGGACAGAATTTTATCTAATTTGGTAGCGGGCATTTTAGTCGTGTATTTTCATTTATTTGTATACCTAAAATCTGGGACTAGTTGCCATAAGAATAAAACGCTTCTATCGAACTTTTAAAAAAAATCATAATTACGATTTTCATTAAATTTTGTTGAGATGTAACCTCTACGGACCTATCAAACAGTATTAACCCTTATTTCCCTTTAAAAAAATGCCATTTTGTTCTAAAATACCCAAAAACTCTAGTCTAACTAATTTCGTTCAAATTTTAGTAAAATATGACGATTATTGACAAAAACCAAATTGCTGTCATTAAAAAATCAATTTCTTTCAATACGATTTATGGAGGAGTTTATGACATAAGCGAAGCAAAGTTAGTTCTATTTAAATATATCAACATCTGTCAAATTTGGTTTTTATAAATTCATAAAAAGTTGATAGTAAAGATCTTATACACTAACGTATATCGAATTGGGAAAAGCCCAGTATTTAAAAAAGCCACACCTCCCCTCACGTATAAGTTGAATAGAGACATTTTTTGAGAGAATACGACGAATATAATTTTTATTTGTAGAAGGGTGTGTAAGAACGTTAGTGCGTTGTTTTTTAACCGTTTGTTTACCACTTTCTCTCAATCTGTCTGTCTGTACATACAAGAACATTAATGCCGTAGACAAAACGGATATGGAACTTGTTACAGCACCAAGAACAAGCAGCACTTTGGTTACATTATCGACAGCACTTGTATTGCTTCGATATAATGCAGTTTTAAGTAGCCCTAATGATGCAGGTATTGTAAATGCAACCTTCTACTTGATGCAGGTAGTCTGGAATACAACTTCCCGTTTAGGAATAAAATACAACACTGAAGTGTACTTTCAACTTGTGTTCATATAAGAGGTAAACCAAAAGTCTTTGTGCATCCCACACGAACAAGAAACTAGGTAAGGATTTTACAAATGGGACAGGATAGTTAATCAGAAAATTCTGTAAATTTGAAAATGGTAGCAGATTTTAAAATTGTTTAATGTTTTTTGGGAACAAATCTTTACCTATGTATCGTACAATAGCTCATTTTTGTGCAGCTTTAAAATGTGGTCGTAATGATGTCCAAACGTTTATATACGTAGGTACTAGATTTATTAAACAAATTAAATTTGTTATAAACATATCCTAACATTTTGAGAAAAATCAACAATAATAGCTGCAAATCAGACAGATTTTAGTCACATTTTGTAAGCAATGTTTCACTATTAACTCAATATAATTTTTATTCAAAACAAATTATTTTACAGTTTCAAATTGTCTGACGTTTAAGCAGCAGTTAATAAATTTGTTTTACGGTTTGTTATTTTGTACAAAATGAAAGGTAAAAATATTTCTGTCTGTTTTGTATATAGTGCTATACAGCCCAAAGAAGTTTATAATTTGGAATCAAATTTGATTTGTGGGTGTATTCTGACATTGGACTATCTTTCAAGTTTCAATTTTTAATATATACAACTCAAAATTTGGGGGTATTATCAAAATTTTGTTTTTTTTTCAAAACTGTCTCCAATAATTTTAATATTTTTTTTTCTAAATTATAGTCCCTAAGAACCAAAATAAATCGTGTTTGCTGCCACGCTGTCATATCCCCAAAAATCGTGTTGTCCACCAGTCTGACATATCCCAAAAATGACGGTTCTGGTGTTATCGGTTAAAAAAAAGCCAGCAATTTAAAAAAAAAAACGTATATTTCATAATCTACTTCACATATTTTGTTAAAATTTTGAGGAAATGTGAAAACTAAAAATAAAAAAGAGTAGAAAATTTCAAGTAGGATACCTAAAAGAAAATTACGGTTTAGGAATATTTTGGCAAAAACGAAAATGTGCCTTGACCACTATATTTCAATCAAGATTTAAGCTAAGGTCCTAAACAATATTTTAAAACAAATTTGCAAAATTAGATAAGTAACTTTTCTCTCATAAGAAACACGTGGTGAAAAATTCAGTATTAAACGAAAAATATTTTTCCTTCAGACGTATTATACATTTTTTGGAAGACTGCAACGAATATTATATTTAATTAGTATTTGTTTATGTGGATGGGTAACTAAGAAAGTTAGTGCAATGTTTTTACAGTGTTAATTTTCATCAATCTAACAATTGTCCTCGTTGAGGAAAGTAATCAGAAATGCAAGTGACAATGTTCCTGCCACGCACAATCTGAGCGCACAATTGATGTTTAATTGACGATAAGGCTTAATTAAAGGGATGAAGGAGGAAGCTGGTCTCAATCCGTCACCTCCTGCCGAGTCTATAAAGGAGGAATGGGCAATGTTGAAGTTGGCGCCTCGTAAACAACTCCGAAATGTTGACATGAATGTCGAAACCCAGCTTCTGTTCTCATTTCCTCCCCAACCAGCCCATTAGGCACCCCCTTGCTACCCCTACAGCTGTTTTTTGCTTTCTCTGAACTCCAGGATGTCATAAAGTGAGCGAGGGATACCATGCCTGGCTGCTCCTATTAGCTCCTAAATTCATGCTCATCTCCGACCCTGTTTTGAACTCACGTTCACTGATTAAGTCAAATCGTAAACTTCAGAGTTTATTGCATTTATCTTTCCAGTTTTCATTAGGTAAAAGTAATCTAATATTTAACTTGGGAAATAAAAAATTAATATCTTCGCTCATAACGCGTTTTTTTACACTCTTACTTGGGATTTTCCTGTCAAACTAATTGCTGCAGTAAGATCATTAGTTGATAAAATCCACTTGAAACATTTTACGTCTTAGGATAGGAAAACATATTAAGATTGGTTTACAGCCGACATGATAACTCTTGAATATATTTTTGCGTTTGCAGCTGCTAATATTTAGGGCTATGTAGTATAGACAAAGTTATATAATTAGTCAAAATTCAATATTGAGTGATTTGAGAAAAAAATCCTTTTAAGAGACTCCCCTTTCCCGAATAATTGGTTTTGGAATTACGTTTGTTGTAACCAAAACTTAAACTACGATTTTGATCATTTTTTTTTTCTGAAATGTAGCGTCTAAGGACACAACGATTGTATTTGGTCGGCGTATCCCCCAAAATACCGGTTCTGAAGTTGTTACAAAAAAGGGGGAAAGACATTCTCAAAATCAACTACACCAATTTCGTTCAAATTTTGTTGAAATGTGAAGAGTCGTGACTCAAGCTAATGCACCTAATATCAAGCAAAAAAAGTATGCTTCCGAAAAAATCCAAACCTTTAATTTCCGAAAAACTCGATTTCAATCTATTGTGATTTACGCATAAGGTGAATTTATTGACACAATCGAAGTAAGCTTAGGCTCTACTTAAATATGTAAATATTTTCAAAATGTAAAAAACAACATAATATATCTTATATCTCATATATAAGTAGTATATTTACGTTTTTGGAGAAATGGTGACAGATATTATTTTTTGTAAGTAGTTATATTGCTATATGAGAAAGTTAGTGAATGTTTTTGCTTTGTTTATTTGTGCATACCCTAGACTGCCACTTTGTCCTTAACATATTCAAGTCGCCAGTTGCACAAAATAACTAATTAAATGATCACGTAGGTTTTTGGTAAGGAGGAACTTGAGAAAAACTGTTGTTTTTTGCTAATGGCTGGTTTTTTGAAATTTTTCAACCATTTTCAAGGATATATTAGTTTGACTAAAATTCAGACTATTGAATTAATAATTTTGATGTATTTTTTTTTTTAACAATTTGATTTTTTTAGCTGTAAAACTAGAATTTTTACTTTAGAAAGTTAGATTGATATCATTGGATAGAGATTTTAAAACAAAAAGTGCTATTGTGTGATTTTTCGTAGAAATATCCAATTTAATGTACCCTAAGATCAAATTACGTTGTTTATTTTTAATTACACCTAACTGTCGTTTATCTGTTTGTATAATTTTAACTGAATTTAATACGGAGGATATTTCGAAAGCATTTCATTTTTCCATACTATTTTTTTTAGATACTTACAATAAGACCAAAATACAAAATTTAGTTTTTATCAAAATTGGGTAGAAGATTTTGACAAAATTTTGTAAAAATATAGTCTCTATGAACGCAAACAATGTTTAACATCTGCCTCAAAAAAATGTTCTGGGTTTATTGATTTAGAAAAGGAAAAATAAACACGAACTGGGTTAAAAATTCCAATACCTCATAATCAACTGAAACTATTTACATTGAATTGTAGCCTCTAAAATCTGAAACGAATCATACCAGTTGCCATCTCCGGGATTATCGGATCAAAAGAGCAAATGAACATGTACTACGTATTAAATATTCCATTACCTCATAATTGACTGAAACCATTTTCATCAAATTGTAGCCTCTAAAATCTGTAACGAAACGTACTCGTTGGCATTTCCGGGATTATCAGGCCAAAAGAGGAAATGAAACATAATGGCCTATTAAAAATTCGAATACCTCATAATCGACTGAAACTAAAATCATTTACATCAAACATTAGCCTCTAAAATCTGAATGGAAACGTACTCGTTTCCATTTCCGGGATTATCGGATCAAAAGAAGAAATGAAACATGACTGCGTATTAAAAATTCGAATACCTCATAATGACTGAAAACTTTTACATCAAATTGTAGCCTCTAAAATCTGAAACAAAACGTACTCTCGTTGCCATCTCGGGGATTATTTGATTAAAAGAGGAAATGAAACATGACTGCGTATTAAAAATTCGAATACCTCATAATGACTGAAACCATTTACATCAAATTGTAGCCTCTAAAATCTGAAACAAAACGTACTCTCGTTGCCATCTCGGGGATTATTTGATTAAAAGAGGAACTGAAACATGACTGCGTATTAAAAATTCGAATTTCTCATAATGACTGAAACCATTTACATCAAATTGTAGCCTCTAAAATCTGAAACAAAACGTACTCTCGTTGCCATCTCGGGGATTATTTGATTAAAAGAGGAAATGAAACATGACTGCGTATTAAAAATTCGAATACCTCATAATGACTGAAACCACTTACATCAAATTGTAGCCTCTAAAATCTGAAACAAAACGTACTCTCGTTGCCATCTCGGGGATTATTTGATTAAAAGAGGAAATGAAACATGACTGCGTATTAAAAATTCGAATACCTCATAATGACTGAAACCATTCACTTCAAATTGTAGCCTCTAAAATCTGAAACGAAACTTACTCTTTGCCATATCTGGGATTTTTTCGGATCAACAGAGGACATGGAACATGAAAGGCATATTAAAATTTCGAACACCTCATAATCGACTGAAACCATTTACATCAAATTTTAGCCTTTAATATGTGAAGCAAAACGTAGTCTACTTGTTGCTATCTACGGGATTATCGGATTAAAAGACGAAATGAAATTGAATGGCGTAATAAAAAATCGAATATCTCATAATCGACTGAAATGATTTTGAACAAATTTATCCCAAAATCAAGAAAACAAACCAATGCAGATTTATAACCTAAAACAATGTGTGAAAAAACAGAAAATAACAATTACGGTTTTTAAATAATTTGAAAATAAAAACTAAAAGAAATCTGATAGTAATTCGGATTCGTTTTGTGTTTTTCGAAAAGTATATGATGTTCATTTTTCAACGGATACATATTTTCTTTTTAAAACCGGTAACTAGCGAACAGTATTTTAATCATTTTAGTTTGAAACATTGAAGCCTACATATCATAGAAAACGTTAAAACTAATTTTTCGAAATTACAATATTATGGTTCCATCCTTTGGAAACTTTTTCATTAAATTTTTAACTAAGCTGGTTTCTTGTTTTGTGTATGGATGTTTGAAAAAGTTTCTCAGAGTGTTTGTAGTATTTATTTTAAACTGAATTCCTACATATCAATATGTTAGTTTTGATTTAGTATGTAAAGGTAGATCCAAAACACATTCCATGACCCAAGTGAAATCCATGCTCCACTTGAGTTTAAATTGCTCGTTAACTTGTTGAATGCCAATCAAATGAAAGTGACTACTGTACCCGAAGTTCAATAATTGAATCAGTCACCTGTGAGAAGAACGGAATATTATTTTCGACCGACGTTAAGGGTCCAATGTCGGTTTCATCATTAGTGGACTGAAGGAAGACGAAGGTACAATAGACTTCTTCCGCCATTCATCAACTGTCCTTCCTCCCCCTACTTCTTCATCAATTATTCACCTTCCAACATTTCCTTCACAATTTGACAGAGGACTTTAATGTATTCCATGCATTATGTGTTCCATTAAAAAAACATTAATTATGGATATTTTCTCCCTTAGTTGTTCCGCTTTTGGAACTTGACAATAGCTAGTCAGAAGGTTCCATTCAGTGACCACTCCGTGAGCTGGGGCTCAGAAACGTTTTGTCGTTTCGTTGAGAGAAAAGAACAGGTTCTCGTGTATCGTGTATGTATGGTTGGCGCATTGGTAAGGTCGTTTAAAATGAACAGGAAAAATATTATTTTTCCTGACATTTCAAGGCAATGAACTCAGTGACGTTACTTCCATGCTGAATGTGAGAAATATCCTACAATTTACAAAATAAATAAATTTTTATACAAAGGAAATACTATAAAGTTATGCAATTGAGAAGGAATGTAATATCAATCATATTATTTAGTATAAGGTCTTGTATTGTATAGGACATTGAAAGGGGTCCTCGCTACATTTATCTAGTTGCTTAGATAAATGTAGCTAAGCAACTATATTTCAACTAGGCCTATATTCATTGATTGAATATAGAGTGAATAATACAAACTGAGGATGTAGTTTTCCTTCCTCGTTTCAACCTCTTTGAACAGTGCAGAATGTTAAGCGTATCGAAGGTCAACATAGTTGTTTTGGTAGTTCAGTCAAGTATTCTATCGTGATGTTTACAGGTAATAGAATTTACTAACATAGAATTAATAATATTTATTAAAATATAAGTAATGGAAAAGTTAACTGTAAATATCTTTGTTATTTTTTATTATTATTGCACCAGTAATAGACGAAGTAATCACCAGTATTTAGATGTATAATTATAATAATTTTAATGTATTTTAGTTGTGCCCATAAATTGATTTTTATGGTAGTATACATCTTACGCGTTTTCAAATCCACGAGTCTCCATTGATGAGCCCACATAGCTGTAGGCTATTAATGCTAGAAATGTGTACTGTATACATCTGAAGGGCCAGTGTATTTTGTGTGTTATGTAAGTTTTTATCGAAAAAGTAAAAAATGTTATACATTGTACACCATTGTTTACAGAAAATACCATAAAATATCTGTAGTCTAGTCACAAATATTTGTAACATTTATTTTCAAGATTTTATGGGAAAACATATCTTATGGTTTTATATTATACAATTTTTTAAAGTTATGAAAAATCTATTTTTGCATATTTAAGGTTTATTTGTGAACATAAATTTATATCCTGTAGAAATTTACAAAATAAAATTGATATAACAAATAATTAAAAAAGCCAATTTTAATGTAATGTCGACTGAATTTTATTGAATATTAGAAAATCTTTGCATAATCGAAACTTAACTTTTTTGTATGGTTTTGCAGCTAAATTATATATCCTAATAACCACATTTTAAACTGAAATATAAGATATGAGATCATTATTTAAAATTTAATTATTTCTTCTCTTTTACTTAATGTTTTACGTTTCCACCATTTTAAAACTTAAATAAAAAATATGAATTTATTATTGTCATATTTAATTATTGAAGTAAAACAAATCCATCAATACAGAGCAATTTTTCAATAATTTTAACAATTTTTTTAAAATTATAAATTATTGCAGTTAAGAAAGCTGGTCAAAAACAGATATCACACAAAATTGATTTTAAAAAAGATGAAAAAATTAAAAAATACTTTTTGTGTCGTTGATTGGAGTCTCTTTTTCTTTGCACTTAACTACATGTTTCGTTGTACACAGGAAACATCTTCAGGCTATTCAATTATGAACAAAACATCTTACATTAAAATATAAGTAGTTCTAAGGCTAAAAAATATAATCTTTTTATTTAGCCAAAGTTTACATTCTATGAAATAGGCTAGTAAGAAACTAGATTCTTTAGGTCTTTTTAACGTGGTACCTCAACAATTAAAGATAACTATTTCTGGTTAAAAGTTCTTAGGTCATTTTATTAGCATTAACTTTCCAATGAAACGTTTTTCTCTAAAACGTTATGAAAAAAGTAGTATTTTACATAACCTAAAAATGACCCTTTTTCAATAATTTTGATTTTTGTTTTACAGCAGAGCGATATTTCTTATGGGAGATAAAATGATGACAGTCAAGATTCATTTTTGTTTTTGACTATTATTCTTGAACAAGAATTTTCTTTTACTTGTTTTGGCTCTAGAGTAAAGCACCGACGTTAGACAGACAGATTTCATTAAAAAAAAATACTAAGGGGACTTCAAAATAACGGATCTGCTGTGATAAACTCAAAATCGATATTTTGACCCATCAAATAATTTTGTCTATACTGACGTACATGTGAGATTAGAACAGTAAAGTTGACAGACGTAAGATCTTAAGTCACTAAATGAAGGCAACACAATATTGCATCAAGGCGAAGTTTCAGCTACTTATAAAAGTTTGATGCCTCAAGAAGGTTTTGTAGTCTACGTCTAACGATTGAAGACGATAACTTCGTCTAGTTACAAATATAATTATTGTGTTAATATATTACACAATGTTTAAATTTTATTCTATTTATTTTTTCCCGTGATTGAAGTTTCAATACGTGTGGTAATTTCAAGTGAGGCTCTTAAATGCTCGCACTCTTTGGAGTAGCCAAAGAGTATTGTAAAAACAACTTGGCAATCGCGGCATCATAAAATGAATACAAGTGATTCCTCTAAATGTAATTGCCCAAAAGTTGGTCTCTTTCGCTTTGTTACAACAAAGTTGAATTGTATTGATAGACCCAACATACGCAGTACAAGTTTTTTAAAAAACATTTGTTAGACAGGTTATCTGACTCTTTTACTACTTTCTTGACATCGGTGTGGCGGGCCTGTACATAAGAGTTCATCACTCGCTACCCTCGTATCGGTGATTCGGCTACGTCGGAACTCGTAACCATACGAAAATCACATTTTTTGGGATGTCAGAGTTCTAAATGTTACATTTTTGACAATAACTTTGCTATTTGTGATCGTAGAGAGTATCATTTATGTTTAATTTAATATGTTACAGCACACGATGTATAACCAAAGAACTGTTTTCAATGGTTGCGATTTTGACACTTTGAAATCGACTTTTCTGAATTTCAATAGGGCTCCATATGAGCAGGTTATTTCATTTTCCTATCTTAATTTTTGTGGTAGTTATCATGCTTACGTACAGACTATAACGACGATGGACGAACTTCGTGTCGCACAATTTATTAAATGTTTTCTGAAGTCATGAAAAGTGAAGATCAGTCAAAAACAGAGGTCGATATCACCCTTCCTACACTGTGTAAGTAAAAATCCAAACAAATGAAGGCAACTCCAGTGAATGAACTCTAATTTAATAAATATTCTAATTATTTTCCCGTGAATCACAATTTGCAGATAACTCAATAACAACTCCTCCAGGTTATGAATATTGAACGGATTAACCGTTTTCCTTCTTGCAAAGAAAGGCTGCAAGCTCCCCTCACAATGTCAGCAGATATTTAGCCAATAACCCAACAGTTAATGGCTGGAAGGGAGGACATCTGGTCTCTGCAGATATAACTTTACGACACATTGTATGGCATACTTTTATCGGTTCTCTGTAGGATTGGATTAGCAAATGCCCCCCCACCCACCCTAACAAGACCCCTGTGCCTGTATACGATTATCTGTCAAGTTATTATTTTTTTCAACGCGTTGAGTTACGGTCGATATATCACTACTGGGAGATCTTTTCGTTGAAACCACATTCATCCGATCGATACTGCTGTAAACGTATGAGAGACGGTCACATTTTAGTAAACGTGAATTTTATCTTTCTTCTTAATCGAGTTGACTTGAATACTCGAGACTAATTAATACAAAATGTCCTTCTATTAAGACTATAAAACTCGTAAAGGAATTGGCAATGGATAAATATTAAGTGCTGTGATCCAAAAATAACCTCAAAGTTGCATTTATAACAAATTATGAACAGCTGTTAAGTAAATCATATGGTTGTTAACCTACCAAAAATATATGATCCAATTGATCCATAAAACTGATTTATTCTCTAAAATATGTTTTTTTTAAAGCGTAGCTAATTGCATGTGTTCTTTTTGTGTTAACTAATTGTTATATTTTAGAGGTATTTTTGTCTCACTAACTGTGACTGTGATAGGCAGTACAGCCTATCACATTCACCGTTACTACTGTAGATATATATTTTAGTGCTTCGAGTGTAATTTTATATTGCTGAGCGTGTTAAACTCTTGAAAGTTGATAACTCCGATAAAACCATTAGGTAACTACCCCGTTGGCACTGAACACTAATTTGTTTTAGTTGATCGGAGTATGATTTCAGTTCAACTCGATGTTTGCTATTAATTGTATGTGTAGTTCTGTTGACTTGTGTGTGTTTTTTTTTGTTTTTTTTTAATTCCTGTTCACGTTTATTTAAAAGTCTCATTTATTAAAATAAAAGTGTTTTATTAAAAGCCTTAGTTATTTTGACAGCTCAGGCACAGTCTCTTAGACTACTATTTTAGGTTTTTATTTACAACTTAGTCCTAGTCTACTTGTTTACGTTGGCCCTTTTCGTGGCCAAGGTTTTCATTTGATAACAAAAGCTGATCCGTACTACTGAAACGTTGTGTATTATTTTTATCACAATTTATGTTTTTTGCCATACCGACTATTGTTATCAATGATGACTTTAAAATACTACATCGATGTGAAAAAGGAAAATTACTAAATGCGTTAGAACAGTACGAAATTTACAAGATGTTCAAAACCACACCTAACCTGATACTTAATGAGAAATTAGGTTTTGATTCCAACGTATTGTTTGACACGGTGATATCGGAGACGGACAGACAAGAATCGAAATAGATCCCCCCCCCCCTCCAAAACTTTAACCAATATCAAGATTATGCTATGAGTGAACAAACCAGTACAGCGCTAGACAGTAGGCAAACCGGATATGCGATCATTTTTAATGTGTGACGTAATGTATGTATTTGTTTTGGATGCATGTGAAACTATGTGTTTAAGTGTTAAGTGTTCATGACAACAGAGTGACTCCTCCTGAAAACTTGATAATGGCAGAATAGCCGAAACGGCTGTCGTTTAAATAACGCTACTTTTGACTATTGGTGACGGTAAGTTTTCCTTTATATTAATTATTTTTATATACACAAATGTCCGAATTAATTACTGTATATCAATAATTTATAAACCTATATAAATTTAAATACTTGCAAACAGGAAGGACTTCGTCTTTAAATAACTACAAAAATTGTACACGCATGACCAATTTCAAGTTTCCTCTTGGAACGGTTCGACTACAAACAAAAGTTGTTGCAGTGTCTAATATAACAGGTTGTTAAGGACATTGCCTACGTAAAGCACTTAACATTTCAATTGTTTTTATGGAGTTGTTTCACAAGAAATACCTTTTCAGTTCAAAGGGAAGTCATTTTGAAACTCGTTTAACGATAGATGTTTCGTCCTTGAACAGTTTGATGTGAAGATAATGTTATTTACAGATAAATTGTTAACGACCTGTTAAGGAAAGGATACTTTAAGAGCGAGGATGATGTTTATAGTCTATTAAAATACACAGGGTGTGTATAGTTACATGGTCGTCATTGACAACTTGGAAAACATGAAGATACAAATTCATTTCAATAACCAACCAACAGCTGATACACGGACATTTAGTGAAACAAATTTCTTTGGTATATTATGTTCCTTTGCAGACCTTATCCTTAGAATTGCTACATTTATATCTACAGTTGCACAAAATGAATATTACAGATTCTGGTTTGATATAGATTAGAAGTAACTACCAAACAATTATTTCAAACGGCCGTCATTTTGACCAACCAATTTTTACAAGCATAATATGACTAAAATTCCGACTACTAACATTACATTTAGAATTTTGTGGTCATGATTTTAACAATTTTTATTAATGCTCCACTTACTCTTTATCATAAAAGACACATATCATTAGATGCAGATTTGAAGCGGCACAGAATAAACTATTGTAGTGGTGTACGACGACAGGAATACAACGTTATCATCTGGCTAAATAACAACGCATAGCTCCAGAACGGATTGATGTCTACACGATTAATTTGTAGTGTAATTCAAAATGTGATAATTGTTCACTAAAAAATTACAAAATAACGTTCATTTATAGTTTTGATGCTAAATATATCAATAACCATGGATTTTTCACACTAATTACAAAGTATACCCCTTTGAATCCTGAATAAGATGAAATCTTTATGTTCTATATAGAAAACTTCTATGGTAAATAAAAAATAAATGTTACCGCCGCGGGACGGTAGAGAGAAGTGAAAACTTTAACTGTCAATTTAAAAAATTAATAATATTTTAAACTTTCAATAAATTTAATACATTTATTTATTATATTTTGCATTGATTATTAGTGTGACTTGATTAGATTTTTAGTTTTAATATATATGGGTACGTGAGAAAGTTTGTGCGATATTTTTGCATTGATTTTAGTTTAACTATGTATGTGATTTGAGAAAATTAGTGCAATATTTTTGCATTGATTTTAGTTTGACTATGTATATGAGTTTGAGAAAGTTAGTACTATATTTTTCGTAGATTTGTAGTTTTAATATGTATGGGTATGTGAGAAACTTTGTGCAATATTTTTGCATTGATTTTAGTTTGACTATGTATATGAGCTTGAGAAAGTTAGTGCTATATTTTTCGTAGATTTTTAGTTGTGATATGTATGGGTATGTGAGAAAGTTTGTGATATAGTTTTGCATTGATTTTAGTTTAACTATGTATGTGAATTTTGAGAAAGTTAGTGCAATTTTTTTCGTAGATTTTTGTTTTAATATATAGTCTATGGGTATGTGAGAATGTTTGTGCAACATTTTTGCATTGATTTTAGTTTGACTATGTATATGAGTTTGAGAAAGTTAGTGCAATATTTTTCGTAGATTTTTAGTTTTAATACATATGGGTATGTGAGAAAGTTTGTGTAATATTTTTCGTAGTTATATGAGTTTATATATATATATATATATATACGCTGTGCGCGCGTATCCGTTGTCTATAAATATTAAAGTTGCATTACAGTACGGTGCGTGACGCGATTTCTATTAAAAAAGTCCATCCCAAAAAAGTACCCAACGCGCCAATAGAAGTTTTCACTTCAAAAACTATATAGAAATCAGTTCTTCGTAATTTACTAAAACACAAAACAGCTTTTCATGATTTTCTATCATTTCATCAGTCAATGTTTAAAATAGTGGTTACCTACTGAGCACTGAATAACCAGAAAAGTTTTTATTCGTTTTAGTAAATTACCAAGAATTAATTATTTTATATTTTTTACCGATATTTCTGTTATTTGGTAACATAAAATATAAAAAAAAGATATCAGCATTAAGGTTGAAAATTAAAGGGTTAAATATTATATATCTACATATATATTTATTTTTATACGTCAAATCAATTCAATACTTACTAAAGAAGCTACAGCTGTTTCTTCATAACTTATAACATCATCAGGTATACTTATTAAAACACTGCTATTACAAATATTTAAAAAAATTTCACAAACGATTATAGTATTATACAACGAAAATATTAAAATCTTGTTTGTATTACATATCAACAAACACTGGTAACTATTTAATATATTATAAGTACGTTGGTCTTTGGATTACTATCTATCAATACACAAACTTATTTGATCTTTAGCCAGTTTATTTAATTTAGTAATCGTATCATGTATACAGTGGGATATAAAGTTATGTTTACCATTTAATATCCTTGTAGAATTGTTATCAAAATTGGAAAATTCTTCAGTTGCGTCAAACATTTTGCTTTTTTTTTACCTCTATGTGACATTTCTATATTAAGTATTCGGAGTTTGTGTATTCGAAATACAATATACAGCATATCATGCATCTGTGTGATAGATGTTCCTTAAATCTATTTTTGAAATTCCTGCCAGTTTATCCTAAATAATATTTACATTTATACTTCACGCATAATAACCTTGATTTGACGTGCACAAATAAATATATATATTTCATATTGCAATGTAATTAATTACATATTTTTCACCAGTTGCTCGATGATGCCGCAAGGCGAAACAATTGTAGCTCATTTATATCATTAAAAAAAATTTGAAACTTTCGCTTTATTGCTTTTTTTAATCCTAGAATATGGAGTTTCAACAAGAAATATCTGCTGTTAAATTAAAATTCATTAAAAAAAATTATATATCTTTTACAAAAATCAACGGATTCCATACAAATAGCGGAAATTTTGAAACTGTTAAGGGAAAGATTGACAAATTTTCTGGTACACTACAAACTAATAATATAAAACATTATTTAAAATTTGGTATTATTATAATAAATATATTTGCTAGGATCTACATAATTAGCTTAAGTAAAATCTTCTCACAATCCTAGCATTGTCTTATTATTTATATTTGTCGGTTAAGGGAAAGATTGACAAATTTTCTGGTACACTACAAACTAATAATATAAAACATTATTTAAAATTTGGTATTATTATAATAAATATATTTGCTAGGATCTACATAATTAGCTTAAGTAAAATCTTCTCCCAATCCTAGCATTGTCTTATTATTTATATTTTTCGACGCGTTTCGAAATTCCTCCATCTTCGAGACATATTTTAGTACTCTAAAAGTAGACAGTATTCTTCTGATTGTACTCAAAGATTTGGTATTGATATCGTAATCCTTTTTGGTAGTTATATATTGTTTGTGAAAAAAAGATAAATGGACAGATGGAAAAATAAGCTTTTTAGACAATACTAGAACTGTTTTTCTTACTGAGTCTACGAAATATAGCGTATCTTTGGTAATAGATAAAAATTTCGACCTCCATTTTTGATTGATCTGAATGTTTCACGCCCTCAGTAAACCGAATAAGTGATTTTCGACATGCAGTCCGTCCATCGGTAAGCACGTTAGTGGCCACAAAAATTAAGATAGGAAGTGACATTTTGTTTAGGCTATAGACTGCTCACTTAGAACCCTGTTGAAATTTAAAAAGTCGAATTGAAAATATAAAAATGGCAACCATTTTAAATAACATAGTTTTTTGTTCATATATAATGGTGTTATTCAACTTAAACTCTCTAAAACCGATAAACATTTTCATATTTCAACTCTACATCTAATGGTACCAATTCTACGACGATAATAGTCAAGTTGATGTAATTTCTAACCCTTAGCTTCTAAGAAAAGGTAATATTTATTTAGTTACGAGATTAGCAGGGCCAAATCATCTACTCATGCGTTACGAGTACGGCTCCTTCGCATTTGTATAGAGAGCTTCGATGTCCAATAGCTCCGGGACACTGACACTAGTGAAAAGAGTGGAGACGTTTTAATATATATACGAGACCTGGTAGGGTCTAGAATAGACTATGCAAAGAAAGTAGTTACATACATAATTACGTGGTTTAGGAAACATGTAACAACTATTTGAAAACAAACCTTCTGGTTTAAACGCCTTTATCTAACAATACAATTTATTATTTCCTACATGGTTCAGGGAACCAACTTTTGTCCATTGCGTTTACTTGTATACATTGTGTTGATACAAAAGTCGAGATCGGCAAAAGAGCCAATAGACAAATGACGTTTTTGTCTTAACCCTGTCAACGTATGTGTGTCTCCAATGGTGTTTGGTCATTCATCTCCAGATACTCTGTATGGTGTTCTAACATCAAGGATGTTGTTTATTATCCATTAAATATATTCCAAGCAACCTTGGCCACCATTATGTACTAGTTCGTGTTACCATAACTTATCGGGAATGAAATTAATTTATGCAATATTCACCTGCGAGCGATCCTGGCTTTAATTGAAAAACAAACTAAGTGAATTGCAATTTATTGAATCGTGTTTTGAATTGAGGTTTTGTTTTATTTTAGCAATAACTTTAGCGATTCGTAGGTGAATATTATGAAAGTGGATTAAGATTTTTTACATGGGTAGTTTATTTATGTAACATCTATATATTATTGATTTCGTTTTTTAAAAATATTATTTTTATTTTAAACTTCCTAACCCATGTATATACTTATACAGTTTAACGTATAGTTAAATAAGATTTTAAGGTGTATTAGTTGGCATCTTTAGACAACTGTATATTTTAGGTAATTTTATTTTGGGGAGACTTCCAATCTGAAGTGTACGGCTAGTTGAAAAGTTGGAGTTTGTGAGGTAGTGATTTCCTTCGACAGATCGGCGACTTTGAAAACAAACTTTAGAACCAGATAGGGTTGGGTATAAACGGACATTCATGATAGTAACATGAAGGAGAAAAGTGAGTCTAGTGTGGACTCTGGGTCATGGTGTATAAGATCTATATCACTGCAGATTTGGTAATGATGGGTTATTATATTAAAGTCTTAAAAAATGTTATACGTTTGTTCAATATTTTTGGCTTGTATAAAATCACGATTTTATTTTTGAGAAAAAAACCTGTTTGTAAATAAGAAAATAAAAGTTTGTCCAAACATTGTTAAAAGATCAAAAATTTTATATTACGGTAAAAACTAAAAGTATTATTTTTTACAAATTAAAAAAAAAACTGTTTTTACATACCTACTTACCCTTAAATTATTAGCCAGTTTTAAAAGTTTTTTTCGGAGAATATCTATTTTTTTTAAAGTTATAAAAGAAATAAAGTTTTGAAATTTTACATTTTCATGAATTATTTCAGATAATTTTGACATATTTTTATTACCTCTTATATATACCAATTATATATACTCTTTATAATTAACCTTGTTTTTTTGTTTTATTTTTTACATAAATACTTGTAAAGTAAGCCGTAATATATGAGCTGGCCACGAGTCAACTATTTTAATATTACTTACTAAACGATTATAACAACAGCTATATTCAATAACACGAACCTATTCATTATAGTGTTTAAATTTACATAAAAACAATGGAAACTATTTTCTATGTTAACAACATTCTACTCTCCTACACATATGTCGTCTTGTCTATTGTATTCTTCTTACATCTTACTTTTACCGACTTCCCCCTTTTACTACTATCCTATTATAATTAAATAGAGAAATATTGTGATAGGGGAAAATCTTGTTGTTGATATCGATATATATATTGTCTGTATAAAGGTGATCACAGATAGATGTCTCACTCAATGTAATAAAATGGCATACATTTCATTCGACTCAGAATTTTACTTACAAAAACTGCAACTACCGAAGTACCTCACTCCTCTTTGGCTCAAAAATCGTCTTTAAGGATTCTATTTTTGAAAACCTTTAATTATGAACAATTCCTGTTAAAAAGAAAGTAAATTTACATTGAACGTTTGCGTGGATGTTTGAAAAATAAAAACTTAAACATGTTGTCAATAAACTTGTAACTTTGAATGTTTTATTTCTCACATATGCAAATCATCTGTCTGTCTGTAGGCCTACCCTGTATGGCCAAACAAGTGGACACAACTGTAATAAAATGTAATACGTGGATATATCTCGAAGTTTTGTTTGTATTTAGTTTTAGTTTTTCGATAACTTAAAGTTGAGTGTAAGAAAATTACCACATCTTATTTCCCAAAACTACGTTTTTGTAAAATGTTGAATCAAAGACCTTTAAAAAAAATCAATTAAGTTGTTATAATTTATTAAATTTATCAAAATAGTAAGAGCCATTAAATTATGCTAAAACACCAAGATCGATATGTGTAAAACAATTCAGAGATTGAACTGATTTTACAGCCGTTTTCACTAATGTTTTACTTCAGTACCTGACGCTAGCTGTCTCCCGTACAACGTTTTTTTTGTTGGTTTGTTCTTAAATCATAACTATAGTAAAAATAACCATCAACCCCTTTTACATTACTGACTTATTCTCCGATATTTTCCATGTGAGAAAAGTAAGTGTCTAAAAATATAATTCAGTACAAGTACATTATTAAATTACAGCGTTATTGACAAAAAAAAAGAAAAAGATAATCTTGTTACCGTTATATTTTTCAATACATACGATTAGAAGACGAATTTATTTAATAATAACACAATGTAGACATAACCATCCATCTCAATGGATACAATTACATATAGTATGGTTAGATATCGCCTACCATTAGCTTTAGTTACGGCAGTAATGGAGACATCATCATTCGTCACACTTTGTTATAGAAATTGACATTCATAATTCGATTCCAATTTTATCTCATCTTCTTTGGCATGACGGAAATAATGAACAAACGCTATAAAGCTTCCGTTTGCCGGGAAATTGTGAAAACGTACTCGATCTATTTAGAAATTACGTTATGAGGTATAGGGTGATACTTCCAACACGTGCAATATATAGTAGTGATTCTCGTTATTTAGTCGATACGCTGACATGATAGGAAGTAAATAATAATGGTGTTTGTATATTTAAGAGTGATAGTGAGGGGGTCACAAGAGGCGATGCATAGCGCCCAAGGTTGTAGCGCTAAAGCACTATAATGTTATTTTCAAGAGTAATGTGGGGAGGGGGTTTGAAGATGGAGATGGGGGGTCGCTATCAAAAGAAATAGAGGAAATTCTTGAGAGAGGCGGAGACCTACAGATTTACCAGACCCAAAGGGACTAGATTGGGATATCTTTATTTACAAGAGTGATGGGGGGGGGTCAAAAGATCGAGCAGAGCCGCTCAAGTTTGCAAAGTTAATGAAAAGTTGTCTTAGTATTCGACTTGATGACTTGCTACCTCTTGATCAACTGCACTTATTATTTGTTTTTTTGAAAACCAACAGTAGTTCTTTCTCTAAATTAATTCACCGTTTGAATGAGGTATGTTGATTATCCCTCTATAACATTCCATACTCCAGCCTAACCTTGGTCTGTTTGATATACCTCCAGCAGCATACTGCGTAACCGTGGTTGGTTGATATACCTCCAACAGCACATTTCTTCGCTGTTTGATGTGATATGTTGCTTGACCCTCTATCGCATTCAAGACTCCTACCTAACCGTTGTCTGTTTATTATACTTCCAGCACCACATTCAGGTCTCTTGCCTAACTGTAGTTATTGGTTATACTTCCTACAGCACATTCAAGACACCTACCTAACAGTGGTCATTGGTTATACTGCCAGCAGCACATTCAGAACTAATACATAATATTTGTTTTTTCGTTATCCTCAAGCAGCACATTCAAAACTCTTACATAAATGTATTCTAATAGATATACTTCCAGAAGCACGGTCAGGACACTTCCTAACCGTGCTCTGTTCGTTATACCTCCAGCACCACATTAAGAACTAATACTTAACCGAGATGTATTGATTATATTTCTAGCAGCACTGTCAAGAATCCTACTGAATTGTGGTCTGTTGTTTATACCCCCGGCAGGACATTCAAGACCCCTGTCTAACCGTGGTCTCTTGGTTATACCTCCAGCAGCAAATTCCGGAATTTTAACTAACCATGATCTCTTGGTTGCATATTCAGATCTCCTGTCTAACCGTGGTGTTGCTTGGACATTTGGAATTTCTATGTAGCCGTGGTTTGTTAGTTGTCGCTTCAGCTTGGGATTCGTACCGCTGATTCATGATTAAGGTCTAATGGTTCCCAAGTAACACATTCAGGACTCGTAAATAATCATTGGTTGTCACTTTAGCATGAACAAAACTTGCTAAACCCACAACACTTCCATTTCAAATAATAACTTGTTGTGGTTGGACTCCCAAATATGAAGCATCTTCTGACAACAGATATAGCACGTCTAACAATACAACACTAAATTTAACAGTAGGATTCGTGAACATTTCATAGGCTCAAATTCCACGCGAGAAATAGCAATAGCTAGAATTCCTTCTAGGTTAAAATAACTACATTAGACAAAGTAAAAGAATAAGTTATCTTCCATCCTGCCTGAAATATACACATAAATACTCAACATCTGACTGGATGACAGAATGCAGACACACATATATTGTTCTGTAATTACAAAACAACTGTCCAGAACTAATTATTAAAAAATCTGACGGTATAAAATTACCATAACAAAGCCATTTTCCATGAGACTAACATAATATTTCCGCGCACCTGCATTGTGTTATTGTTAATAAATAAAAATATTTACCGCCGTTTTATCAGATACTTTTGATATACTGGGTTTCCTGTCAGGGGATCTCGACCGCTTTTCTAATCTGATGATATCCGAAGTAATTTTTTATTTTATTACTAATGATGTCTATTGTTTTGAAATTTATTGTAATTGTTCCGGTTTACAATTGGCGGTGCTATTAGAGGTAATTTGTTTGCCAATGTTCAGCAAACGAAACCGATTTATGAGCGTTTAACGTTTTTATTCGCTTGTAAAATAGGAGGAGGGGATATTATGGAATAGGGTCATTATAACCTTCATTGTGATCTTGCTTTACAAAAACAGTTTTGAATTTCTGTTTTAATATATTTAATTATGGATGAATTATTTTTTGTTTTCGAACATAATTTATTACATATTATTTAATGTATACCTCAAAATATATATGGCGATTCTGCCATATAGGATCATCCTGCTGTACATTAAAAAAAGTAATTATTTATACAAAAGAAATTGTACAATATTCTTGTATAGAAAATTGAAAAACAGTACAACTTTTAAAGAAAGTTACTATTCTATTGTTTAAAGACAGTCTCGTTTTTAGTGTAGTATATAGAGAAGGCATTCTTATTGAATCACTAAGACATAGACTTGGTTGGTAGCGCGAATAACTCTTAATTATAAAGTGACTAATACCTATGATATTAACTATGCAGTTTTACGTCCTTGTCTCAAATTTCAGTAGGTTAATATTCATTATTTAGGTAGTCCAGCCGTACATTTTTGCTTATACGAGGGAGAGAGAGAGGGAGGGGAGGGGAGGGAGGGAGGGGAGAGAGAGAGAGAGAGAGAGAGAGAGAGAGAGAGAGAGAGAGAGAGAGAGAGAAATGAAAAGGGAGAATGACGGGTAAGTTAATGTTGCGTCCAAAACAGAAAGTTTACTGTCGAAACGATAAAACCCAGGAAGAGAAAAAGGATTAAATTTGTTCTACCATCTTAAACGTTTCATTTTGTCTTTAATTGTACTTTATTACTGACAGTTTTCTAGAAATTTCAAGCAAGACAAGTCACGAGACGTACTTCTCCGTCTTAACAAAATGCACATGGGAACGTAACAGTGTAAACATGTATCAGAATACTCGGTTGTTGGAAAGTATACCTATAGAGTGTAAACTTATATGAAAATCAGGGACAAACTTCGTCCTCACGTTAAATAAATTCTCCTTTAAACATAATGTCCAGAAACGCTTTATTTTCTCTTTGTCTGTGTTTTTCCAACAAAACTGTATATCTATAAAAATGGATGAGATATTGAGATCAGATTTGATGTACGGATTTTTTTATGTAACGTTATAGAGTCAAGTGTATTAAAAAATAATAACTTTATTTTGTACTTTTTCAAAATAGTGTCTAAAATATTTATCGTCAAATATTTTGAAAATTGTTAAACTTACAAGAGACAAAATCTAACGGCAAAAATAATTGTATTTTGTTTCTCTACCTCAAAGAATAGCAGAGTTATCGATTTAAAAAATATTTTTGGCAATTAAGTATAACGTCCTGAAATTTATAATACCAATCATTGCTTGTATTACAAATTAAGCTTTATCTTACTTATTAATTTCATAAAGAATATTGGTTTAGTCTTTTTTAATCGTTTTATTAAAATTACGTGAGTCACTTTTTAAGTAAGGACCGTCTGCACGTTGTAACTGCTCAAATAGTAGATCAGAGCAGTTTCAAGGTCAGTCGTTCTTTACAGCCTCCATTATATCGACAGTTTGTTTGTTTTTGCGAGTGTTATTTATTTGCGTGCGATACATCGTAAAACATTATATAATGTATCGATCACAAAACTCGATAGGAGTCAAATTTTTTCTAGGATTAGACATTTGAACTTGAAATTTATTCGTCTCGCTGAAACTCAACAACTTATAGAAGTGTGTGAGAAGTAGTTATGAACGGGGGAAATGTTAGTTAATAGTGTAGGCTGATAAGAGCAACTGAATGACCCGGACAACCAACTGTCATCATTTACGATTTAACAAACAAAGTCGATAAGCATATTCGTGAAAACAGGAGCTTCACTATTTTTGAACTGCATGTCGCTTTCCTTCAAGTTTTATGATGTACAATTTATGACATTGTTTCTGTTACGCTATAGTACAAGAAGATTTGTGCTAGATGGGTTCTAAGAACGCTTACAGAAGAACAGAAGAAAAATCGCATAACACTGTTGCGTTTGGAGCTATTGGCCACGTACTGCAATAATTAACATTGTCATTACTAGATACGCTTAGGATGGAGAAATTCGTTCACCCTTCCTTATAGTCATGATTTTACGCCTTTACAATTTTAGCTTTCTCCAAAGCTAAAGAAATTTTCGGAAGGGCAAATGTTGATGAAGTGAAAAATTAATTATGAATTGGATAAATGGACTGCCACGTATCAACAAGTAATTAGAGTATTGGAAGAATATAGAATGGCAAATGTTGATGAAATGAAAAATCAATTATGAATTGGTTAAATGGACTGCCACGTATCAACAAGTAATTATTTTATTGGAAGGAAATAGAATGGCAAGTGTTGATGAAATGAAAAATCAACATGAATTGGTTAAATGGACTGCCACGTATCAACAAGTAATTATATTATTGGAATGAAATAGAATGGCAAGTGTTGATGAAATGAAAAATCAACATGAATTGGTTAAATGGACTGCCACGTATCAACAAGTAATTACATTATTGGAAGGAAATAGAATGGCAAATGTTGATGAAATGAAAAATCAACATGAATTGGTTAAATGGACTGCCACGTATCAACAAGTAATTATATTATTGGAATGAAATAGAATGGCAAGTGTTGATGAAATGAAAAATCAACATGAATTGGTTAAATGGACTGCCACGTATCAACAAGTAAATATATTATTGAAAGGAAATAGAATGGCAAATGTTGATGAAGTGAAAAATCAACATGAATTGGTTAAATGGACTTCCACGTATCAACAAGTAACTATATTATTGGAAGGAAATAGAATGGCAAATGTTGATGAAGTGAAAAATCAACATGTATTGGTTAATTGAACAGCAAAGTATCAACAAGTAATTAAATCTCCATTTTATTACAAAGTAAAATAAAGAATTGTTTGCAATGCTAATTTGATTTTTTTCATTTATAAACGATATATATGTGATCTGAAACAAATCAGTTGTCTCTCGTATTAGGCTACAACTTATTCGTTTCTTAAAAACCACTCAGAGATACAGGCACAAATACAGATCTGTTTAAAATCTAGTTCGAATTTAAAGGTGAACATTTAGTGGTAAAAAATTGTAGCTTGGTGACAACGGGGAAAAAAGAATAGGATGCGGGAAGGCCTTCTATTTACTTCGTCATTACACAATGCATCTCTCGTCTAAAGAATTGACAAGGTTTTTATATTCGCATGTATTATCCTTGTTCCCTACCGTGCTGGAGCTGATGTGATTAAAACCAGTATTCAAGCCAGTTTCTGTTTTTGACAGATGAATACGACGACATTTGAATAGCGTACTCTTGGATTAAGGATGTTTTTGTACTTCAAGCTTCGACCTCCATGTTTTATCGCGAATGTGGGTATTAATTGGGAGAGAAAAAAATCGAAAACAAATACATGATGTGGAATTATAGTAATTTACAAGTTTATTTACTTCAAAATTCCGGAAGCTTAGGTGTAACATTTCAAATTTTTAATATTTTGTGTTATCCATATTGAGGAAACTGGACTTAAATCTTCAATTCTGAACACAAACTGTGAAAAAAAAATTGTAAAACTTTCTTACATACACAAGCCAACGAAATGTGTTCGTCGCCATATAGGCAAAACGTGAAAATAATAAATATAAAAGTTGTTTTGGATGCTGAACTCTCTAAATCTGAGCAGGCTATTTCGTAGCTACTCAAATAAATGTAACAAACCTCGCGTACAAAAAAGAAGAAATAACCATTTAAGAGAAATTGAGAATATTATGTCTCCAACAGCATTTTAATGTTGATATTTTTAAATTAACAAGAGAACCTTAATTTTCTTGCAGGTGTAGTTTGACACGTTGGTTTGTGCATAAGCCTTCACATTTCACCAAGTCGATCATAATTGCTATTTTAAAAATACACGACCATCTAAAACAATGTCCATTATCTAAAACAGTGCCTGTTATATAGAGCCCCCAGCTAGGTTAATACGAGTGATCTCTCTAAGACGAGTTACAGATTCCGAGTTCAATTCATGTACAGTGTTGAACTGGGTTGTAAGGAAAATTGGGAAGCTGCAATTGGTAGAGGACTCTGGTAGAACAATAGCGGTAGCAAGTGTTATCCACACATTTCCCAACTGAAAAACCGACTAGGTCTTAGTTCATATGTGCTAAAAACATTCTCATAAAACGTTCGATAAAAATAAGTTAAGAGTTTGAGTTGAAGAACACTACGAAAACAAACAGTTTTATTCCAAAACTTACACTTTTCGACTCAAGATACTTTAAAAGTAATATCTGGCTGGAAAAAAAATCACCATCAATTATCTTGTCTCATTACAAACTTTGTTCTACACTTCGTAATTCCCACTTAAAATCAAAACAAGTTGTTGGTTGCCATCATGGTGTTCACACCGACCTCATCATACAATATGATACAAGCAGATCCTCTAAATGTAATACTCACGCTATAGTTATTTAGGTCTTGTAGAAAATGTATTGTATTGTTAGATCAAGGAGTTTTGCCCAGTATGTTTAGTATAGTGTTTGTTTAAAACTGTTGTTAAACAGCTTTTCTGAATCTCTTAATTGCATTATATCACTATATCTTGACGTCGGCTAGGTCCTGATAGACCTAGTAGATTAAACAGTCTTCACTTGCTTCGCTTGTGATGGTATCTAGGCCCTGGTGGGTAATTTAGTCGATTTGAAAACAATATATACGTTTCTGAAGTTTTAACTATACGAAAGGGACACACGTAAAACAAATTTATAGATAACAAGATTTTAAAATTGTGAACTGGTATTCATGTGTTATTAGAAATTTGTATGTTTAAGTGTACAGTGGTAAAAAACATCTGTTTGAATCGTTGTAAAACTCTAAAGTTAAATTTAATTTATTAATTTTTCCGCTTATACTATTTTTTGACGATAAACAACTTTAGAGTACAATAATATTTCGTGTGAAGTGAGAAGTCAAGTGAGAGATCTACGCCCTGTGCTGGGAAGAGACTAGGATAGCTCAGTTGGTAGAGCATTGACGCGTAAAGCCAAAGGTCCTGGGTTCGATTCCCAGTCTAGGTCGTATATTTTTCACTTGAAATATTATTGTACTCTAAAGTTGTTTTCCGTTACTACGGACAATTGACATTACACTATATAAAGGTATATTTTAAAATTAGAATTAAATAAACTTCCTACAGTGTAAGACATTAACGGGTAGTTTTTATGAATTTTATTCCTGGTGGTGAAGATGTCACCGTTATTTTTATATTATAGACTAGGTGGCCCTGTGCAGACGTTCTGCGCATTCAATTTGAGAAATTATGTAAACATGAATTTAAAATGAGCTAATAAAAGTTAATAACAGCTGATTAGAAAAATCATATGACGTTACCACTGCACTAAACACTGTTAAATAGATCAATATGGCAACGTTTTTGGTATTAATGATTTCATTTTCTCTTTGCATATTTTAAAATAAGTGATTTTAAACTTTTGAATACATTCAAATTAACTAGTCGTTCCCAGGTATGACTTTTAACGATCTTCTATTTTTCGTATTTGTTTATGTAACCTGATGTGTGAGTTTTCGCAATTTTTCAGAACATTATGGATAACTTAATGTGTGTCTCTTTGCAGTCCTATATTTGCAGGGGAGCTGGATCTAGATTATTGGCGTCATCAGTATCCATTGTGTATAACTGACCGAAGGATGGCAGAACTCCGAGACGCGCTTCTAAGGTGCTTATTTTGTGGTAGACGTGTATTCTAAAACACTTCATAGTCAGTGCCAAATAAAGCGAAACCAATGCGTTGTTGTAACACCTTAAGTTATCCAGATAATGTCATACAAGTGGTGTATCACTTGTAATTAAATATTGTAAGTAAGGATGGCCCATGGAGAATATCTATCCTTACGTTTCCTTAGTGACAACAGAGTGACGTTCTGCCAATCTCACAATGAGACATCAAAGCACTGCAATGTCTGAGGTTCATATTCGCATCAAAAAGTTGTCCGTAATGGTTTACGGCAATATTCAGTGCCCTTCGAGTTCTGTCTTTGTCATTTTCTCGTAGACCAGTAAATATTTGACGTTTTCTTTGCAGTCTTTCTTGCGGCCGGCATTTTGTTTTATACTGTGTAAAACCAAGAATATCTAAGCTCCCAATTGTCACACATTAACAATAAGCCATATAAACCGTTAATTTTTCGAGATGTAAGTTATAATTCACAATTAAGTAAGGGATGTATAGTTAAGTCGTTAATTTTTGTAAGATACAACATTCACACTCAATTGTCACACATCAACCATAGGCCATATAAACTGTTAAGTTTTTCGACATGTAAGCAATTACCTACAACACAACATGAATCCCCATAAATAAAGTAAGCATTATATAAGTTAACTTAAAAATTATTTAAATAACTCTTACAAATTCTCAAACAAAATAAAACTTTTTTGATAATTTAAAATGTTTAATTTGGCAAGTTATATTGCAATCAATCACAACACAAATAAAGTAAACACTTTATAAGTTAACCTAAAAATAATTTAAAACATTTATTATAAATTCGGAAACAAAACAACAAAATAAAACTTATTTGAGAATATAAACTATTTAATTTGGTAAGTTATATAGCAATCAATCACAACACAACGTGAATCCCCACAAATAAAGTAAACACTATATAAGTTAACCTAAAAATAATTTAAGATACCTGTAACAAATTCTCAAACAAAACAACAAAATAAAACTTTTTTGATAATTGAAAATGTTTAATTTGGCAAGTTATATTGCAATCAATCACAACACAAACGTGAATCCTCAAAAATAAAGTAAACACTAAACCTAGAAATTATTTTAAAACATTTGTTATAAATTCTCAAACAAAACAACAAAATAAACCTTAGTTTCAAATTACTTTTGTTATAAAACATTATATTTTCCCGTAACAGGCATGTCATTTAATTGATAATTTTATTACAAAATAAGTGTTTCCAAGAATAATTAATAGTTTTCGGCAAATCTGCGCGTAACACTGTTTATTTTGATATATCAATCATTAAAATCTACCATAAAGTAAAGTAATACGGGACTAGTGCAGAATTCCTTAGCGAATTAAATATAGTATAAAAGTTGGACACACTTTCTTACAACCTATTCGCAATCTAAATAAAAACAATATACTTCGCCAGATATAAAAATCGTAAATTAACCATTGATGCAGACTTACATTTTATAAACTACCAGTGTTTAAAACAATTATTTTTATTAAGGTCTAAACTTACATCATTTATG
Organism: Aphrophora alni; assembly: GCA_963513935.1. NCBI lineage: Eukaryota > Metazoa > Arthropoda > Insecta > Hemiptera > Aphrophoridae > Aphrophora > Aphrophora alni. The sequence continues at coordinate 101,795,156 of OY740770.1, read as the reverse complement.
TTATAAGCTAGCTTTAGTTTAAATAACGAAGGTTCATTTTCTTTTTTTGAAAATGGTTCCCTAACGTTAAATTTCTATTAGTTTCCATTTTACACGATTCTAATTTACCAAAATTTAAACGAATTGATAGATGCGATTTTGAAAAATGCGTCTTTTGTAACAATGTTTTTTACGGATAACTCGCGAACTGGCATTTTTGGAGAGATATAGTATGAAATGTTATATTTGTCCCATTTAATGTTATATATTTTTTAGAAAATTGAAATTTTTGAGATTTTCCTTATAGTCCCCCACCCCCTCAAAAACGCCAGAGATATAGTTACATTCCAATTTTTATTAAAAACCCTACACTCATTTATCGAACAGACCACAAACTCTATAGCGAAAACACTTTTTTTCACTCAGAGGACCTCAAAACTGATATGTCCGCGAAAAACACTATACCAATTTTTGACCCATCACATAAATTTCTCTAATATATATATATAAACTTACAATAGTGTAAGACACCGACGAATCATTTTTACTAATAAATTGTTTGCAATATTAAATTTTATACCTTGTGGCCTAAATTTCTCAATAATTGACCGTTTCTACATATAAAATTAAAGTAATACAATTCAATATTGTTTTGACAAGGACGACTAGATGTTTTTTTTTTTATGAATACATAGTTTTGATTAGTTGAGGCAGACATAATGTTGTTTGCTTCGCAGAGGGGAGTTACCACAGTGCAACGTTATACTAAATCCCCCTTCTCCCATTTCAGCACGGTTCTCTACGATCTAACATCAAGCCCCTCCGGGCCGCAATCCAAACTACTGTGCTATTATTGTACATCGTTACGCTCTGTGAATCGCATTTGCTTCTGGTTTTCAAAAGAGTGCTTTATGTTGTGGTTTATAGACGTTGAGAAACAGAGCGTATAAATGTAAAAAAAATATGTTTCAGTTACATATATTTAAAAAATAATAAATGGAAATTAACTTTTATTAGAAACAAAATTGTAACGCTGACGTCGAGTAGAAATTTCAAAACTGTTATGAGACGAAATATTTCCCATTATATTGTGCAATTGAAAATTATATACAATTACCAGTTTAATTGCAATAATTCCCATACAGCACTGGTGACCGAAAAAACGCTAATTTTTTGTAGCAGACTTTTTTTTTTACGTTGACATTTATACCTATTTATTATAATATTCGGATCGGTAGTTCCGGAAAATTAGCTATTACAGTTAATTCGTGTAATAAGAACTATCAAAAAATAGTTTTAAACACGAATTATGAAATATTTTATTATCGACGAATAAAATCATATTTAACGAATAGTGCAACCTACATAACATAATAACTTGACGCTAATTTAATAAAATTGCAGAATTAGTTTATAAACGTGAAGGAAGAAATAAGATAGGTTTTGATGAATAGTTGGCAACAACGAAGGTAAGTTCACTTGGAGATACAATTCGATTCCAAAACGGAAGGATGATGAAACGAATGCAATGGGATAGAAAATACTAATACAGGTTCTACAATAAATAAATCACTACAGAACTGTGGTGATTGTATATGAACAAGGGAAAAAAACCCCAAACCACAAAATAACACAACTGCACAAAACTGTATAATGCGTTTATATTACCTTATGTACATTTCGATAGCTCTGCTATCATCTTCAGAGGTACTTAAGATGTAGTAGTGTACCTCTGAAGATGATAGCAGAGCTAACGAAATATACATAAGGTAATATAAACGCATTATACAGTTTTTTGTAGTTGTGTTATTTTGTGGTTTGGGTTTTTTTCCTTGTTCATAGGTTCTATAATGCATAGATGCTGTGAAGCGTACCAGAAATTATTTACAATTGTTATTTATGGCGAAAAGCCTATTAGACATCTATGCCTTACAAAAAAAAATATGAAGAAACGCGTGTAAAATGAAGACTGCTTCGCACGAATACCTTAATAGCGTCAGGGTTTCACTTTGGTCAAAACATACTTAATAGGAAAGATGAAAGAGAATTATCTAACTAAAGACTAGATGAAAGAAGGTGTAGATATACCTAGAGTCATTGTAATTGTCATGACTGTTCTCACTAAGTGAGCCCCCGAGGGTTGAAAAGATTAAAATTAACATTGAGTGAAAACTGCGAAGCAGATGAATGTTGAGAGCAATGTTGGCAGAGCGCTCGCTAATATCGCCACATGCAGAATTAATGAACCATCAAAGGTTACACGCAAGTTTGAGACTGGTCGATGGCGTTACATTTTTCTGTGTATATTCCACTCCTCCGTCTTTATTAGTCTAACGGGCATAAAGTAAGACGTTAAGAAAAATATATTATGTGTTGCATAGAAAACTCATACGGAAAAAAGTGAGGCGAAGTCTAGAAGAGGAACAGACATTGGAGTGTATGGTAACTCTGATGTAAAGTTCAGAAGATAACTGTAGCATAAATGAGAATTTATAGTGAAGATAATAAAGAAGAAGCAATAAAGTAAGGAGGAAAATCCTTGGTTGCAGTACATTAAGCAATACTGCGCACAGGTTTCAGAGGACGAATGTTGAGATATGTAAAATGAGGTTAGGTTAATGGGTATACCACGGTGTACACAGACACTGGCGAGCTCCTAACACTGTAACACATTTGCATTCTGATCGTGGATAACGTATTCCCTCCTCCAACAAAAAAATATTTTTAATTCCGACTATTATTCTATTTTGACCCACTTTTTAAAATTAATTACTAGAAATGTATTTTTTTAAACAATATCATTACAACTTGGCTCGTAGCTGGTACACTAACAACATGATTGGGCATTAATTCATTTTTTCTATTCACCCCTTTCCTTACCTCGACCTGGGCGTTATTATATGCAGATTACCAGTTGCACAAAATGAACTAATTACAGGCTCACGTAACACTTAGATACAACGGAACTCCCGATAAACCGTTTCAAAAGGATTAGGTTTTGAGAACCTATACATTTCCATATTCATATGTACTCATATATGTATATTAGTGTCCATCCGCCCGAAAACCTAAAATACGTGTTTGTCGTCCGTGCAATCCGGTACAGTCCAATTTGCTAGATCGATTTTTACCAATTTTTACCATTTTAGTATGTTACCATTTTAACTGTTTTGAAAGGAGACTTTAAAAAAAAAAGTTTGATTGAACTCTTCAAACTGTGACCACCTATTATAACTATCATAAAAACCATCATGGGCTCGCTCAAAGTGGATCAAAGTATATCAAACCCGAAAGAACCTAAATGGATCTACGCCTTTTTTCACGTAGTCTTGGGTTAGATCCCTTTCATATTTCCTATCAGGCCTCTCTTGTTCTTTTCTGACCCAGACGATATTAGAGTACTCGACGACTATTGGGCTCTATTTTATGGTTTTCATCTTTTTATTAAGCGGACGATGGCCTAGAGTTTTTTCGGCTTAAAACAACAAGAAAAGTATTTAATTTTCCAAAATTGGAATTGATTAAATGAGGCTTAATTACAACCTCTAAGAACCTGAACAAATATTTTGGTCACGAAAATAAAGCTAATCCGCCTTTGGGACGTTTGGTATTTTTCAAATTTGATATAGGTTACCCTGTTTAGCTCAATATTTCGTAGTTTGAACCTCATTATTTCATCCAAATTTAGTCAAAATGGCTTTATCTCATATCTAAATATTCCTCCTACTAAAACGGTGTCCAAGATTTATCTTATTGACAAATTACTACTCTACTTTACAAATGTTAACAAGGAATAATAAGAAAATATTTTCCTCACCAAACAGAGAAATAAATGTCAACAGTTGTGCACAAAATATGCGTCGCAGTTGTAATAAGAGACTCGGATTTAATACACAAGTGTTTGTGTACTCTGTATTTATGTGCATAAAGTCCAGAGTTCTTTGGGCTGAGATGATGGCAACCCTCTTTGCCTTACATATATTTTTTTCCCTCCTTCCACTCCACAAAGAATCTCAGTCGACCAAATCTCTCCTCCTAACCACAAAACCTTGTCCCGTGGGAATTCTCTTTTTAAGCTCACATTTTACCTTTATTTCCAACTCTAAAACGCAATTTATTTGCGTCGCTTTTCATTTTTTAAATTTATTAAAAATAAACCTTCGAATGCTATGCTTTCCTTTCTTATTTTACAGAAAATCTAATTCACTATGCACTTTGGAATTAGGGAACACATCTACTTTGGATTTGATAAATATAAATATGTGGATATTGCAAGAAGTTTATGTGTAACTTGTTGTCTTATCTTGTGTCTGTGTTTAGTTGGTGAGTGTGTGATCTCCGTTCAACTTATCATATATTGTGTGTGATTAGTTGAATAGTTTATGATCTCGGTTCAACTTGTTGTCTTATCTTGTGTATATGTGTTTAGTTCTGTTTACTTGTTGTTCTTCCTGGTTATGTTTCTATATAGTGTTGGTTATTTAACTCTGACGCAATTTAATTTAGTTGTGTTACAGTTTTATTTTAATGTTTTTATTTGGTTAAGTGCTTGGATTCCTTTTCTGTTTTACACAAAACATGATTCAGTATGATTTTTAAAGAAATAAGATTTGCTAAAATAAAGGTGTTTTTGAAACATAATATTTGTCTATGTTTTATATTTATTTCGATATTGTATCAAAGTTTTTTCTATGGAGAAATATTGTAATCATGCTTTTCAGAGAGTAACCTCCAAGAGTAAACTACTTTAAAACTTAAGTGTGTAATTTATTGTCTTGGAGCAAATCACTATTTTTGGGGAGTGGCGATGAACGCTGTTTCTTTCCTTAGGCATTGGATGTGTTTATGAATGTATTTATAAATTTATTATCATTATAAATATATTAAAATTCCATTAAAAAGGTGGCTTAACCTTAAAAGCAATTTAAGTAGTTGCTGAAAATCAATTTACTCAGTAAACGAATTTCTTGAGACTACACTATAAAAAATGTTGAATAATAAATTTAAATTGGCTTACTTTTAATTGTATAAATTGCTGTATTTTTAAGCGCGTGCGTGCGAACGTGTGTGTATGTTTTAATGTATACAAGTTGTTTTCCGTGGTTTTAAAATGTATGACTATTGATATTTGTGATAAAAAATTGTATTATTAAAGTTTATAGTTTCTAATTCGCAGTTGCCTTACAATTTGTGTTTGTCTGAGACATGATAGAATACATAAAATTAATACATTTAAAGCTGACATTGTTTGTAGCTAGGCTACGTATAAATGAACAAGTTTAAAACTATATATATATATATATATATATATATATATATATATATATTTGATCGACTTTGATGAATCTGATAATAGTTATGTATTTTAATACCTTGAATCAAGCTTGAAATTTGCTTTTTCTGTAATTAATTAAGGGAACTCATGAGTTATTTATCACGTAATATACCTCCGATCTAATTAATAAACATATTTCTTATAGTTAGTACTTCTACCAAGCAACACTAAAAAATATTTTCCACACTAAACAGAGAAATAAATCTCAACAGTTCAGCAGAAAATATGCCACGCACTTGTAATAAGAGACTCGGATTTAATACACAAGTGTTTATGATCCTTTTATTTATGTGCATAAAGTCCGGAGATATTCGGGCTGAGATGATGGTATCCCCTTTGCCTTTGATATTTTGTCTCTCCTTCTACTCCACAGAAAATCTCAGTCAACCAAATCTCCCGTTCTTACCATAAACCCCTGTCCCATGGGAATTCACTTTTTAAACTTTTACATTTTACCCTTATTTCCAACGAAAGAACGCAATTTACTAGAGTTGCCTTTTTTTAATATTTGACTTAGGCTAAGTGTTTTAGCTTCCTTTATAATTTTACACAAAGCATAGTTCAGTATGATCTTCGAATAAAAGACAAACAACTACATTTTTGATAATATGAGTAACGAAATGATAATTTTAAAGAAAGTTATATGTTTTTGGTGTCTAATGAGCAACAAATTATTAATTTCGAAGCGGTAGTTTTTTCATTTTTAAATAAACTGTTTTTTAATGAACGTAAATAAACTAAACTTTTGAATGAAACTACCATTAATTTGTAAGAGTAAATTTTAAATAAGTAGATGCAACACCAGATAAAAAACTGTCTTGGAGAAATTAAATATACTGATTTTAAAGTTACTGGCTAATAAATTATTGTTCATGTTATTAGTATAGTTTATTCGTTCATTTGACATCATTTATGTATGTAAAAATGGTCTCATAATGTTTGTAGAATATATATATATATATATATATATATATATATATATAAACTTATGTTATCAGTTGATAAGCCTAAAACATGAAACATATTAAAAGACCCTAGATGAAGTTTAAGTTTCCAACATTGACCAAAGCTACTACTAGGTTATGTCGGTTTTTTCATATTATTATGTTCTAGGTTCATCACTTGATAACGGGAGTTGATTCACACTTTCGAAAAGTCGTGTATTGATTTTTATATACACAAATTATGACAAATATCCGAAAACTATATAAATAATATTATATTCATAACAATTAGACATTCTGTAATAATTTCCTGAATTATATCTCAAACTTAAAATATATTATTTTTTTCAATAGCAGGAAAAATTAATAACCCTTTTAAAATGGTGTAAATATCTGCTTTCACTATAATAACACAAAACAAAAAAATAGGTTTTCCTTTAAAAATACAGTATTCTGGTGTAAGTATTCTGGCTACACTTTCGCCACAATGGGTTTTATTCTAAAGAAACGTACAGGACAGGCAAGTAGAAAGGATAAAGAGGGTTAGATGAGGAATGAGTGATCTTATCTGACAGCAAAGCAGAATCGAAGTAGGGACACCTCTTTTTCTGTTCCGTTAACTAGACATATTAGTCTTTGGGAGTTGGTATTCGGTTTTTTTTTAATTGTAGCAACTCATTAATATTATTAATTATATCTCTTTAGGATTACCGTGTCTTAAGTTAAAATTTATTTACAAAAATCAAAATCAAAAATAAAGTAGAACACATATATGACCAAATTGTAAGTAAACATATTTAAAATTACTTTGGTAAAATAAATTAACCGTGTTTTTTGTATTAATTTTATTATTAGCAATGTGATGAGTTTCAAAACTATTGGTTGTGGACTGCAGAAAATGTTTAAGGAAATATAAATAAAGCAAAATATTGTCTTCCTAATACTGTAGAAAATATTAACCAACATTTAACAAAAAACCAAGCTTAGAATCTTTCGTTCTAAGGTTCAATCAAAATCTGTACAAATTCCTCAGTGTGTAAGGGTGGGGCACACCCGACTAACTCCAGCTGAATCTTTTTTTTTATTAGTGTCTTCTTTTCGTCTTTCCCATCAGGTCGCTCTTGACCAGCTCTTGACTCAGGTGTCATTCGAGTATTTGAGGTCTTGGAGTATATTACATTATTTTCTTCTTATTTTTTTCCCTGTAAGGTGATGATGACCGAGAGGTTTATCGCCTTTAAATCACAAGAAAGAAAAAGTTACTGTATAGAACAAAAACCTAAAGGATGGATAAAACCAGAACACACCACACAAACTTCAAACATTTATACATAAATTATTGAGTAAAGTACTTAGGAGTTAAGTTTCCCACAGAATACTGGAAAAGAACAAACCTAAAGGAATTGATCGTTACAGTAAAAAAAAAAAATTGAGATGTATTGATGAAACACTTTGCAAAGCAGATACAGACATCATAAGACGATCCCATGACTGAAAATCCAGTGGGGGAAGGAAAATAAGCAGTAAATGATTCATGGAGGCGTTCAATAGAGAAAGTTATCAATCAGGTTTGTAAAACATGGTCGGGCTTCGAAAATAGCCTAAAATAAAACACGGTAGGGAAGTTTTATCGACCTCCTACCATAGGAACAATAGCAATTAAGTAGTTTGTACTTATCTCAGGTAGTCTTAGTGGAAAAGTAACCTAAGTTTCAGTTACGGTGAAATTTTATTTGAATAATATTTTTCCCTTTTGAACGAAACTATGAGAGTAAAAAGTGAATTTTAAATATAAAAATTGTGGCACCGTTTGAATGACAAGCAAAAATCTAGTTCTATTTTGTGATCTGACAATTTTCAAAACATCTTTACTAAGGGTGAGCAAAACTGGATGAAACTGAGTTTAGCAGCAGTCTGGAACCTTACCACGTTTTTATCGAAATATAAAGGTAAACTGCCAATTATTCATAAACATCCAAACTCATTCCTAGAAAACGCAAGTTTAAAAATTTTCAATATTACCTAATGATATTTTGTATTTAAAGTGAAGGGAAAACAGAACTTTTAGCTAAATTAGTTGAAAATAACCAATCGTCCTAATAATTTTAAAATGCCTACGAATTATACATTTGAGTTTTCATCAAAGGTTGCCGTTAAAAATGGGTCTATAAATAAATCTAAGGTTTTCAGAAAGATCTAAATGCTTATACGGTATTGTAACATGGGTCAATACATCGTTCTGCTGTTTTATCGCTGTGGAAGTGCTACCCTTAATTAATTCAAATACAAATATACATGTTACTCAACATACATCTTACTGAGACAATTGTGATATGTTAAAATTTTGCTGTTTAATAATATATACAGTTGAACGTCTTTTGAGTTAGGTCAAAGAAAATTTGGATTAATAACTGCTCCTCTATACAATACAATAAAGCATAAACAGATTAACCGATGTTCCTAGAATTTGGAATGTGTTTATTATTTTAGAATTAAACCTTCATTATCTCAACATCTAGTAATACCCACCAAAAGATTACAACTTATAATTTCAGTGCTTTCTAATCTGCTCTATTTTGATGAAATTTAATTTTTAAGAAGTTTAACAACCAAAATTATGTTTTGTCATTTTATACGGTTTAGAGAATTAACCGTAAACGAATATAAATCGAACAATTTTATATTCACTACAATGCAAAGCCTCGCATAATTAATCTATTTTATTTCTGTAGAATTGCGCAGCATAATTCGAAGGTATTTATTGTCTCGGAAATATTTTACACCCTGTATTCTATTCAGTTACGTCTTTTCGTTAAGAATTACAATTGAAAAAGATCCAATGAAAATAATTTTTGTGAATGCTTCACACGTCATTCAATAAACTTCCTAAGTCAATTCAAGTCTTTTTCTAAGACCAAAATAAAACTGTACCCATTTAGACTGATCACCCTGTATAATAAACAGAAAGAAGAACCACAGCCCTTCAATCACACAACCCTTTACCTTGACAACCCGTCTTGTAAGCTAACGCGTCTATTCAATATCAAACTGGTCCTTTTGTAGTTAGGAAAGAGATTTCGACAAAAGGCATGCTGTGATAATAAAAAAGTATTCATAAATTACAGTTCTGGCATGAGGTAATAGTAGTATTGATGATCCGACAGATATGGTGAGCTGTTAAGCGTGAGTCCTTTAACTTTCATCAAACCTTGATATAGAAATCGTTTCACAAGTTTTAGATTCATTCAGTTATATCTTCACTTTTTCACCAGAGCAAAATAATGTAGGATAAAACAATTTTATGTTTTTTTTTGTTTTAATATTTTTTTCGGGGTATCCCCCTGGAATTAAAATAAGTTTTTTCTTCTATTGTCAGTATTGATTGCTCGGAAAAATGTTCAACATATCTTGCTCAATAACCGTAAAGTCTTAAATCTGGTTCAGAAGTTTTAAAAACAAAAAATCAGTTGTAAAATGCCTTATTTTTCAAAATCAATTCAATGGTTTCCACCAATTTATAGTGAAATATAAAAATATATTCAATCAAGCTAGTATAACACAAAATGTCAATGGGAAATATTACTATTTGGGAGTAATTTTAAAATCTATGATTTGGATAAAAAATCGACGTTGTTTGTATAAATTTACGTTTTGAAGTCGTTTGAATGAAAAAAGTGATTTATAAAAAATATAGGGAATATTATATCTGTGTAGTCTGTGCAGTGATCTAAAATTCAAACAGCCCTGAGTTATCGGTAAAAAACTAACAAAATGAAGTTATTATAAAAAATATAATTTCGGCTTTAAAGAGCTTTAAATTGTCTCGACCAATTGTGTTACTATTTTGGTTAAATTTCAAATAAAATATAATTACCGTTTAGGAATAATTTGCAAAAACCAAAACTAACTTTGACGGACGTTATTCAAAGTCTATTTCATGAAACACGTTCAAGGATTGGATGGTTGTAACAAGGGAAGATGGTTTAAACTTTGGTTAAATATATAAATATTTTTCCAGGATGTTTTCATAAATCGGCATCCATTGATATTTTTTATGATACGTACCAAACTTATATTTTTGACGACGAAACGTTTTGTTTGATTGCGCAAGAAAGTTTGTGCAATATCTTTTAACCGTATTTTGGTTCTCGTTTACATACCTTTCTCTATGTGTATTTAAACAGAAATGTTAGATTAATGGCACCCTTTGCCAGATGTAACATCAAATCCTTCGCCGCGCCGCCAGTACAACGATGAATACAGCACCATTGAAGACCGTATTATTACGCTATGCCGCATTGTTATTTGACTGCTCCGTGCTTCACTGGGACATGATATTGGGTACGTCTGGATTTGGTGTGATTTATAACTTAACTTTTCATTCGAGATAATTTCACACAATCATTGTGATCAGTGTAAAGAGGTCCAATTTAGATTTAAGTGTGCGCAATACCAGGACGAAATGGATTTATCCAGCCGTTTGCAATTTTATCACTTTCTTAATCAAAGTAAAAGATAAACTGATGTAATAGGCGGGAGTTTTTTCATAAACATTCAATTGAACATTTGTAGAAAACACAAATTTAAATTGTCAATATTACAGCAAGTCCAACTTAGCTTTGCACGTTACACCCGCTCTACTAGCCGTCCTAACAACATTATCTGGTTGAGTGTAAAAAACAAACTAATTGTAAAATTTGACATTATAGTTCGAATAAAGCAGGAAAGGAGCTGGGGTTGTGTTATGGCCGGGGAACGGTGTTGCCAAATCAAATTTCATTATTTTCAAGAATTCTTAGTAATATGAGTAATGATTTTTAAAAACAATTTACGCTTAAATTAAATTTCATATTATTTATTCTATGTTCATTTCAGTTTTGAATTACTGACCTTTTATCGAAGCATATAAAAGAAAACAAAAACTTTATATAATGAAGTTAAACCATTGTAATTTTAGTTCAAAATCTTCTTATAAGTATTTTTTTCCTTTCTCTTTGTGAAATCAATTTTTTAAACTAAATATGTGGTGATACTAATTTTTTTTTTTTTTTAATCAGCTAATAAAGAAACTTTTATCGTCAAAACTTTTGATGATTTTGATTAGCTTGATTAGTAGATTATGCTTAAACAATCGTAAAAATCTCATCCGTTCTCGCTGACTCACAGCGTGTTGGAACTTATAGATAGAGAGTATAAGGTGACCGATGTTTTTAGAAAAGTACCCTCGCCCAGCCCACAGCCTGGATCCGGGCATTGAGGCCGCGGGCGCAGTTATGTTGGGCTTGCTGTAGCTAAAGATATTTATATATTTATGTACACGAGGGAAAATGTATCATTAAGCTGAATCAGTTGAAAACTGTCAATAGTTGCAATGGGTCTGGATGTTATAAATTGAAGTTTTACAATATTACCGTTGCACACTTGTGTCTAAAATTAAGATTATGTAGAAATGAGATCGTAAGCGCTTGGAAGCAATTTATTATCTAACAGTTCCAATATGTTGCGCCATATCATTCTGCCGTTTTATGTCTGAGGTAGTGTTTAACATAAATTCAAGGATACCTCTATTTACCTCTCGATATTCATGGTGCGAAGAAAATTGTAGTTTATTAAAACTCTATATTTTTTGTGGAACCCGTCTGTTTTAAGATTTCTACTGTAAAAAAGTGATTTTTGAAATGATATTTGCTTTTGGGCAGTACAGTACCACCCAAAATGATCAACCATTTTAAATCAAATTTTAAATGTGGTAATATTTTGTTTTTGTGGGGAAAACAACAAATTTTACTAAAATGAACCCTCTAAGGACCTAAACATGATGTACTGGTCCCCATATCACCAAAAACATCGTCCTTTTATAAAACACATAATTTCTAAAAATCAGCTTTCTTCATTTTTTTTTTTTTTTTTTTTTTAATAGTGTTAATTAATTATCGAAAGCAATGTGTGTCCAATCGCTGTTGTAAAATAAAATTATTGTTAAGCAATAATGAGCAAAGAAACAAAATTGAACATAGATAAATGGTTTTTGAAAATCCACTTCAATAATATATAATTTACACTCTAGAAACAGGCGAAACAAAACAGTTTTTCAAAAAATATAAATATATTTTTTAATTGCTTTCATCTCCCGTAGTACATTTAAGGAGAAAACAACTTTTTTCCAGTTGTTATATTATATACAATTGGAGTCATCTACTATCTTTGGTTAGTGTTTAGTTTTTTTGGATGAGTGTGTGAAAAAGTTAGTGCAATTTATTTATTTATGTACAGTTTATTTTGATTATAATCACATTTCTTTCTACAAAACGCAATATGTTTTTTGTGACGCTGACATGATTTTTTTCGGTGTAATTTAATTTCAAAATGATTACCCAGAAATTTTCAACTATTCCGAGAGATGGAATTATTTTAAACCACACTTTTTCTTATATTTTGTCACCTATTTAGCACTATTTTGTGGCAATATTTATATAAATAGGCTTATATAAAAATCTTCAAAACAATCATTTAATTACACTTATATTTGGAGCCTATCTAACATACGTCATACATAGGTTTGCAATCAAAAACATTGAAGGAGTAGTATCTACTATACTATTTGTATTCACTTAACCTCCAACTGCAAGCAAAGATCATTTATTTTCCATTAAACATGAAACCGGTTTCCAAGTGTTGATTATTCCAAATTTATCGTCAATAAATCAATCATAGACAAGTAAGGCATTTAATTACGAGTACAACCCAAGTTGTCTTGTGTAAGTGTTAATTTAGTATCTGTTGGTGTTAGCAACCAACTGTATACAGGATTTTAACACTTGAAAAGGATAATAATTAATGATAATAAAAAACAGAAAATGTATTTCTATGTGTAACTAAATATATTTATATTTACATTTTATAAAGCGAATAATAAAAATTTGTCGCTTAATTATCAATTAAAACTGTACATATGAGAATCTGTTTTACAATAAAGTTATGTGATGGGTTAAAACAAATTAATAACGAGTTACTTTGTAGAAATATCGATTTTTAGTCTGCTTAAATGACTTATAACTGTCAACGGGTTTCAATTAATTCTATATGAGGCCATATATTGGCTATATCGCAGGCATTTTACATTTTGTTTACTTTACTTTTACTTTTACAGTCGCTGACTTGGGCCCGGTTACATTGAGCAGTATGTCTTGCTCTTTGTAACAGAGCTCTACAGGAAAAATGGATTGAACAATGGAAAAAATGGTCGTCATCTCCATTCAATACAAGGAAAGCCAAACGATATAGCAACTTACAAAGGAATACCCCGATCAGTTTCCTCGTTTACATCTAAGGCAAGAACTGGGCACATTGTGACTGAGGCATATCTTTTCCGTTTTGTACTGGCTGAATTGCCGGTCTGTTTGGTTTGTCAAGAACAAGAGGAGACTCTCCAGCACAACCTTCTTCAGTGCCCTGGTACGGGGAGTGCTGCCGGGAATATTTTGAGAACCATCCTAGAAAAGGATTGCACCCTTAAGAGGGTACTGACGAACAACATCTTTTGGAGACTGGCCAGAAATGTTTATGAGAGATACCGTGTGGTTGGTATCACCTGATACTAGATACACGCACAAGAAGTAAGATGTAAGTTTTACAGATATACGCAGTATAAAGAACCTAATGTGCTAGGTCAAAAATTTAATTTGTAACTTTCCTTGAGTCCATAAAATGTTGTTTTAATGGTGTCCCTCAGTCCCCTATCGGTCCATCTGGCAATTGTAGTATGTGCAATGGTATATAGCCCAAACGCGTGGATTGATTTTAATCAAATTTGGTATATAGGCATATTTTGCCCACATCTAGGAACTTTTTTTCATATTTTGATAGCTCTAAACTTGGGGGTAGCTGACACATAAAACTCCGATTGTAATCAAATTTTCCTCATTTGTAGGTTCTAGGGACCCAAATAACGTAATTTAGATTTTGCTAAAAATCTGTTTTAGCCATTTGTAGTAAATGTAGTTTCTAATTTTTTACTATTGTTTTTATTTTATCCCCGTTAGTATAATGAAAACTGGAGAGTAGGCAACACACTGAAACAATCAAAACATTATCAATCGGGCGGAAACTGCGTAATTTTTGACACAGCTAGTGGAAGTGGTTTATAATTATTCAAACAAATTGTGACATCCTCAACCAGGTGGTAACATCGGAGGACTTTTGATATCAGTTACGCTGATAATCATACTGTTTGTGACAGATATTTGAGAGAATCCTCTCATTTACATGACACGCGGGAGAAAGATAGTATCAATGCAGAAGAAAGGGACTCTAAAAGTCGTGAATGCCTATCACACCGTGTATGAAGCACTCATTTTATTCATCGCAGGTTGATTTGATGGCGCATCAATAAGATTGGAAGGATAAGGAGATAAGTGAGAATTAAAACTGTAATGCGATAGCAGAAACGACGGAGTGTCTAGAAGAAGAAAAGTGATATGGATTGCTAGGATCATTTGAAACCTGGCCGAATAGCATGGTAGAAGACAAGACAAGGTGAAGCCAACTTTTACTTTCCAGACATCGAATGTTCCGGACATATCTACTCAGAATAGAAAATACTACAAGCACAGCCTGCATGCACTGCAAATGCCCCAAAGACGACACTCTACACTGCGACAAGTGGAGTGAAGAAAATAGAAGAGTGACTGATATCGTCACGCCGAATAACACAGTGAGATGTAGAAAAAGAGGATACATCTTCAATCCTGTTTGTTAGTGTAGCTTGGTTTGTGCAGACGGTCCTGCGATAGAGGATACCCAGAGAGAAGTCATTCATAGTACGGTGTAAAGACCTGTGGCAAAAGAAAGGTCGTGGCTAGAATTTAAAACCAGAGTGCCTAAAACAGGCCACGTATCTACCATGAAGTAATGTGAAAACGGTTCCTTGGAGGATTCTGCACAGAAAATTATGAATTTAGAGTTGTAGTAGGTCTGAAAGTCCCACACGTCTGTTTATTCTAAATGTAAAAAAAATCCTTTTTTCCTGTGAAAATAAAAACAATAAGAAGACAAATTGTATTTGGAAATTAACGATGAATCAAAATTTGGTTTAAAGAATAAAATTTTGTTTAAATATAAAATCTGAATGATAAACATATGGCTCAAGAGTCAGTGTAGTGTGTAGACTTTTCAGTTAGGCGTTACTCAGCTCATCAAGTTCCCGTCACCATAATTCTAGATTTCACAAGCAAAATTCGCTTCTAATTTTAGTTCCCCATGTTCCCATGATGCCGCATTGATGGGTCAACGCCAACCTTTTGAGTCCACGGAGACTGAATCTGGAAGCTCTTATACCCAAGGCATTTGGTAACTATTAGATCAAACGAGATTTTAAACGTAAAATATTAATATCCAGAATAGTATGCCAAACTGGACCCGGTAATAAATTGCAGTTCTTAGATCAATTTTGAAATATCCAGCAAAACTAGTTTTTTACCTGTAATTAATTATATTTCATTTGCGGTTTCGTAATTAAGTTGCTTTAACTTTGGATCCCTAATGAAAGAAAAGTTAGAAGTGAAGATCAAATGACTTAATTTTAGCCAAAACAATAACTTTCAAATTACATTTTGTTAGTATTTTGAATAATCTGTATTGTTTATCCCAGTTACTTCATATACTTTACCAACGTCGTTTCTTCGTGAAATAAAATATATTGAAAAATATGTATTACAATAATATCGTTGAAGCGATAAACAAAATATATTCCAAACACACAACCCTGTATATATTTAGATGTAGAGATAAAGAAATATTTCGAGATTAAAATTGTTAATCAATTAAAGTTAAAAGTTATTCCACATGGCCACTTTTAAGACATGCTTTAAAATTTCCCAAAAGGAATACGAGTGCAATGATGGATTCGTTCCAGATGGCTACACACAATTTACAGGGAACCCTTAGCGTGAGGGTAGGACACGATTATATCGTCGGTTTGTGTTGTAAAAGGGAGGGATGGAAATTGACGAGGACTCAACTCCCCAACCTTCTCCCTCCTCCCCCACCACTTCTTTGCCTCCTGGCAACAGATTGATTTTCGATTGAATTTTCAGCCTCGCTTGGTGTAAATTTGTATTTGTGTGTGTATGTACATCATTCAATATAGGCTCATCGGGATGCAAACTTAATTATATCACGTGATAGCCTGCATTGGTTATAAAGTACATTGCATAAGTTTATTCTTATTTACATTCTTGAATTGACTATTTGAATTTTTATACATTTAAAACATAAGCCGTTTTTTCTCTTAACTCGCCCTCTAGATCAAGTTCGATTATTTTAACAAAATAAAGTTCCCTATCTACAGATGTGTCATCACCATTCTTTAGTTTTTACTTCCTCAACTAATACGCAGTATGGAGAAGGTTATTTGACGGTTCAAATATTGATATTGAGTTTTTCCTGGTACGTCTGTTTTGAGTTTCTTTGTAGGCAAAACAATGATCTCTCTGTCGTCTATGTAGTACATTATAACAAAAACAAGACAACCGATTTTGATCAGATATTAGTATTATTTTTTTATTATAAGACACTAATTTTGTTTTAATTTCTCACATATTATAGCGAAAGTTATGTGATGGGTAAAACAATCTCGTGAGTACAAAAAAAATCTGGGTGTGTGCTTATGACCACAGGATAGAATGAAAACTTCTAATTTTTCAATTTTAATATATAGTTATAACTAGGATACATATTATATCCATTTATGTATAGGATTAGTGCGGATTAGTTCGGTAAATGAAAAACAAGATGATATTAATATTGTCATATAAAATTAGTTTTCTTATTTCTGTACTCATAAAGTGATATTAGTTGCAAGATATACATGAATTAATTATATTCTAAGAATGAAACAATAGTTTTATGGAATCTGAAATATGTTATAAATACTTAAGATTCAAATTTATTTAAATATAAAAAAAACTCTGTTAAGCGCTGTTCCGTACTTTGTCGTGCTCTCATTTGGATCATTTGACATAATTAAATTGAATATTGATTTAAAAAAATCAACTAAAGGTTTTGATATGTCTTTCGAAAAAATCCACCTTTAAATTTCCATTCAAAATCATAAGTCCTTCAAATTATTGGACAAATGCGAGAAGTTACCTTCATACAGATTTTATCAATGTGTAAAAAATGTAAATAAATAATAGTAATATTTAAATAAAGAAAAAGAAAAGGAAATTTCTCGGAAAAAAGTATGCATGAAGTTTTCACTTAAAAAACTATTGCACGTATTATTTATTACTGCGAGAAATTTAATAATATCATTATTAACTTATACTAATTGATGTATAATTAGTTCATATTATTGGAGAAATGCGAGAAGTTATCTTGATACGAAATAAATGTTTCACTATTAGTAAAATGCAGCACACTTTGTAAACACTTTAAATATTACACTGATCATGTACAATAACATTGGAACGATGCACTTCTGTCGGACAGTAAACGTGGCTGATGACGACATGAGCCGAGTATAAACGATTCAGTGCGTCACCGACCCGAGCGCGCTTAATGTCGAGTGGAACCGAGTAAACCCGATTCAGCGTAACCGACCCGAGCGTGACAGTTCACGTAGGTTCACTCCTCAGCAAAAACGCGCCAAACGAAGTTTTCACTTCAAAAAGTGTTTTAAATTAAATCCGGCGTCTCCCTAGTGCCAAACTGATTTTTGTCGAATTTGATATGTAGGCATATAGCCTAAGTTTTTTTTATTATTTTTTTATTTTGGGCGTGGGGATAACTGAAAATTGGGATAGCTGCTATGAGACCAAAACTCAATATTACGATCTGAACATTTAGATTAAATTTTAGTAACTATAAACTTTTATGAACTCAAAGAAATAATTCAATCCTTCTGCCCAAAACGTCTGTTAATGAGTTATCGATAGAATAAACGTCGTCCGTGTAGCTGAACACTTAATTTATCCAAATCGACTTTAGCTATGACGACCTGACATGAAGAATTCAGGATTTATTGGTAAAAACTAAAATGAACTTTTGTCTTGATATTAAAAACAAATTTCAATCGAATATGATTTTTGTTTATGCCACAACCATAATAAGCTGGTATGAGAGAACATGGAGAATTGAATTCTGCAAATATGTATCTAACTTAATGTGTTATAAGTTATAATAACACACCAGATATGAACAAAAAACTAGTGGTCACTTTTTTGATATTTTTCATTTCATTTTTCTAAATTACAGTAGGGTTTTCTGTAGGCCTATGTTAATTTTTGTGGCTGCTATTGGGCTTACGTACAGACTAGCAGCACGTCGAAAATAAATATTTCTGTTTCATTAAATGTGAAAATCGGTCAAAACTTGGCGATCGAAATTTGTTATGATTATAAAACTTACCCTATAGGCTACTTCGTTTACTGGGTAAGTAAAAAGGGGGCCAAAAATTTCATAAAGTTTCTAACTAAAACCAGATCCTCCGTAGGTATCGTAGAAGCTGGTATGAGAACAAAACTAAAACTGTTGATTATATCACAATTGTTGTAACGATTTGTTCTACAATTTAGACTCCAACTGCTGAAATAAAACGTATTGGTTGCCATCTTCGCACTAATTGCAGTTCGGGATTTATTAATTTAACAGGAGTGCCGTCATGACCTTCAAATATTCGAAAATTGGCGCGAGCGATTAAATTAAATTTTTTATGAAATCTGAAGATTTCAAACATAAATTAAAATGCCAAATCACTAGTTTTGAATAGTTTGTATAAAACTAAACCAATGGGGATTAGGTTTGCTGTATATTACAAATTTATCACTAACCGTAATTTTAATTTACAAACATGCATTGAAGTGCATTTGATTTACAAAAATTTGATCGAAATATCTTGAGTCTATTTTGTGATATTAATGTTTTTACGACGGCTCCTACGGTTCATGTTGTCTTTTTACTGATCACTCGTGAATTTTATTTTATTTTATTTGAAAACATTGTAACAAATTTTAATCCAATTCTTTAAACGAATTTTTATAATAATCGAAAATTTATACTAATGGCAGCTTCTTCAAAAAAAAAAATCACAAAATACCTCCAGATGTAGGCAAAATACGTCGACATACCAAAATAGTTTAATCTGCACTTCACAAATTGATATAATTCCCAAAGCCCCTATCTTAAAATAGGTTTTCGTGGTGATCTTAAAATGAACATTTCCACTAAACATGTAGTTTTTTTACCCATCCCATAACCTTCTCAATACTATGTAATATACAGGGACTAATAAATAAGGAATACATTGAAAATATGGAAAATGGCTAACCTAAAACGTTGATATTCAGTATACGTCCATAGCAGAGTAGTAGGCCTACCTTTTAGTTTTGCTGGTTTTCAATACTTCCGGCCATGTTGGATTCGTCATATTTATTTAAATTTAGTATATTTTTTAAAAGGTTGTGTGATACATTATTTTACTACTTTTTTTTCTAAGGTCAATGGTAAAATAATTTTTTCTATAGCCTATTCGTTTTTTTACTTTAGGATACGCTATTCACAAAAAACCACAGTATATTTTGTGAATGTTGTATGATTAAATTTGGCATTTAAAACGTATAGAAGACATGAAAATAATATTTTAAATCCCACAGTAAAAGTGTTTAGGTTTAGTTTCTAACTGTAGTGTACAAGTTGTTTAATAGTTATTTTTGTTAATAATTGCTAAAATAAATTTCCTTATTAACTGCAAAGTATGTTTTACTAATATTTAAACAATGAAACTTTAATAAAACAAAATTTACAATATATACTACTATGATTTTTCGTGAATAATGTAAAATCAAGAAAAGTACGGTATATTGAAAATAGGGCTTCAAATCTCAGAATAAAAAAAGATTTGTAAAATCATGTATCACATGACCATATTGCTTATTTAAAAATGTTACTAAATTCCAATATGGCTGGCAGTATTTAAAACCAGCAAAACTAAATAGCACTAATAATATTATTAAGAATATATAAAGAATATCAACTTTTATGTTTAGCCATTTTTCATATTTTCAATGCTTTCCTTACTTTATGGACACTCTGTATATGCGAAAGAAAAAACACATTTTTCTTAATACTTATAAAATAAACCTATAAAATCGTATAGAACTTAATTATGTAGCTTTGTTAATTTAAAGCCAAAAAATAGCATTGTCCTACATATCAACCGAACAAATAGGCAAAATTGGATATAAAGAGAAAAAATGTTTGAATACAAACAAATCTGTGACGAAATCTGTAAACTATGTCCCCAATTTCTGGATGTTTTAGCTGACAAATTGTGGATTTGTTTTTGCTCGTCTTCTATACTTTAAGCACTTGAATTCATTAACCATATGAACGAAATATTTTTTAATAAAGTTTTTACAGTTCGGTAAACAATTAAATGACCAAATAACTAATTCCAACTTGCAGTTAAAACGATAAAAACTATCAAAATCACTTTCAAAATTGAGGTTCAATTCGTAATTGATCTATTTAGGGAAACACTTTTAACAGTCAGTGCTATGAAACCGGATGTCGATATTTTCTGGTTCATTAACTTTTCCGCCCTGTACACTTACCAGCAGGCCTGCGTAACAAACTCCAGTCAGACTGACAAACGCACAAACTTTCCCAAACTTACCACACTCGAGTGCTGGTAAGTTATGAGGTCACAGTCACCAGATATGCTCTCACGTCATTTGTTTCTATCTCAAAAACATCGATTTATTTCTGCATTAAATAATTAGCCTACATTTCACTTCTTAAGTAAATTTCAGAATGGTTTATTAAAGGTTATACAGATTCAACAGCCATCTTTGATTCTATGTTCAAAAGAAATCCAAAATCAAATCATTTTAACTTTATTTTTTACAATTTACAGGCTAGGTGTTTTCATGGGTGTTACAGACATGTCTTTAAAAAAATTTAATAAATATGTAAAAAATAAAAAATACTAAGTGTAGGCCTAATATATCATTTTACTCAAAAAAGTCTAAATAACATGTTCATGTAATAATAATAATATTACATCTTGTTTATGATTAGTTCCACTTGACATTATTTGAAAATAGCTTTTATCATTTTCTTTCATAAAACTTCTAAGTTACATAACTTGGGTAAATTTGAGTTTTTTCAAAATGTAAAATATATAAACAGTGGATTTTAAAATTACAAGAAATAATTTTTCTTATCATTTAAAAATTTGTTGTATCTGAATGAATATAAAAAAATTTAAAAACACTTGGCTTGATACCTTCTCAGATTAATCTAATAATTTATCACAGAAATTACCACACATATTTTATTGAAACTCAGCTCACATATCTATAGCGAACGGCAGAGTAAATACGGTTTCAAAAATAAAATCAACCTATTACCAAAGTGGAATCGTTTAAATGGGTATTCATCAAATTATTCTTACATGAACTTAACTATATCTAGGGTGCTTTAAATGATAAACTTTGCTCCTCTTTGGAAGTTTAAACAATCTGACTACTCTTTATATGTTATTACAATTTATTGATGATAGATCAAGTTTTAAAAATGAACGGGAAATATTTTGTAATTCTTTGAAACGGGAAAAGATTTAGTTTTTTGATCAGGAAAATACGATCTGTTGTAAGATTTATAAAACAAATCAAATTAATTTTTTTTTTAATTTTTGTTGTAATTTACCCTCGTTACCCTCAATCTACCATTCAAAACACGGGTTGTATTCATTTCAGAGCAACCGCGTCCATAACTTGGAAACGTGCTGTACAGTGTTATGTACCAGTTAGTTTAAAACAGAAAATAAAAGAAAACAAAAATAAAATAAAAGAAAACAAAAATAAAATAAAACAAATCAAAATAAAACAAAACAAAAATAAAATAAAATAAAACAAAACAAAACAAAATAAAACAAAAATAAAATAAAACAAAACAAAACAAAACAAATAATAACTAAAATAAAATAAAATAAAACAAAATAAAACAAAACAAAAATAAAATAACAAAATGAAATAAAATAGATCAAAAATAAAATAAAACAAAATAAAACAAAATAAAAAAACAAAAATAAAAAAAGAAATGAAATAAAATAAAACAAAAATAAAATAAAACAAAATAAAAAACAAAAATAAAATAAAATAAAACAAAATGAAATAAAATAGAACAAAAATAAAATAAAACAAAATTAAATTAAATTTAACAAAAATAAAAGAAAACAAAACAAATATAAAATAAAACCAAACAAAAATAAAATAAAACAAAAATAAAATAAAACAAAACAAAATAAAAAAAACAAAAATAAAACAAAAAATAAAACAAAACAAAATGAAATAATGTTAAACAAAAATAAAATAAAATAAAACAAAATAAAATAAAATAATAAAAACTTCAACTTCAGTCTAGTTGTTGAGAGACATTTGGACGTAACTCCGTAACTAACTCATGTACACAAGAAATTCCAAAAGATTAATCAAGTACAAAACTAAATCTAAAACGTATAAATTTTATATACACACACACACACATATATATATATATATATATATATATATATATATATATATATATATAATCTAAAAATCGGATAGTAAACAATCTAATTTACCGTATTCAAATCTATCATGCACTATATGCACAAATGAAGAAGCAATATGTCTATTTCATTAGCCGCTTTAGACATATTGATTAGTTTTGCTGGATTTGTATTCTTTCTTTGTTGGTTTGTTCGAGGCCAAAGTATAGTGATCTTGAAACGCAATTTCAATTCCAAGGTAGTTGATGGTCAAGGTCTGTTACTACAAGCTTTAAATTAATTGTCCAATTCACCTAGGCCTAGCCTAGCCCTGAAGTTATACACAGTGAACCGGAAAAATATCATTAAAATTAGTTGGAAATTTGTACAAGATGAATATACATCAGCAGGACGACGTTTCAGTGACTAAGTCGTCATCTTCAGTTGTTATATGTATACAAACTTTGTGCAACTCGTCAAATGTTAATTTTGTCTCTGGCCATAGAGATTACTTATTAAATATTGTAATATAAAAATGATGTAAGGGTTATGAAGCTGACATTTGGCATTTATTACCCGGTACATAGTAAATAAGGTTTAATACAGAATGTTTCAGAACCAATTTTAGGCGATTGTTCCTGGTGTTGAAGTAAACACCATTCATTTATTTGAAAAAAAAAACCATTTCTGTCTGTCGGCCGTTTTATGTTTTGAACAAAAAACATTATAATTTTGGAAATAAATTAGATATAACTTCAAATTTGTAATGCATATTTTTATGTGACCTTTTATCAATGTACCAAAAATCATGACATTTTTGTTTTAAATTTTTAACGTCAAAACCGTTAAATTTATGAAGCATTATAAGAGACAAAATGTTTCCCTTTTGAATGACAAACAAAATGGTTTTTGTATTTTTACTGTACCCTAAAAGATAACCGAGTTATTGTAAAAAAAGTGAAAACAAAATTTCTTGGCAATTGTCTACAATACCCACACAAAATGATCGTAAAACCAAAATATTTTTGGATTATGATGCTGTTTAATATTAATAATAAAATCCATTGTTGATCCCAACTTTCAAGGTAATATTGTCTGGTGAGGCAACCTTTACCAGGAACGGGATATTCTAATCCCGAAATAGCCACATATGTGCTCTGAATAATCCCCATGAAATCGCCATGTGTGACCACCAGCACAAATTTGCCGTCAATGTTTGGGCTGGAATCTTCTGTAACCAAGTAATTGGGTCCTATATTCTGCCAAATCGGTTTAATTCGTCTACGTATTTTGTTATAAATTAGAGCTAGTAAAGGGATTCCAGCATGATAGCCCAATGGCTCATTTTAAAAATATTGTAAGGGGTCACTTCGATGTGGTTGTAGATCGGGCGTTGTAGATCCATCTTATGGCCTCCTCGTTCCCATGATCTCAACGCTCTGGACTTTTTCTTTTGGAGTCAGATGGAAGAGTTAGTGTACAACACGCTTGTAGATGCTAGAATTATTGCTGTCGTGGCTGCAACTATACAAGATGTTGCAGTGTGTTTTGAACGAGTAAAAGAGGACATGATTAAAAGGTGCAAGTCGTGAGACTAAATGGGTACACATAAATTTGGACCTGATATTTAATTTATTTCCAAAAATTGTTTTTTGTACAAAACACAAAATGGCTGACAAACAGGCCACTAAGATTGTTTCAAATAAACGAAAGGTCGTTTTGTGTTTAGTTCAATCCGCTAAATATCCGACAAGAGTCGTGAAATACCCTGTATATAAAAGACAATTATATTCTTAAAGTAATTGGCAAAAACAAATTTGAAAGTACAAAAGTTATTCAAATTATTTCAAAATACCATTCTTTCATAAATAATCTTACACCATTCGATTTTTCAAATATTTATTACATTCTCACGTATAATCAGTTGAGAGAAAACTTAGTGATGGGTCAAAAATCAGGTGAATTTAAAATAAGTGATTTTTGGGATGAAGTCTATCTATCTCTTGTCGTCTGAGCGGTTCTCTTAGCACAAACGTGTGAACAGATTTTGATCAAATTTGTTTTGTAGATATATTTTTCAAACATCTCTAAACTTCTTTTATTCTGATTGGCCACTTTGTGGGTCAGATGGATAGAATGTTTAAATAACTAATTAAATATTCGGAAATTGTTCTACATACAATAACTTAAAAAGAAACAAAGTCAAATTGAACAAAACCCAAAGTGTGTTTTATCGTTTGCCAAAGTGTTTTCCTTTACAATTCCTAATATAAAATACGACCCGTAATATAAAAAGCGACGAAACTGTTGTTTTCGTCTGCGAATGTATTTGAAATGTATTTTTCTTTCTAACATTGAAATATTCGAAGCAATGCAATTCTATTTGTGTAAGAGGTACGCAATATACATCTATACTTGTTTACGATATCAATATCTCGAATAGCACGATCGAATGAAAAACAAGAACTAGTCTTGCATTACGTACAGTTGACTGCATTTTCCTTTGAATTCCAAATAACTTAAATAAATTTACCGACGTTATCATTTCCGACTTTTTATAAATGTAACTAAGTCGTGAAAGCTTTCTAAAATGGTAATTTCTTGTGTACACTATCTAGACCGGAAGTAAGTAAATGTAATCAAAAATAAATACGGCAAAACTAAAAACATCCTGCTTAAATATTGTTAGCATTGAATTTTATATTTGTTGAGTAGTGGATTGTCGAATTGAAAATAAGATTTTGAGATATTTTACATTTATGGACACTTAGCAAAAAAAAAAAACGACGATTCATCCCTACGGGTGCTCCATACCAGAACAAAAATATCCATCCATAAGTTTCAATCTTACCACATTCCTATCGAAATAAACGGAGATGTTCATAAACATTAAAACTATCAAAATTTAAATTGTCAGTAATATCCAATGACAGTTGGTATAATGAATTAGTGAACAAGACAAAATATATGAAAGTGACAAACCATCCAGTGACAAAAGTCGGAAGATTTTTTAAATATTGTTGTATTTACGTATCTCTGTTGTGTAGTATTGACCTAATGCAGACATTATGAGTAGAATTGTTGTAGAAAACAGTTGCTGGCATCAAAAATATTACTTAAGCAAAGGAGAATAAAAATAAAATAAGACTGTCGTAAGACCTATAGTGGTGTGGCAGTGAATTTTGGGCATTAACTAAGAAACAAGAAGATATGCTTAATGTATTTTAGAGGCGGGTGGTTATGCGTAAGAATTCTGTACCCGCGCAAAATGAGGATAACAAGTGAAAGATACGTACAAATACGGAGATAAACCACTCCAACATAATAGTGAGCTTTATTCAATCCCTATAAACTGGCAACCAAAGACGGTGGAAACCCGTCAGTAGGCCCTGAGCCAGTTATTGGTATCTCAAGAAGGTATGGTAAGGAAAAATAAGGACATATGTTCGATCTGAACATTCTCGTAGATGGAGATAGTGAGGGATCAGAGACAAACATATGAGTTCGAACGGAGATAAGCAAAATATTTCGATAAAAGAGATGAGTATATGATTTCGTTGATGGTCTGAATAATCATCTTAGCAACTGACAGGTCACAAGTGAAGTTGGTGCTTGGTTTTCTGACTGTGCATATATAGGTCCCTAAAATATATCTTCAGCTTATGAGGTTGGTGAATGATCAACATTGACAAAGGTTTGGGGATAATATGTAGTCATCCTTTTATATTATCTGTGAGTGCGACTCTCCTAAAATCGCGGTAACAGCAGTGTTTAGGTCAATGTTATCCTGTCACTAGCTAGCTGATGAAGAGCAGTTCTTCAATGTTTTCAATAAAATCTGTTTCACTTTAAATCCCAGAAGATTAAGTAGATCGGTAACCTTCAAGAAATGTCAGAAGTATGAAAACCCACAGACAGCGAAAGAGTTGAAAGGATGGTGTGAACAGAGGGTGATGCAGAGATATCTGGGAAGGATTGGGGTGAGGTACTGGAGAGCTGTTGCTGCTAACAAACGTACATTGTGTTAACTCTTGCAGGAGGCCAAGGTTCATAGAGGATTGCAATGCCGAAAGTAATAAAAAAAGAGAAGTAGTGTTTTCCTTCAATAGAATGTTGTTTAGAATGTCTGATATCTCTATTGCAATATCAAATGAAAAACAAGAACTAGTTTTTAAAACGGCTGCATTTTTTTCTTTGAATTATAAATAACTTCTATAAATTTATCTACTAGTTTTACCAATAAATTTGTTCCACCATTTCTGCTCAAGTTTGTTTTTCCACAACTATAATTACCACTGAGATATACGACAGTAGATATAAGAGTAATCGCTAAGAACAGAATGTTCCTGAATAACCATATTACCTATAAATTAAAATAAAATAAAACGTAGACGCAATATCAGTCACAACTAATTATGGTCTGATATTGTGGGAATTGGCCATGTATATTCATAGACAGCTGTATTTTAATCAGAACAAATGATTTACGCAGATACAATTTTTCTGATTACAAAGCGTCCTCACTAAGAGTCCTCAAGTATGTCTGAGCGTTTCGAAGCACGTTAAGACTCATTGATCGCGTCCTTCTCCTCTTCAACCGCTTGATCTCGATCCTTCCCACTGCAACTCAACAGTTTTCTAGTGCCCACTTGAAGACTTCTATTGTTTTTTGACGTTCAATGAATCTGACATGATTTTTTTTACAACCAGTAATCAGAAGACTGATGCTTAAGTAGTTAGGACAAATTTTTAAAACATTTATTTTAGTCACAGTTGAAGACTGACAAATTTCGGAACATTATCTTAATTATTTAAATTTTTTTATCAAGTGTAAAATTCATTGATTTTGTAGAAGAGAATTAATTGTGACTCACCATTTAATTGTCGTAAAATATTTTAACTACAGTACTCTCATCATACGATCACTATTTAATGGTGCACAATATCAGGATAAAAATGGTCCGTTCAGCAGTCTAAAATATTAACCCCTATTTTTGAAATCTATAGATAAAACTTTGTACTTGGTGCAAATTTATTCATAAGGACCCAAACTATCATTTGTTTGTCTTAGTTACTGATATTTAGTGAAGGAAACACTACTTTAAGCAAAAGTAGTTGAAAACCGTCGTCGAAGCAATGTTTTAAAATGATTGCCTTATTTGTTCGTTTCAATTTTCTGTTTTTTTTTTTTTTTTTTTTTTTGATTACTAGTTTTGATAGAGTACCATCATCATCAGGTTCTCACTAAAGTTTTTAAGAATGAATATACAATAAGTAAAATTAATTTCTATTCAATATGATTGATGTCAAAAACGAACACATGTTATTTAATATGATAAAAAGTGAATACACATCATACACACAGTTATAAACATAACCAATAACTGTATTAATTAAACATAAATTTAATATATTTTGATATTTTTACAAGTGTTGCTCATTTCTAACTGAATAATCCTAATGAAAAAATTAATTTCTTGAGCGGAGTGTATAAAATTGTGCCAATAATGTAAATTAATGTAGCAGCATTTTGGCCGTCTTTTCGGTTAGGTTTGTCGTGTGAAACTTTTATTTTGCCAATTTTCATCTGAAAAGACTTTAAAAGGTTAACGACTTTAAAATTTAGATTTTCACCCATTGCGCCCCCTCCCCCTCCCCCAAATGGGCACACATTTGATCTGTTTAGAAACATAGTTAATATAACTCGAAAAATATCCTGAAAGGGTCATGTTTTTATTTCAAACTGTTAAAAACTTGTTAACTCGTCTGGAAACATTCCTGACACCCGTTATATTTAATAAATTGTATACACAAGTTTTCGAATTATTAACTACTGTTCTGAGTATTGACCATATTTTTATCGTAAGGTAAAATGTTTTTACCGTTAAGTAAAAAAAAAAAAAAATTCCTTCATAGTTATTTATACTAACAAATAAGCTAACTTATCTTACGATTTTAATTACTTTGGATCATTTCAGCTGATGTCACAATCTATATCGAACAGATGTCTACCAATAGCCTCAACATCTTAGCAGCTGATATTCCAGTCCTACTCTGAACATCTAAAGTTAACATCTTTGACTAAATTCACACTGCTTTGACACTTTGTCTTATCAGATTCAAAGCTGCCAAACTCTGTGACACATATGATAAGATGACATGTCAGAGATAAGAGTTCCTTTTCTATATATAGTTAGGCTTTAGTTTATATCAATTAAAATACAGGATGTTGTAAAATTACCTGACGCAATGATCCCTTTTGAAGGAATAAAAACAAAAATTGTTTAGTAACATAGCTTGATTTAAGGAACAAATTTGTCACGTGAAATTTAACGTTTCACAATGAGGAGGGAAGGAAGGGAGGGATAAAGAGTCAAAATTTATAAACCTAAGACTATATTTTCAGTTGCTGTTTTTGCATACTTGGTTTCCAATATTTTCATCAAAAATGAAAATGTTGAAAACAAAAACTTGATCATTATATTTAGATTGGATGTATTTAGATTTCATACTCCTTGGGTGGTCAAGTTGTGTACTAAAATGCCCAAAATTTGAAATTTTATTTTTAAACGACGTCAATATTTCACATAAATTTTATAAGAAAGCCGTCTATCATTACATTTCTTTCTTAGTCTACATCAAGCAAAAGAATAGTACGGGAAATGGAGAAGTGCGTATCCCCTCTCCATCCACCACTGGTGTTACGTCCGAATTTTTTTATTGAAGGTCAAAGAATAACAATGTTATCTATAAAATTATACACAAATATTTTTTTGATAATTGACTACAATATCCAGAAGTTTATGATGATAGTTATTTCTTACTATCATTGGATGCATACGTGTTACATATTTTGGATAACATAAGAATTAGAATAAGGGAAGTCAATTACAAAAGAAATTTATTTATCTTTATCAAATCTCAGTTATCCTTTGCTCTAGAATCAAACGAATATTATCTTGCTCGAAACCAAAAATTTCTAAACAAAAAAAAACCTTGTTTTATTATTACTTAAAAGATGATATCTTATCTTGATAATTAGAAGTTGTGAATGAAATGACAGGTAAAAAGTACAGGAGGGTGACGGAGAAGAATGGGTTAGAGGAGCTCGATAATGCGCACTGGCTTGTTCTTTCGTTGATGGTAAATCTATAGTTTAATGAAGTTTACATTGTTTTCTACTTTAATGAAGGTATTCAATGAGAAACGATACGATGCAATTTTATAAAATCTAAACAAAAATGTGGGCCACGAGTTATTTTCCTTAATAACAGGAAAAAAGGCAATGTTACCAGATGTTTGATGACACATGTAAAACTTAGAATGACGAACATAACTTAAGATTTACGAGATGGATTTCATTAATCTTGAAAAGAATATTGGGACTTTTTGCAAGAAGCTAGTTTGATCATAAAAATTGTCATACGTATATAGGATAACTGAAAAGCCTCCTCCCCTTCATATTATCCCCCAATTTTCATCATATCTATATGAAACCAAAACTAGTTTAAATAATATGTTCCACTTTTTTTCTTGCTTTCTAATATTTGAGTCAATTTTTTTTTAATGGTAATATGATTTTTTTTGTTATTGTGTGTACATGATTAAAGATTATTTTCAACGTTTACTTGATTCCTGTAGTTGGGCATCGTTAGATGCTGGAAGTGATTCCTGTAGTTGGGCATCGTTAGATGCTGGAAGTGATTCCTGTAGTTGGGCATCGTTAGATGCTGGAAGTGATTCCTGTATTTGGGCATCGTTAGATGCTGGAAGTGATTCCTGTAGTTGGGCATCATTAGATGCTGGAAGTGATTACTGTAGTTGGGCATCATTAGATGCTGGAAGTGATTCCTGTAGTTGGGCATCATTAGATGCTGGAAGTGATTCCTGTAGTTGGGCATCGTTAGATGCTGGAAGTGATTCCTGTAGTTGGGCATCATTAGATGCTGGAAGTGATTCCTGTAGTTGGGCATCGTTAGATGCTGGAAGTGATTCCTGTAGTTGGGCATCATTAGATGCTGGAAGTGATTCCTGTAGTTGGGCATCGTTAGATGCTGGAAGTGATTCCTGTAGTTGGGCATTGTTAGATGCTGGAAGTGATTCCTGTAGTTGGGCATCATTAGATGCTGGAAGTGATTCCTGTAGTTGGGCATCGTTAGATGCTGGAAGTGATTCCTGTAGTTGGGCATCATTAGGTGCTGGAAGTGATTCCTGTAGTTGGGCATCATTAGATACTAATTTTAAAACTACGAAACGAGCTATTTGTGGAAAGTTATACAACGTAGGGGTAAACAATTATCCTCATGAACACGTTTATTAAAATCTTGAAATTGTCATTTCTAACAATACTGACCGTACATATCTGATGATATATTATAAAACAGCTTAGATACCTAACTTCGGACTACAATTGTAACACTTAGCGCGTTTACTAACACACATATAGCCTAAAGAGAATTCATAAAACATTTTGCCAAATTTTAAATAATGTTTTGTACAATAAAAATAAGTTTTTCCAAACCTAACAGTTAAAATGGCCCCGATTTAAAATGTTTAAAGATAATAATGTCTCTGTAATCAAAGAAACAAAAACATTTTAAATTGGCGTTATTTTGGAAGCGTTTTGTGAAAAATTGTAAATTTTTGAAAAACTACAAACTGTTGGTATAAAATGTATTAAAATTTGGTTTCGATATCTCCATTCGTTCTGGGGTTTTATCTTGTTATTGAAAAAAAGACAAAATGGCGGACAGACTAAAAAGTAAGTTTTTATTACTTTTATATCCTTTTTTTTCTGTTGACGTCCCCTACCACATCCCTGTAAAATATTATTTGCCAAAATTATGCTAAACTATTTAAATGTGTAAGATCGATGAACATTTCCTTATAAAGGACGTTCGCAATTTACGAGATTCATAAAACCTATGCATCCGTCAAGTTGTTTCTTAAATTTCGTTAAAAGTTTAAAATTTGAAAATCAAGCATATTCCTGTTTTAAATACATGTACGACAATTCATGTCAACGTATTGAATGAAACACTATTAAGACGTGTCGAAATAATTGGATCGGTTCCCTAGAAACAATCCAGATGCCGTATATGGCCGAGTAGCCACCATGCGATGCTCTTGGATTGGCCAATTTATTTCATTGTCCGTGACGTTTCGATTTATTTACCAATTAACTTTGTCAGGAGCTTTTTGTACGTACATTTAAATCTTCAATTTTTTGTTACGATTGAGAAATACATAAGTAAGTTAACTTGTCAGCGATTTGTGTCAACCGAAGATAAAGACAAAAGAAATAAAAACGTCTTGCAATGCACTGATTGTCTGTTCTCGTTTCTACAAAATGCGATTTTTATTTTCGAATTTTTATTTTAGTAAAGAGAAAGAGTGAACAAAATATTCCTTTGGGTTTCTTCGACTTTTAAAATGTGAGGTTTTTGTAAAGAATGTGTCTCGACTCGGCTCTACCGTATTTGTAAAATAAAACTTTAACACAAATTCTCATAAATTGTACGTTTATTTATTCAAACTCGTTTCAACGACAAAGTCGCCATCTTAAGTAATACACAAGCTACAATGACTAAACTATAATTACTGAAGATGTAGACTTGGTCGATGAAACGCGTTTATATAAATAAATGTTCGATTTATGATCGCGTTTTATTCTATCAAGTATACTATGCTACAAGTTGAGCTCGATCTTTATTTACTCAATCATATTTGTTTGTTTGTTTTCAGATTTGTGATTATATCATAACTCAAAGTTTCGTGTTACTTGAAATTTGTTTATTGCTTTCTTAAAAATCGTTTATATATATTTTTAATAAATTTGACTAAAACAAATTTTTTCAACGACGAAATCTCCCCAAAATTTCGAAGTCGATAGAAATATTTCAAAAATATTCAAGCGTCGAAACGGATGTAACGTTCATATTAATATTTACAGGTTACGTTGGTGTACCTGCTAACACACAAATCATTTTGTATTACATTATTCGCCGAACCTATGAGCGAATTACTAATACAGATATTGTAACTATTGATTTTTATCACCCACATGAAACCATGAAATATCTACCTATCCCATAGGTTTGGTTTTATTAAAAGTAGCCTATTAGACAACTTCGTAGACCAAACAAATCGATTAAAAATCTGTGAATTTCAAAATGAGTTTCGATTTTAAAATTACATTGACGAATTTTTGATGACGTTACCCAGACGTGTTTCTTACAGTAAAAAAAAAGAAGAAAAAAAGAGTCACGAAATTGAAAGTTTCGTTAACTCTTTGTAATTCGCAACCTTATTTGAAATAACTCTATTCAAAGACCGGTTTCAACAATTAAAATTATCATTATTACGTCAGTCCAATTACTTCATATGCAGAATTGTTTATGAGTTTTTGTGTGTATTGTCTTTTTTGTAATTGGACTAATCTGATGATGACAATTTTAATTTTCATTGAATAGAACTATTTTAAATAAAGATTGTGACGGACCAAAAATGGCAATAAAAACTTTTTATTTCTTACACAATCCTTTTGTCTAGAAATATAAAAATGTTTAAATTAATATAAAATAAAAATAATGTTGAAAACAAAACTACAAAAAATTATAGCTTTAATAATTTGAATTTTATTTGGGTTTTAGTCACTTTTAACATGTTAACTATTTTTACAAGACGTCAATTACGATTAAAAAATGGTCGAAAAGTTTCAAAATGGTCACGACTCATTCTCTCACTTATCTATACAAATTCTAAACTACTTCCACATGAGCTAGATATTTGAAATTTAGCAAACTTATGCTTTTAGGCTGTTACCAACGGAAAAATTACAAAAATTGAATTATTTTATTTTTTAACCCCGAAAAAATAAAAATGGGGGACGCAACTTTAAAGTAGACCTTTTTTGGAAGTCTGATGTGGCTAAACGGCAAGACCTATTTAAAAAAACGGATTTCACTGGCAAGTACAGATATGGCGAGATCTACAAGTTTTCTTCTATAACTTTTT
Organism: Aphrophora alni; assembly: GCA_963513935.1. Taxonomy (NCBI): domain Eukaryota; kingdom Metazoa; phylum Arthropoda; class Insecta; order Hemiptera; family Aphrophoridae; genus Aphrophora; species Aphrophora alni. The sequence continues at coordinate 101,761,348 of OY740770.1, read as the reverse complement.
CGTATCTCTATCGGTTTATTCGATAGAGCTACATTTTTTTGATTTTAGGTCAATTTTGTACATTTCTAACAAATTATTTAATCTTTTAACAAACTTATAGGGTAGATAATATCATCACATTTGGCACTCTTATGGTAGTTAGTTGTTCCAATATGTCTGCTAAATTTGATGATTCTAGATGTCCTATAAATGTGTCAAAAAAATTGCATAATATGTGGAAATTAAGTTTTGATTTACAACTTTGATTCAATGACTGTCAAAACTCCCCTGTTTGTCAAACAAGCGAAGCTAGTGGCTCATAGTTATGCAACTTGCGATCTGTAAGGTACAAACAAACAACTTAACAAAAAAAACAGTAAAACTTTATCTCATCCTATTATATCAGCGGACCAGCTGTATAACGAGTATTTTGAAATATCTTTGAACAGCAGCCATTTGTAAATCTATAATAGGTGGATACTGATAAATAACAAAATAAAAAACTAATAATTAAATATTTTTCATAAAATTAAAATTGATGACAAAAATGTTGAGCGGTATAAATCTTTTGGTCGATAGTAGATACAGTACCAAAATTGTTTATCGATACCTACACTCATAAACAAAATGTTAAATTGACTTAATGAATGTAAATCTAAATCTTATGCTATTTCTAAATGGAATTTGAATATATTTCTACAAGTAAGCGGCCTGATATGATCTTCGATTTTAAAAGATCAGAGAGTGTGTGACCCAACCAAGCTCTCAGGCCAGGAAACTATAAAACACTTAATTTTATTTATACAGAAACTCTGTGAGAAAATTGTGTGGATTTGTCAAGGTCTAAAGAATAGTATAGTTTTTCGTCAATATGTAATATTACAGGCTTTAATCCGAGTATAAATTTATGTTTTATATTATAGTCAGATAATTTTCATAGTGGAAATACTTAAGTAGTCTAAGGCCAATGTCAAACGCGTTGTTTGTCGCCACGATAGATGTTTGTCAGAGTTAGAATGTCTACCAAAAATATTTTTGTGGCTAAATTTCAACTAATGACGATTAAACTTTGGTTTAAATAGTTATTAGTGTTTAGCTTCAACGATACGAAAAGATTTATTAAAAATAAGAGTTGAATTAAATTGAGAACAAAGGCATAGTTCGAATGAAAGTTTTATCGTAAATTAATGTAGAAATTCTACCCATAGTGATCTCATTTAGAGAAAGGACGACACCTGAGATCATGAAATGTCCGTCGATCCTACCAATTGAAGTTATATTGTACAATATTTATTGCCAATTAGTTAGAATAAAACTCGAATACAAGATCTCACATAAATTAAGTTTTTCTTAATCAAACGCGTTTCAACGACAAAGTCGCCATCCTCAGTTATAGTTTAACTCATGTATCATTGAGGAATTTGTCGTTGAAATGCGTTTGATTAAGTAAACGTAATTTTTTGAGATCTTGTGGCGTAAATAGGATTTTAATTGGGGGGTGATTAACCTGGAAGAAGACACTACCGAGAGATCCCCCAACTCAAATCAGGGGGTTTGGAGGTCTTACCCCGGAGAATTTTGAAAATTTATACTCTTAAAAGCGCGATTTTAGCGACTTTATTGTCTATTTTTGTTTTACGTAGTAGCTTCCTTTTGATATTTTGATTTTAAATTGTTACGTTTTAGTATTGCTTTTCTTAACTTATAAGCGCTTAACGGTATATGTTAAAACAGCAGTATTTTAAAACTTTTAGATTTTTTTTTTGAATTTTTTTCTAAATATTATTATTAGTCTTTGGGGGGTGATTGATCACCCGATCACCCCCCCCCTTATTTACGCCACTGATCTACAGTAATATTCCCTCACAAAACAAGCTCAATATTTATTTATATTGCCATATAGCTCAAAATTTTATTCAGATTTTGCTTAAATGGATAAACAGGCTCAGTTATACAAACCACTGCACAAGTAGGGAGTCTTATGTTTTTAGAACGGGTACTATTATAGTCAGTTAAAGTAAAACCCTCCACAAACAAGAGGACATATAACTGTACAGCTAAAGCGGCTCTACTATACGGCATACATTTTAACTTTTATTACCGATACTGCCAAATCGTGTTTTGTAATTTCGAACAATGCGTTGTGTTTCAGTCCTTAAAGCTAACATTTTAGTAAAATTTAATCGAAATCGTTAAATCTGATTTAGAATCAGGATTTTTGGTCTTAGATCCGAAATTTTTACCCCTTCCCCTTCCTTTAAAAGTAGTATAGTAGTCTACATTTTTGGGAAGATAACGACCAAATAATTTTTGGTTTTACAGATGGGCGAATAGGAAAGTTAGTGCAATGATTATGAACTGTTTATTTCCTTTTACTCTTTTGTTTTGTGTCTATTTATTGTGAAAATGAAATACCAAAAATAAATTGAATGCTGAATTCATTATATTTATTACTTAAATTATTGATAATCTTTATAAAAAATAAACTTGTTTGGAAGCTTTGAGACAGTTCCTTGGAAGTATCATGTTTCTAACTATCTCGTCTACCGATCTAGGTCATAACTTATCGATGTCTATCGACGTTAGTTTTGAAGAGAACATTAATCTTCGATAACAAATTAGTGAAACCCCTTTTCTATAAACTATTTACAAATGTTTAAAACATTTGCCACTAGGAAAGACACCTACTGCTTGATAAATGTATGGCAATGGATCCGAGATTAATGTGAGTGTGGAGAAATGTTTATTGAAAGAGTAAAGGACTTAAGCAGGTAGAATTCCACAGAGTCTCAAGTGTTATATCTGTGAATAGCAAACAGAGAGAACGAGGGCTTAAACATGACCAGCAAACATCAGCGTTCATCTTTGAGCACGTTCTAAGTCCCTAAATCCCAACTGTTGACCCTTTTAATTTAAATATCACCCCCTCACAAGTAATAAAGTTTCATTTTGAAACGCGCAATCTGCAATTATTTACTCGGCATGAAAAGACGTTTCTTTTGCTGATTTTACTTTATCACATAGTACTTACTAATACGAACAATGCGAGTAAAATACGATGACAAGTTTGTCGACAAAATATCCGTTTCAAGATACACTGAGTTCAAAAAATGTTTTTTGGAATGTTATCTGTCAGTGTCTTTACAGCTAAAACTAGTCGACCGATTTTGATAAAATTTGGTAAAACTGTAAATTTCCATTATATCTCGAAGAGAATTTTCTTCATTTATTAAAAAACTCCAAATTTTTGTGTAACTATCATTTAGTTTGCAACGATTTCGAATATAGGGGGATGGAGACAATGGATCTTTATGGTTCTCTTCTAATTTGGGCCACCCTGAATCATATTACACCACTAAACTAGCCCGTGGGCAAACTCAACTGGCCAGCCATTTTGATGAGACTAAGCACAAAATTAATTAAACTATAACCAAACTAAATTTTATATGATGGTAACCAAATTAAATTAACACATCAAGCAAGGTTTGGGAATGGTTTGAACTTGCAAAACCCGAACGTGGTTTTCTACTTTAAATCCAAAAATTAATCCGGTGCGGGATTATCCATGCCTGGACCATACGGCCATTGCCAAAACACCCTAAACAGCCATTTTAGGGGGTAACCACTCGTATCACACACTTAATTACACATAAAAAACCCTTGCGTTGGCCACGAGTTCTGTCCGCGCTCGGTATTTATCATTTTGGCCGGCGATTCCGTATTTCTTCTTGGACACGCGGAGGGGGGAAACATGAACTATAAGCCTATAATGCCCCTTTCAATTTCTGGAGATAGGCAATACGCAACTCTCGGAAGTAATTTAGGCGACCAAGGCGTGATCAAGCGGGGCGGTGATAGAAATCAGCACATGTTTTTCTCAAAATTGACTTTAACGATATTGTATATTAATTTAAACTTCATATCATTGTGTATATTGCGGTGGCATTGGACTTTGATTCGTGATCATATTACTTCCCGACTGTGTGAAAAGCTGGCCTTGCTGTATTTTAGTTCAGTTGCAGGAAGGTGTGTGTTCATTTATTATACTGAAGATGACCACTTTGTAATTGAAACGTCATACTGATTAAAATAATCGTTTTTTTTTTTTTAATAATATTGTCCTTTTTTTATTTATTGAACATATACAAATGTCAAATATAAAACTAATCCAACAGCTGATTTTAAAAAGTAAATCCAATGTAGTTTTCGTAGTATTTGTTTTTACGAATTATTAGTGAATGTGTAATCCTGACGTAAATGTAACGCAAAAACCGAAACGGCTTTGTTAAAGAAACCGTTTAAAGACATTATTTTGAAGAAACTACATTTTTTGTTAGATTGTAAAAGTTGCATCTGGCGTTGATCAACTGCCTCACATTTGGAAGAGTAAGAAAAAGCTTCAACACCTGTCATATTCATGCGTCATCCAGTTAGGCAAGTTGGCGCCATCAACGCACACAATATATTTGACTTCATTCATTTAATTTTACTTTTCTAGTATACGTAGAAGGGGCTAATCCTAACAAAAAATCCATCTCGTTTGTTTACTAATCTACACATATCGTAATCTAATGGTTCTGAAAGGTGATTTTCGTCGTAGTTATTGTCCAAACACGATAGCCATAAACATATTAAGATACTCAGCATCCAGAACATATCAATAAATAAATCCTTATCGCAACAGCCCATTCTGGATGTAGGCCTGTCGACAGTTTATTAATAATTCGCCGTATTTCTATCTTTCGTTATAAGAATTCGCTACAACTCAACCCACGATCCTGAGTCAACACCGTAACTTTTTAAACCCCAACGGAAGTTAAACACGGATCCTCTTGCACAAGAAAAGATCTTTTGCCTCTTGATTAACTTGGAGGTACAGTGATATGATTAAACGCGAATATCTGCCTTTCTTTAAATAACTTGTTTGTCGAACATGACCTTGGTATTAATTAATATAGCAGATCATCAGTTGTACAATATGAGCTACTGCAGTCTCATATAAGTTATCGAATCTAAATAACTACTGAAAACTACTTAAATGTCCACCATTTTGAAAATACGAATTTACGTGCAAAATTGGACTAAATTTCCGACTATTTTCACTGTTTTTTGTCTAACTTTTAGGTTATGTCTTTTTACAATTAGTTTTTTAATAATTAATTATTCTCTTATTTTTATAGTAGAAAACACGTTTAGTCCTCGTTAAATGCATATTTTTAATCTGCAGAAAATGAGAGATGAAGGACGAACTAATGAAAAAATCTTCAAAAATTTTGTATTTTATTTTACCGACCCATTTTTCTGAATAACTAACTTTTAAAAATGATTTGTAAGCACGAGCCCACAAACGAAATTGAGTGTTTTCGACTTTGTTGGCAATGGTCAGTGGAATCTGTAGATATCTCAGTTTGGTGGGCTGAGTTGTGACAGTCAGCCCAAGGGTATGATCGAGTTGCGCCAATGACCATTGTCACAGTTCTATTTAATAGTTGGGATTTTACGTTAGGTTAGATTAGATTGTATTAGGTTAGGAGTTACATGTCTTACTTAGTATATAAAACACTTCGCTCACTCACTGAACTTTTCAACTTCAATTACAATGCCGGGTGAGAGGGTTTGTTTGGGTTGTGTGTTTGAACAACGATGTCTATTGGTTGGGATCTGTAGTGACCAATAGAGTACTCGGGGAATATCTGTAAGAATGATATGAACAAAATTCATCCGGGTTATGCACTCAAAATTCCCTGAAAAACACACCTCATAGCTCACCAAGAACACCATGCTGCCGGGACAAACCTACTCAGACCTCCCGTAAACGCCTCACTGCAAAAACATACGTAAAATTCCGTCAGGACAGCGCTCAGAGCTTTTAAACGATAAGCATTCATGCACATCTACCCTAAAGTCCTCGACATGATCTACTGGGGTTCAAATTCCCAATCTCCCCTAAACACAATCTCAACGTTGATTGGTTAGTAGTTTCACTTCACTTGAGGGAAATATTTTCCCGACACATCTTACTGTTGGCCAGGTCTTCAAATCCAACGCCCCTCTAGTTATTCCACAGTACTGCTACTTATTACAATTACATTTCGCCAGGACATAAAAGTTGGTTTATGGACGCCAGGGCAAAATCAATAAATGTAGAGAAATCCCTTGTGAAAATCATTCTACTTCGGGCTTGGTCCTACACCGGTTCTCAACACAAGTTCGCCCCGGACTCAGCTCCACTTCACTTTCACTACAAATTCACTTCGGACTCACTACGACTACCAGACCCACTCCAGTCTCAGTTTTCTAAACGATCTCGTCAAATTCTACTTCTGAAACCAGTCTTCACCACGAACACAGTTACATACATCGGCTGGTTTTGGTGAAAGAGGGAGATATTTGAACCAAGGCACGACCGTCTTCTCTCTTTGCATGCAACAACCACCGCATCAAGTCGCCTAACGGAATAAAACTCGGCGCCCTACACAGCAAGCCACGTCACGGAATGGAAAAAAAATTGGTGTTACATCCGGCAACCGACTTTCCTAACCTTACCTTCCTCTACCAAATTATCCTTATGACCAAATACAGAAAGTACTATGGCCGAAAGGAATGCCTTAATGAAGTTCGCCGGCAGAACAACTGGCTCCGCATCCAATGGAAGACAACTAGTACCGAGAACAGCTCGCCATCCAACCAGGCAGTGGTAACACGACTTCTCCAGCAACGCAGTGGACCTCTCCTTTGTACAGCACCACCAGACCCTGTACAGTCCCTAGAACTATGTATTACCTGCCATTCTAACCATCATTCGCCTAGATACGACTTCCACACCATACCCAAGCCGAGCCTGTTCTATATATCTCCCCGACTAGACTTATTCAAATCCGACGCCTCAGCCTACGTCAGGGACGTAAGGGACGTTGGGACGTCAGGGACTCCAACTGTTCTTGGAAATTATTATCAACGGCACAACTCGACCACTATCTTTCAGGAGTCCTGTATAATCAACAAAATTTATTTTCGTTTTTTGTTTGTTTGTTTTTAAGGCGAAAACCTCTCGATCATCATCGCTTTAAACAAAAGAAATAAACAGAACATAAAATAAGACCACTATCCCTCTAATACTCCAATATCGTCATAGTCTGAAAAGAACAAGAGTTGGTCAAGATAGACCTCATAGTAAAGATGAAAGAGAGGGATCTAACCCAAAACTATACGAAGAAAGGTGTAGATTCAGCTAGAGACGGTCGGAATTGCCAAGCTCGTGAAGTTGGACCAGTACTTCGACCTCTAAAAGGTTTACTAACACACAAATAATATACTCCAAAGCTTAGGATAGGTGGGCATTTCATGGTCTATTATGTCGGCGTAATCATGAGGGAAATCGCAATAGCCCACTAAACTTCTTACATCCACATCATATTCATTTCTTTCCCTCTGAAAAATATTTTTTAATGAGTGAACTCGTTATGTTAGGTACCTAGTGAAGACAGCAATAACACGTTCAAATAAATACTATTTTAAACCTGTCATACTAATTAAAATTTAAGTTGTTAAGAAACATTACTCTTAAAATAATTATACTTAACATTTCAAATGTACGCGAAACTATCGCACCCAGGGGTTAAGTAGAACGTAAGACCATCATGTCTTATCTTCACCCCAAAATAAAGTTGTCATTCATTCATTCACCCAAATATTAACCGGTTATCTGTCTTTTTTTTTTAATTTTCTGATTTACACTCTATTGATCAAGACCTGCCGTAATCTATACAAGTTAATTATGGATGTCTATTAATGCAGTTTACGTAATTGTTGAGAAATAGCACCAGTGACAAAATTAGATTTCAGTTTTCACTTCAAATACCTCTTAAAAAATAATCATGTTTAACCTCCCTTAAATTGAGGAAGCAATTCAGCTACTGAAATATGGACTGTTTACTCTTGTGTGAAATAACCGGTATTTAAATTACCTTTTCCAACCGATGAACGTTGAAAAGGAACTCGGTTATAATAAAGATCGGGATCGTCGATGAACGTGCTGCGGTTGAAAATCGTTCCGAACGTAATTGCTACCAAATATAATAACGTCCCGTATTGAGTTATAAATCTTCCTGAAGCCATTCAATTCCAAAACCAGATTGATATTAGTCCATATGCGGAGATTGTAACCATATTAGTTTGTTTAATAGTTTCAAACCGGATCACTAACGTCGACTGGTTTTGCTTCGTTCCTTGGAGTAGTTGGAAACCGCCATGACACACAGCTATTTATTAAGACTTGCATAATGGAGCGAGGACATTTACAATATTTACAGCCTATGATCTTGTCTTATTCAATTTAGTAATCGTTAAAGAAGTTCGTATGACAGAACGCAAGAGATTACGCATGTCAGCTGTTCAAGATACGTCATATTTATAGATATTTCCTGACTTTGATGATCACCAGGTGTTTACTAAATGGTTAAACATGTCATTATATAGTCCTTTTTATGGTTTCTCATTCAAGGCATGAAGGTTTGAATGAAAAAATTAAATAGTTTAATTATTTCAAAACATAACTTATAAAAAATAAGGAGTAACTAAATAATGTCATCCAAACAGTTTCACGGCGAAATTAAAGAGACATTTTGTAATTTATTCCTCGAAACATTGTTTTTTTTAAGAAGGGTGGAGATCTTAGTTCTCAGTTATACTTCCCATAATGAGCCTTTTTATTCAAACTTTCAGGACATGCGTGTGAAGAAAATATACGAGGATGAGCTGGAGGAAGTGGCGTTATTCCAGAGTAAAGCCGAACCAATGTAAAGACGAATTTTTTTGTTTGGCATAACGCCATCACGAGTCAGGTGCGACTTGTCTTCTAACCACTTGGAATGTCACAGAAGTTTGGCTACCCGGCACATATTCCACTCCATCATCGAAAATACCCTCTGGGACTCTGAGAAGACTCCAGAAAGTCATTCTCTATATACTCGTACATAAGGGAGTTACTCATTTTCTTGTGCAGTAATACTTGACTACCCAGGCCCAACAAATATAATTAAAATATTCAGCTAACTTGTGAGATATTTTAAAATTGAAATTTACCTTCAATAGAATTACTCACAAATAATAGATTTATTAACCCAAAAGCGATTAAACGACAATGTTTAATGTTTCAGCTACGATATCGTTTGATTATTGTAGCTTATAAATCACTGAAGATGGCGATATTGTTGTAGAAACGCGTTTGAGTTAATACATGCAATATTTGTGAGAAATTGTGTTCTAGTTTTATTTTAATTTGAATAAACTTTTCCTCAATTTTTAATTTAGGATAATCGCTACTGATTGCTTTAAGTTACAAAGATTTATCTACTTATTCTCTGAGAAGAATACTCAGTAATATTCTCAGTAATTAAAAAATTACTTTTTTATTATTATGTATCATATTTTGATAAACTTGGTATCTTCATTATTAATGAAAACCATCTGTATTTTACATCAAATTTTTTTTAAGTATCTCTACTGGAATCAACAATAGCATAATAATTCTGAAAAACGCTCTTGTTATTGATAATATCTTTGTAAGATTAAACTTAAACGTTCAGAATGTACATATTTGTTCAGAAATGTTCGTATGATAAAACAATTTTTTTATCAACATGAACGCCCCAACCGAAATATTGTAGAATAGGTTTAAATAAACAGTTATTTCAATGGAAATATCAAGAAAACTTTAGTCGAGTTATTAATAATTCCTAGTTGATAAATCTTACATACAACTAAATACAGCCATTCAATAAAACTTGTGTTATATTCTATTTCAACGCACAACAGGGACGAAAAATGAGTTGTAGTGTGCAATATCAAGTCGAAACTAATCCATGCAATTGTCTGTAATTTTATTAATTTTTCTTCGAAATGTAAGACCGCAGACAACAAACTATTGTAATTGATTTTGTTCATAAACATCTAAACTATCAATTATAGAAAACATACATTATAAATTTGTACTACAGTATTTATAAATAAATTTCCTAAGGAGTTTTTATAACCATGAAAGTATTTTTTTTTTAAATTGATGAACATACGCCTACACTCAGGAAATACAACGCCCGTAGGAGGTATGATTTCCGTGGACAATAACACAAATTGGTGACGTTTGAAAAATTGTCATCTGAATCTGAAGTTTGTTTTATAAATAAATTTCTTAAACAGTTTAAGGAATTAATGTAATTCTAAATTAAAACAAAAAATAGAACAGTCACTGAAAGTCCATGTATTTTGTTTGATGAGGACCATTTTGAAGAGATATTTTAGATAACATATTTTACAACGGTTTATTTTAAATGTACGCGTATGTCACCGTCAGTGGTTAGTTGTATTTATATAATTTGTAACTGTTATATTATTTATAACTATACATTGTCAGTGTTAAGGATTAACTATCCATTGTCAGTGTTATAACTTGCCATTGTCAGTGTTATAGTTTTAGTTTTTAATTGATCCACAGAAATTGTATTTGTCGAAGGCTTAAAAAATGACATACGTAATGTAATTATTTTAAACAAAATCAGTCTAGTAGTTGCAGAGTTTTGATAGAATGCAGACGGGTATTTTATATATATATATAAAAAAAAATACATTTATGCGCGGAAATGAACGCACAACCAAAATGTATACATCGACGATTCTGATAATTTACTTTTTATCCAACAATACTTTCAACTGGCAAGTAATAAATTAAATATGACGTAATCTTAAGTATCTGATGTATCAACCGTTATTTCTCAAGAATATTACATATTTATTATTCTTGTTTTTTTATGTTCAACAAAACCGTCAGAATGAAATATTAGCAATACACATATACGACGATGACTTTAGGCCCGACAATGTAAGGACATAACAGCTAGTGTTGAGTAACGAGCTACGGAGATATTCCAGGGTCGCCTCAACAGCTGTTGTTTCCGGGGGCACGGAGGTCAAGGCTGTACAACTCTGTTACAGATCTGCTTTGCTTTAGCTATAAGGGGAATTAATTACAACTAAACAAATCATTTAAGTCAAATAAATTGCGAAGATTCTATTTATTTCAAGTAGAGGAACGAATGTTTTATAAAATATTGTTATAAAAAAAAGGGAAAAAACTGATGTAATTATTTCACAAATTTTAATGTAATTTTTATATTCACTTTGGTTCGATTGTTTAAATCTTTTCAAAAAATAGGACCAAATTGGAACACGTGATTTAGTTAAATGTTTGGTGGAATAACAAAATAAAACCTGTTTAACCAATACAATCGGAGCAGTTATTGCGGATCTTATTTTTGTATAAGTACGCTATTAACTTAGCCATTTCCCTTTCTAAACTAATGTACAAAATAGATAAACTCAAAACAACGACATAATTCTTTTTAAATATATTTCAAAACAAACTCGTAAACACGTCAATTAGTCGCAGCGGTTGACAGTAAAATGATTATTCCACTGTGTAGATCACTCAATTTATATACAACTACTCCCGTGTTGCTTTCCATGGCGGCATTAAACTATAAAAAAATCAACTATAAATTTGAAACCTTTGAAGTGATTTTAATAATTCTTTCAATTTTAAATAACGTTTGAATTATTATTGATATAGTTTAATCGGACATTTACCATCATTTGTGTATATGAAATGTAATACATGACGTTTCGAGAGTATAAATCAACTCTCGTTATGAAGTGTAAAACTAGAACATAAAAGAAAAAAAACAGTTAGTAGCCTAGAGCCATTTTGGATACTAAAAGTTATATATAATCTAAGGAAGAAAGATCTCAAGCATAAAACTATGCCAGAAAGCTAAGACTAAATACAAACTTAATCAAGATAAACCTCAACACAGAAGCCAAAAGAATGTTGTCCTAACTCTTTATCGGGATAAACAACCTTTTGTCCTCTTTCATAAGTTTAGTCCTCGATCGCGTTATGATTCTCTTTGTGGAATAAGTAGCAAAATTTCACTCTTATTTAAAATAAAATAAATCTCCAATTTATAATTCAGTGATTATTAACGGAAACCATAATACCTTTATTTCTAAACTAGTTTTGCTGATAGAATTGTCCTATAGCTTTATACGTGAAAGCCTAGTTTTAGACTAGAGTTATTTTCTTAGATTATAGATTTAGTTTTAGTTTCCAACATGGCCCTAGGCTACTAGGTTATGTTGGTGTTTTACACTTGATAATGAGAGTTGATACATACTCTTGAAACTTCGTGTATTTAGTTTTCATATACACAAATGATGTCAAATGTCTGATTATTTGATATAATTTAAATCTTTTTGCAAAAAATTGATCAAAATCGACATATCTGATTTAGATAAATGTTTGGTGGAATACAGTTACGTTACAGTAGGTTTTACAGTAGAGTCGATAATCAGTTAAACGTTGTTAAAAATCTAATATTTATATTTTTTACGTTTATTTTGGCTAACAAACTTGTCAAAGCCACTTTGAAATCAAATATGTTTAAGAAATTGGACAAAATTAAGACTTTTTTTAAAACTTAAACACGCACTTATCCAATAAGTAAGATGTGAAATTTGGTGAAGTGATTCTGGACATAAAATTACACAAAAAAGTTCCTATAAACTTATGTTCAAAAGTGTTTTATTTTACGCCTGTTTCCTTTTTCAAAAACAAGATATAGCTTCATATCAGAACGAATTGAGATAGTGATACCAAATTTTGCTAAATGTTTTATACTATTACCACAAAACTTTATAATTTTTCAGTTAACCTTTTCAATATGGCGTTTTTCATTAAAGAAACAAAAAACGTCCTTGATCAACTACAGCCACAATAGTTCAACAGTTGTATAGGCAATTTATATGAAGCCGTTTTATATAATAGAACTATTGAGCTTTACGGAGTTTATTCATAATTCTAAATTAGCAATTGTAAATCCGAAATTATATTTCATCGTCTATTTGTTTGTAGAAGTTTCCAAAATCTTATACGCTGTGGAATCTCTTGTATGTTCCACTAAATTAGTATTAAACATCTTTTAAACTGTTTGGGAAGATTTGGTTGAACATTTCTAATCAGCGCCATTTTGATTACTTGAGTACTTTTTTATAAATTTTCATCTTAAGAATCACCATTCAAAATTTGCATCAGAATTACTAGAACACTCTATATACGATAGTAACCCAAAATGACAAAATTATTCAATGGACATTTCGTGGTTTAACACTAATTGCTATTTTTATTAACAGTATTTTTAGTTTCATAAGTAGGGACTGAATCAGCTGTTTTATCAAATTATCCTCGACTAGTAGAGGATAAATCAATATGTTTACTTTAAACGTGTAAGAAGTTAACAAATAAGTCGACCATGTTGGATACTACGACCTCGGGTTTTGAAAGCCGTATTGTATTCCAGATGGGAACCGAACCCCTGACGTTTTCTTTTCAGCCTGGTTCTCCATGCATGACATTTCAATAGCACAGTCCAACATCAAGGGCCCATTGCTGCTGCTTCTACCGCCTCATTTCATTCTACTAATGTGCCTAACCCCACACCCAATAATCATCTTTATAATTAATTTTTATTTTCTCACATATACAAAAAGTTATGTGATGAGTACGTCAATTTAAAAAACATAACCTTAAGATTTGATAATTCAAGTTGAATTTCTCAAGTAAGATGTTTTACTATTAGTTAAATATTATTTTTAATCAATGCAAATTGTTATACAGTTTCAAAATGGCGGTGTTTCGGTGATTCGATCCTATCAGAATCTATAATCTCTCTGTATATTTTATATATGTACATATGTTAACCATCTTTACTCAAAATTTAACGTTAGATTAAGAAAAATTCTGTTTTTTCTCAAAATTACAATTTATATAAATCGGCTGTAACGGCATTGATTAAAATAAACTAAAATGTAGCCTATCAGAACTGAATTGGTCATCATTTCTCTAAAATGATAGTCCATGAGCTATCCGTAAAAATAAACCCCAAAAATCTGCCATTGGAGCTGTTTAAAAGACGAAGTTTCTCATAATTGGGTTTACCGAATTCGTTCCACTTTTGATCAAGTGAATATTAATTATTCAAATACAGGTGAGAAATAATTGTCAAAAGAAAAAACATACATCCAAAACTAAGTTAGACTAGTGTGAAATATTTTGGAAAGTTTTTAGTATAAATTTAACCACTTATGATCAAAATTTAAAACTTTCAAAACGAAGAACCGAAAATTAAATATGTTAATTTTTAACAGAGATAGATAAAAAAACAACTCCTTGTTCTTTGGTAGTCTGAGCAGATTTCACCGAAACTTTAGGATTATGTATAAGCTTTAATTCAAATTTCAAATTGGAGAATTTAGTGAATTCAACCTTGGTTTATTAGGAACCGATTTTGGTAAAACTCAACAACTCTTTGGCACTTTGACCAAACGTTTTTCACTATTTTTAGTTTAAGGTCAATCAAAATATAAATTATAAAACTGAGAATACTGTAAATTTTAACTTGATTTTATTTTGACCAAATTTGATCGTTACTGGTTTATGATTTTATGGTTTTATGATTTTGTTATTGGTTTTAGTGTAACTTAAACTAAAATTAAAATTATAAAATGGAGAATTCAGAAAATTTTATTTTTTTCTTATTTTAAATCTATTTTTATAACTTGTTATCCCTTTTTTGCACTCTGAACAAGATTTTATCTCTACTGGTTTAACTTTACTAAAATTTAAATCAAAAATGGGAGAATTCAGTAAATTTAACCTTCGCTTATTAAAAACCGATTTTGGTCAAACTCAACCACTATTTGTTTTGGCACTCTGAACAAACGTTTTTAACTAGTTTTAGTTTAAGTTTAATTAAAATTTAAATTATAAAACTGAGATTACAGTAAATTTTAACTTGATTTTATTATGACCCATTTTGATCGCAACAACCCCTTATTTCTTGCACTATAAACACAATCTTGTTACTGGTTTTAGTGTAATTTAAAACAAAATTAAAATTTTAAAATGGAAAATTCAGAAAAATTTACTTTTTCTTATTGTAAATCTATTTTTAAAACTTATTACCCCTTATTTTTTGCACTCTGAACACGATTTCCTCTCTACTTTTGGTTTAACTTTACCAAAATTTAAATTTTAAATTGTTCAAAAGCCAAATTTTTTAATGACTCCACCAGTTTTTTCAATAACTGTAATCTACACAATTTACAAGTATAATTTAACAAATTTAATTCAACACGTGACACCGGATATATAAAATATAAAAGAATTCTTTCTAGTCCCAAATAGCCAAACAAAAATTGACATCTTCTAGCTAAGTAGAGACGAAAAGGTTTTCGGTGCGATTCGAATTGTCTTGTCGTCGAGAACACCAACCATGTTCGTTACGTAGGAAAACCTCTTCAACCGAAAGCATAAAGTCCTATAGTTCTACGTAAAGCGGAACTGTGCTTATTGATAATGAGCAACCGTTACATCACTGCTCTCTGGTGTGAACACTGTACATTTCTTTTTTTATATATATAATGAGCTCTACCTTGACACACTTAAAGAAAGTTGAGAGACATTGTTTTACACATTATGAAAGATCACATCCAGTATTAGGACCAGTTTGTTCAACATCTGTTAAAATTAATTTAATGATGCATGACAACGATTTACTTTCATTACTTATTTGAATGTTCCAAATACAAATTATGACTAATTGATTTAATCTCCGTTAATTAGTATTTCGTACAATCTGCGGTTGCTCTGTCATTGGTTGTTTTACAAAAGTATGAACCCGTATGACTATAACGCAGAATACCACAACTTACGGTAAAACTACTCTTATTATAGTGTAAGAGAAGTTTAATATACAAAGTGTAAAATACCACCCGTGGAGTATACAATCAAGAATAAATAGAAGAACTTTCAGGAAGTGTTTCACTATTGAAAAATCAAGGAGGGGGGAAGGATATAAAATTGTTCATATAAAAAGTTCGAAAACGCTTAGTTTAGCCGTTTATCCGCCATTTTATGTTTTTATAAAATATTTTAACTTTTAAAATAGATAAGATTTTGAGTTCAGATTCGGTACAAGCATTTTTATGTTGGGTTTTACAAGTGTACCAAAAAAAAAATCTTTTTTTCGTATGTTTTAAAAATGGCGGTTAACGGTTTACAATATATTCAACGATATATTTTAAACGACCGCCATTTAAAAAAAAAAAACTAAATAAAGTCTTTGTTTTTGGTACACATGTATTACGTAACATAAAATATGTATCAAATCTGAACTCAATAACGTATTTATCTTCAAAGTTGATTTTTTTTTTTAACAAAATGACGGATAGACTCTAAAGTAAGTGTTTTCGGAACTATGTTTGTATGATTTTTTTCATTTATTTTTACCATTCGAACCCGTCCTGAAAGTTCTCTGTATAATTAATTGGTAAACTACTTGAGCTTATAACACGAAATAAAGTTTAACCCCACTAATTTGTATACAACACAGCTTGTACGTTTTTATTCTATTTTAGTGATTGTTTTGAATAGTCTAATATTTAGACTTTTGAGGTTCAAAATTGTAAATATATATTTTTTAGAACATTCACTGCACATTAGTGGCGTTAAGCCTTATTTCGTATCCCATAACAAATACCGCATGGGAGGTCTTAAACACACTTTATAAGAAAATATAACGGCATCTTATATTTAAATTCATGTTTATGTGTAAAAATAACATAATTGTTTTATTTACTAAATTTTAAAACTTACAATTACAGTATAAGTCTAAGAATAAACTAAGGTACATTTATTATTTCCAATAAGAATGCTAAAAATAAAATAATAACACACCAGGTAATAAAAAAATTAATAAAAAATAAAAAAAGATGAGTTAGTATAAGTGAGAAAAATGTAGCTGACCAAGTTCACACTAAATAAACATTAAACCTACATATAATCTCTAAAAAAAAGAAAGATCTAAAATCTCAACCGCTTCTAGACAGGAGTTAAATGATTACTTTATATAAACAAACCAAAATACAACAGTTAGTTGACAAAATTATAAAAACACAACAAAAATTATTCAACTTTATCATTGAAATATTACTTGAATACTCATACCAACAACACTCACTTGTAGACAATAATAATATCAGTAAAGTAAAATCAACATTGTTTTTCTTCAAATAAATGGTTCTGTAATAATTTTCCTAGCTTATATTTATTTCCTGCACTTACCTAAATAACTTCAGGCATATGAACAAGTAAAAAAACCCCAAACCACAAAACAACACAACTACACAAAACTGTATAATACGTTTATATTACCTTATGTACATTTCGATAGCTCTACTATCATCTTCAGAGGTACACTAATCTTCAGAGGTACACTCCAAATCATGAGTACACTAATCTTCAGAGGTACACTCCAAATCTTGAGTTTAGAGTGTACCTCTGAAGATGATAGCAGAGCTATCGAAATGTACATAGGGTAATATAAACGCATTATACAGTTTTTTGTAGTTGTGTTATTTTGTGGTTTGGGGTTTTTTCCTTGTTCATATATAATCACCACAGTGCTTTAGCGATTTATTTAACTTCATGCAAACAATTAAAAAACTGATAGGTTGGGTTTAGGTACATTAACATTAAATTTATTTCGTATACCTCTCTGCCAAATTACCACTTTTATTACCGTCTCTTCTAAAGAAAATTCTTAAAACTTTATACTGTATATATAAATTCCTAAGAGGTAAAATATTCAATACTATAAATGCGTATTACTTTCTTAAAATTATTATGATGGGTTGTAAAATACGACCCACCCCAAACTGTAAGGCCATACTCTAATTCTGAATTAACAAGAACGTAGTAAGAAGTTTATAAAATTTTACAATTGAATATACCGTACATTTAACATGTGAAAAACTTGAATGTGTTTAATTAATTAATTTTTTAAATAGATTATAATTACAATTATACAATTAAATTATATACAATACTAATCTCGCTGCAGTTAAAACTACTGAAGCTTCAAAGTTCGAGACTGGTTGATAAGTTGCATTTCTCCCCCTCCCCGTATTAACTACTCGCCCCGTCTTCATTACTTTAACGGGATAAGTAAACAAAAATCTGAACCCTTATTGATTAAATCGGAATCTTGAGTTTTGATATGATTTTATTTAAATTTTGGACTTGAATGGTATTTGTTTCGTCTGTGTTTGTGTGGATAATATATCACAGTATGGCTGTAGTTCAAAATTATTATTTTATTTCACATAAAAACCCACAGAACATGAATTAAAAATAATAACTTTCACCGAATGTTTGAATCGCTCCGTGATAAATATTTTCAAACCGTACTTTCTGTTTGAGATAAGAGGTAGGTGCACAAGCTGATTTTACAATTATTGTAAGATTAGTATCTTGGACAATTCAAAATCGCTGTACTGAAGCTGAATCAAAAGATTAAACATTCATGTACAGTTCGTAAAACAATTTTTGTTTGAGTTATAAAAGTGTTCATTATATAATATTTTTTTATTAGTGGATTATTAGTTCGTAAAAATCAATCTGGCTATTTAAACCCCTAAATCTGAGCCCTCAAAGATCTATTTTCAAGATAAAACTAAAAACGTTTTTATGGTCATCAAAAGGGCTGATTTTTTTTATTGCCTTAACAACGTGATTATTTAACCTAATTAGTGAATTTACCAAAAATCCGAAATTGTAGATTCACTCAATTTGAACATTAATCGTTCTATTAGTTTTCGAAATAAAGTTTAAATAGAACAATTGCTCGTTAAATAGTATTAGATAAGTGATTGGAAAGTCAAACAGTGTTTACACTATTTCTAACTGAAGATTGTCTTAATGACCCGCACACCTGGCTACTTACTCTTAGCTAGACCGTTTCTAATGAACACAAGGAAGGAGGGATACAAACATTTCTTTCACACGAAGACAGAACCTTGATGTCCTTGAGACCGAAAGTCATTTCTTGTTTGGATAATTATACGATGTTATTAATTGGAGTGGAGTGACTGTTGAGCAAGCCTTTCTATCCCCAGACTTGAACCTAGACGATAAATTACGAAATATATTCTAACAAAATTGTGTGTGATTGTTCGGATTAAAATACAATCGCTTTAACTCGAAACATCGGCGTAAAGGGCATAACAAAAAAAGAAGAAAATTGATTTTATAAAAATCTTATTGGTAGGAATTTGATAAATTCTGCTAAGAAATACCTGTTATTTGTCACCATTTCTTCATAAACGACTGTTATTCATTTGCTCTTACTATTTAATATATCCCCTCTTAGGTATTTAAGTATCCTATACATACTTACAGATTTATACGTAACAAGTGAAGCAGTAAATAATTATTACATATCTCAAAAAATATTCACATAGAAAAATCGTGAAAATTTTTCAGAAAACTAAAATTAGCAGCGTTCATACTCTTCAGGAGGGCTAGATTGTTAAATCTTTTATCAAACCAATTACAGCTACGTGGATTGCAGATCTTAAGTTAATTTTGGATAAATAATAGTGAATATATTTTTTTAATAAAGATATTTTCAATACCTTTAGTTATTAATATGTAATGAAAAATGTACCTTCTAACAGTTTTTTTTAATTGATATGTATTGTTTTTCTTTTAATTCCGAGTTAATATTTTATGTTTTCATTTGTAAGTATCTATGCTATGTATGTGTATGGCTGCATATATGTAGATGGATTATTGTGTATGGAGTTGGTATATAAATGTGTAAATGTAACCAGAGAAAGATCAATGAAATCCTAAGCATACCGATATATTTGGTATGTATGATGTACTTGTACAAGAACTAAATTTAAATTAATATTTTACATCCTATAGAAAAAAAAGTTTTTTTTTAATTATTGTGGCTGGAGCGAATTATATTTCCTTCTTTCTCAATGAGGCAGTGAAAATAAAAAATGGTAGATAATAATCAGGTTTTCCTAAAGATTACTATATTTTTCACAGTTACAATTTAAAAATTATTGTAAAAAAGTTAATGCTTTTATATGGAAGAAATATTTCTTTTTTTAAACTTAGTAATATGTAAAAAGTTGTTTTTTGTTTACTAATGTGGAAAATAAAAAAAAAATCTTTCAGTAAACAAAAACAAACGAACTGATATGATAGGACGTGGATTTCCTTTGCTACTTTTGTATGTTCACTCTTATGCCGACATCGATCATGGTATATAATAATAATTTATTTCCATTATTGAAATATAAATTTCTCTTTCATATTTTACTGACTGAGAAACATTTACTGATCACTTTTTCAGTATTAATGTTTGTAAAGATTGAAAAAATTGTGTTTCAAGCTTATGTAGGTATTAGATAAGAAGGAACTACTAAAACCCTTTTAAAAAGACGCTATTTTAATATTTGCAGTCAATCATATTCAACAAATAATAATTTGACTATAATTTCCTTTAATAGAACTATTATTGTTAATTTTTAGAAATTATGTTTTAAATGTATTATAAAATCTTTACGTTTACCAAATAGAAGATTACCATAGAAATTATCTGAGCAGTAAGAAAATTTTTAAACTAAAGTTTTTTAGAATTGAGGGAAAAGTATAATTTTAATTTTTTTTGAAAGTGTTTAATGAAGGACAGTAGAAACAAAAATTAAATGACTAATTAATAATACAGTACATTATTAGGAGAAGAGGTCAGGAACACATACCTAGATCGTGTAAATATGACTCAGTTCCATAATATTTAAAGTAAATTAGATTTTTTTTTTTTTTTAGGTTAGAAGACTTATATAAAGGATATAATAATATACAAGGAGTGTCATTAGCATAATAACTCCGCTACGCCGGTCACAAGCCCGGGGCCACATTACTAAGTGATGTTGGAAGGAGGAGTGATAGAGGAGTAACACCTCTCTAAAAAACCTTGGTCCATCTGGCTCCGGATGGTAGTACCTCGTGAGGGCCCCTAGCCAGGGTTACGGTGAAGTCCTCAACGGCTGCTGCGGTGGAGAAGAAGTTCTTCGGTACAGCGGAGTAGGCGGAAGAGGCAACCCAGTTCTGCTCGGGGTAAATAATGCAGGAAAATAACTAATATGAAGATGGAGAAAGATAAAGTGAAGTTTACGGAGCAGGGGAGGGATACCTAAGTTCCGGTCGGTAGCGTGAGTGGTACTGCAGGCTCTGATCGACCGTCAACCAGCGACTGCAAATTATTATCATCAACACTACCTCATGAACTACTGCCTAATAAGGATCCTTTCGCAAGAAGTTCAACGATATCAAGATCCCCAATTAAGAGTGGGAGCTTTAACATAGAGGAAAGAAATAGACATCTAATGAGGGAAAATGAAGATCTACGTCGGAGACTGGAAGAGATTGAACTTAGTATTAAAGTACTAGGAAAAGAAGTTTTAGAGCTAAGACTTGAAAATAAGGAGCTTAAAAAGGCCAAAAATGTTGTGCTTAAAAACAAAAATGATGAATACCTAGGAAAAGAAAGTGAGGACCTTAGATATACACTGGATGAAGGTAGGCTTTCTGATGATCAAATGAGAAAAGAACTGTCTGAGTTTAGATATGATAAGGCACAGAATTCAAACGTAATTAGTTTGGCAGAAGGCAATCGGGCTTGCAGTGAAGACCAGGAATATCACACAGACGAAGAAGAATTAAGTAAAGAAACTGAATGGATTATTAAAAAGAGAAGACCAGTTAAAAAAAGGAAAGCCAATTTCTCACCGGAGGTTCAAGAATTATCTGAAAATAACGCGGAAACTCCACAATTAGCAAAAACAACAACAATAAAATCGAGAGAGCAAAAGCCTCCTCCGATCAACATTGTTGGTGTGACAGAATACAGTACTATACAATCTCTGTTAAATGCTGTCACGATTAAGGATATCAAAATTATTTCCTTGAACAACAACATCTGGAAGGTCAATACACCTGACTCTGAATCCTATAGATCGTTAGCCCAAAAACTAAATGATAATAACATACAGTGGTATTCATACGAAAATAAAAATGATAGACCGATCAAAGTTATGGCAAGAGGTCTTCATTCATCTTGCAGTCAAGATGAAATTGTTAAGGATCTACAAGAAAAAGGTCTAAAGATAATTGATGCTGTCAATATCCTTAAAAAAGAAAAAGTAGAAAATGATCAAGGTGAGATAACAATAAGAAAAATAGGTCTACCGTTGTTCATGCTAAGCTTTGACCAAAAGGAAGTCGTTAATAACATATATAATATAAAAACTATACTAAATATTGTTGTCAAAATAGAACCATTGAGAAGAAATTACACTCTGATTCCACAATGCAAAAAGTGTCAAGGATATAATCATACACAAAGGTACTGTCAAAAGGAACCAAGATGTGTTAAATGCGCTGGAAAACACATAACATTAGCCTGTACATTGAATAGAAGTAATACTCCAAAATGTGTAAACTGTAATGGATCGCATCCTGCAAACTATAGAGGGTGTGAGGTGGCTAAAGAATTACAAAAGAGAAGAAATGCTATGATAAGGGATAAAACTCAAGTGCGAAAGTTTAACGCTGCAGATCAAAATTCAAATAATGTGACTAAAAAACTAGAAGTACCGGTAACTAGTAATACACAAGACCCTGGTTCAAAAACCTATGCACAAATCGTACATAATGAGATCACTGAGAAAACAAGTATAGATAAGGCTTTTCAAGGTATATTGGACAGGCTAGATGAACAAGATAATGTAAACAAGTTAATAATTGATAAGTTGGAAAAGCTGACAAATAATCAAAGTAAAATAGAGTTAAAGAGGAGAAAATGATTAACACCTTAAGAATAGCAACATGGAATTCTAACGGTCTTCTTCAGCATAAGCTGGACCTGGAATCATTCCTGATTGGAGAACGAATAGACATCTGTTTAATTTCAGAGACACACTTCACTAAACATTCGTATCTCAAAATAAAAGGCTACTGCGTATATCATGTGGAACATCCAGCAGATAAAGCAAGGGGAGGGTCTGCAGTAATTATAAAACATAGTATCAAGCACTATGAGGAAACTCAAATAAAAATTGACATAATGCAAGTTACAACTGTTAAAGTGCACATGAAGAATAAGTACTTTAATGTATCATCTATATATTGTCCACCAAGACATAATTTAAAAAAGGCAGACTACATGAATCTTTTTGATATGCTGGGCGATAACTTCATTCTTGGAGGGGATTTTAATGCGAAAAACACATTTTGGGGATCTCGACTTACTAATGCAAAAGGTAGAGAGTTATATGAAGCAAGTAGGGAGGTTAAATGTGACTTCTTTTCAACGGGTAAACCAACTTATTGGCCATTAGATCCAAGAAAGGTACCGGATTTGATTGACTTCTTTGTGGTGAAGGGCGTATCTGACAACTATATCCACGTGAGTGAAAGTTTTGATTTGGGCTCTGATCACTCTCCTATTATTTTAACATTATGTCACAGCATAATACAAAGAGAAGAACCACCCAGATTAACTAATAACAGGACTAACTGGGAAGGTGTCAGAGTTGAACTTGAAAATAATATTGACCTGCATGTTCCCCTTAAAACACCAATGGAGCTCGAGGAGGAAGTTGAATTATTTGTTGTTAATATCCAGCAAGCAGCGTGGAACAATACACCTCAAGTAACTAAACGATACCATAATAGCAATACTTACCCACTTGAAGTGCTAGAATTGGTTAGTAAAAAAAGAAAAATGCGAAGAAAATGGCAGCAAACTCGAGTTCCTCATCATAAAACTGAACTAAATCGTATTAGCCAGAAACTCACAAATTTACTACAAATTATTAAAAATGAATCCATTGCTAGATACCTTGAAAGCCTTTCAGATGATAAAGAGAGCGAACTCAAGATATGGAAGGCCACTAAATATCTTAAAAGGCCTAATATCCAAATTCCACCAATCAGGAAAAATGATAACACATGGGCTAGAAGTGATAAAGAAAAGGCAGATTTGTTTGCTGAATACCTAGAGGAAACCTTCCAGCCACTTACTAGACAGACAGTTGAAAATATAACAACAATCAAGAACAAGGATGAATTTCAAATTCGTAAAGTATCATTTAAAGAACTTAAAAATGAAATTAAACACCTCAAGGATAAAAAAGCTCCAGGATATGATCTTATCACGAGTGAGGTGTTGAAAGAATTGCCATATAAAGCACTAAACAAATTTATTCACCTTATTAACGCCACGTTTAGACTAAGGTATGTTCCAAGACAGTGGAAGATTGCAGAAGTGATTATGATACCCAAACCGGGAAAGGATCCTAACGATAAATCATCATACCGACCAATCTCCTTGCTGCCAGCTATGTCAAAGATTTTTGAAAAATTACTGAAGAAACGCCTTAAGCCAATCATTGAAGAAAAACAACTAATCCCTCACCACCAGTTTGGCTTTAGAGATAAACACTCAACTATAGATCAAGTACACAGAATCACACATGTAATAGAAAAAGCCTTGGAGGAACGCAAAATTTGCTCAAGTATATTTTTAGATGTTGCTAAAGCATTCGACAAGGTCTGGCACGAGGGATTAATTTTTAAACTGCAGCGCGATCTTCCAGAGTCGATTTGTCAGATTCTGGAATCTTACCTATCAGAAAGATGTTTCAGAGTTAAGCACAAAGGGGAGTACTCAGAATTGAAAAGCATTTCAGCGGGGGTACCACAAGGAAGTGTCCTTGGACCTTTGCTCTATCTCTTGTACACCAGCGATATTCCCCAAGAAAATGGTACAATTACTGCGACTTTTGCTGATGACACAGCAATCTTGGCGACCGGTAGCAATGTGGAAGAGGCAACACAAAAACTGCAAAGAGCGATCGATAGAGTTAGTATCTGGATAAAGAAATGGAGATTAAAATTAAATGAATCTAAGTCAACCTTTGTTAATTTTACAACTAGAAAAATAAATCCAATTCCTATTAAAATAAATTCCCATTTAGTAATTCCGGCTAATACTGCTAAATACTTGGGAATGACACTAGATGCCAAGCTACACTGGAAGGAGCATGTAAAAAAAAAGAAGGTAGAATTGAATATGCAATTTAGGAAAATGTACTGGTTACTTGGGAGAAAATCACAATTAGATCTACACAACAAACTGCTTCTCTATAGGCAAATATTGAAACCAGTGTGGACCTATGGGTTACAGTTGTGGGGTTGCACAGCGAAGACAAATGTTCAGATTATACAAACTTTTCAGAATAAGGTTCTACGGAGTATTGTTGATGCACCATGGTTCATCCGCAATGATAGTCTGCATCGTGATCTTAAGATGAATACCGTCGCAGAGGAAATCAGAAGGTATGCAGAGAAGCACAAACACAGACTTCAACAACACGAAAATTATGAAATGAATTGTTTACTAAACTGCTCTGGGGAGATTCGCCGGCTGAAGAGAACGAAGCCTTTTGAACTTTGATTAGTGAAAACTACACATGATTACACATGAGAGGAGTGCATCAATGGGTGATATTCCGGCTAACAGTGTTATTTAATGTTAAATGTATATTGCTTGATAGGCTCTGCCTAGTTGTAATTAATAATAAATTTAAAAAAAAAAAAAAAAAAAAAATTAGCATAATATTTTAAACAAAAAGTGCCATATTCTTACCAGACAGGGTGGAAAAAGTCAGATCTTTCTGTGTGTAATTCTTTGTGCAATTCTTTGTGATTTCTTTGTGTAATTCTCGTGAGGAAGAAAATATTGTACGCTTCTTGGCTAAATAAAAAACTTTAGGGGAAATTAAAAAAGAGTATTTTTGGAGTAGAGTGCTGGAAAAACAACAAATGAAATGGAGGAAATTGGTATAATTTGGTAAAACATTGAAATGTAATTAATTAATAATAGTTATTTTGATTTTTTTTTAAATTGCTGACGGGTAGAATACCATTGCGTCAAGCTGTAATTGTAATAATGTAGTGTGATTATAGGTTTCTTGGTTATTTCTCATTTTATTTATTTATGTTTTGATTCTGTTTGTTATGTACTGTTATTACAATAATTATTATAGACTATATTTTTTTTCCTGACAACGGTGTAATATGAAGACACTATTTTTAATATTAAGCGACACGAATAATTGAGCTATTGTGTGACGTTGTTCAACAGTTGGTAAAACTGACCCTAAAATCGGAGCAAAATTGGAGTAAAAGTACGACCTACAAACGTATAACATACACACTCCTTTATATTCAATCCGTGACAAAAATAATGCCAAATTACTATAAATAGGATCGGTAAACATTTCATGATCTTTGAAGTTGAGGTTTACATAAGCAAGAACGCAAGAACTCGATGTGGTTAAAAAGCAAAATTTCTCAAAATAGGTTCTACAAATTTTGATTAAATGTCGGTGTGATATGAACATTAACAACCCAAGCTAGTGTAGCAAATTGAAAGTAAAACGATTTCTAAATGGTAATGAAAACAAAACTGAAGTTTGACTGCTGTCATTACAAAACTTGTTTTCAATCGTCCAACATCTAGAACGAGTTTTTGACACGTGCGAAACAAGTGGAGTTTACATTTAAATAGGAACAACTACGAGGTTCTATAAAGCCAAATTGCGTGTTAAGAATCGATTTAGGAACGTTGCAGCATTCCTCTCTCTGAAGTATTAATGTGGATACCTTGTTATGTTTAAATGAAAGTTTGTAAAATATTTGTGTACTATTAATTTACAAAATAAAGTGCTAACATATCCCCCCCCCTATAGTTTTTTAAGAATTTTGTAAATTTTTCAATTATTTTGCTAAAAAAATTATCTAATTGAGCAAAAAGTTTAAAAAATGTCAAACATTAAAAAAAGCAATTACCACTAGGTTTATAACGGTTATTGTAGGAGAGGGGATTACAAATCAAACTGAGAGAGTTCTTGCCCTGAGTGAAATATAGCCAAGTTTCGTCCCAGGTGGTACAATTGCTAGGATCGGAGGATATTTCATAGTGTCGTGTAAATCGATTTGATTTAAAGACGGATTTTAATGAATAATTCGTAAGACCAACGATACATACTGATTGCTCATAAATGAAACAAAATCGAATACTAGCCTCTACGACACAGGTACAGAGTTTTTCACGATCAGATTAACAACCTTGGGAAGATGTCTTCCCTTCAACAAAAACTTCTCTTCATCAAACGTCCAGAAATTATTCGATTTCGGTTTTTTTTTCAACAAAACCAAGGTACAACTCTAGAACCTTTTACTACACCGACACCAAATTTTTCAAAATATTTTAGACTATTAGTTTACAATATACCACATAATCTTATATTTTTTCATACAACTATTTTAAAATTGTGTTCATTTAAATTAGTTGTTGTTAAATATCTACAAAACCATTACGTCTTCTAAATATCGCTCTTTAAATGCTGTTGTATGTTGAAATATTATTACAAATTCTTGGTAATTCATTTGAACTCACAATAACTCTTTGTGATCATCCATATTCAGCAGTCAACTTAATAACTATTTTAAAGTTCAACTCCAAGTGCTGTTAAGTGCTGGAATACCGATAAAAGCTCTAATAAATTACAAAGAATTAGTTTTGTACCAATATATACCCAACATTCAATGAACATAAATGTACAAACTCTTTCAGCGTTAAAAGGAATAACTATTTTATATCTTGTAAAATCAATGGTTTTCGAGATATTTGCCATTTAAAAGAATACTATTTTGAAACAGTTAAGTGAAAAATTAACAGATGTGATACAGTACAAATTAATAGTATGGAACATTCTGCGAAGTTTGGTATTGGGAAAAACTTTGAAGTGATATCTTGTTTAAAAAAATGCAAACAAACAAAGACAAAAAAAGAAACATTTTTTGTTTTATGTATATAAAAACTTTCTTCATTATTTTGATAACCAGAATCGCCTTCCAAGTTTTGAAACACCCTATATACAAAGTAAGCCAAAAACGGTGATAAATTACTCTTTTAGGTAGGATCTATGGACATTTCATGTTTCAAGTGTTGGTCTTTCCACGTGTGAGGTAACTATAGACAGAATTTCTATAATTGAAATTACTTTATAAACTAATTCTCCTACTAGTTAAGCCTCAATAGGTTGCTTTATCAAAACCTACGTGACGAAGCAAAATTTGCTATAATCGCAAGGCACATTAAGGAAAAGTTGCTGAATAGTTACATTTATACGTCTAGTCATGGATACCTAATGAACCTACGGGTAAAAATTGAGCAATTCCTTGAAATGGCAACACAGTAGAACGCTTAGGTGTGGCTTAAAAGGAGATAAGTACTATTTAAAAGTACTTGTGGGTATTTAATGTGCATATACCACTTCCTTATAGGCACGACCATGATCGAAGTAATAACCGCGGCCAACAAAGACCTTGCAGCCCTTTTATAATACTTTTTTATCGCGTGTTTTTCATAATTCCTTTGCGTGATAAAACACCTTGTTATGTTACTATAAATTTCTTATTAGATTGATTGTCTATTATAACAAAATTCTAGCTATTCCAATATCCCTTACAAAAAAAGAAAATAAATTTATGAACTAATGAAATCTCAAAAAGGACATGTCCTCAATTTTTTCACCCATTATATATCTTTACACTAAGTAATTTTGAGAAAATAAAATCGATATTACGTTAAAATAAAACCATTTTTTAACTTCCAACGTTCACGAAACAAAACTGGAAATCATTTCACGGTTGGATTCTAAAGGCACGGAGGCGAAGCGAACGAATCGTTGTCTTCAACGGATCAACGGAAATGATAATTTCAAAGTGTTTATAAATATTGGTAACATTTATCATTCTTTCAGTTTATGTTGAAATTTAAATTAAAAACTAACGTTGAAAAAAAAAACCACACCGAAATATCTCTGACATCAGGTAATCATAAAATTGTTGGTTTCTAACCTTTATTCATTTCATGTCTATCTAACATAAGAGGTTTCCGAAAAGTCCCGATCCTCCGTCAAAATATTAACCGATTAAAATTGAACATTGTTTTTAGCCGCGCCTTTAGGAAACTTCATACAACAAAACAAGTTAACGTTTGTCATAAGGAAACAAAACGAAGTTTATGTGGGGTAACTTAAACCCCTGGCCTACGCAATGTTCTCTTCCAGATACTCAATGTTTTTTATAAGACTATAGCTCGTTTAGTGCACTGTGGTAATATTAATATGTTCTAATTTAGGTCGATATTTAAAATGAGCGTTATCTCATGTGAGCGTATCAGCAGTCTGCGATTAATAATATGTAAGAACCAAAAACCGTCCCTCCAATTTTCTCATGCTTCATACCTCAAAGTTGCCCCATAGACATTGAAAGGGAATAAAATAGATAAAGTAGGGCTAGAACTAGGGCCGGATCTAGTTACCAGTGACGGGGTCAGGTCAGAACAGGCCAAGCGTATCTCCTCGCCCGCCCAATCCTTACTTCGCGTGTTTATATACAAATTGCTACAGAGTAGGCCCTATCAGATCCTAACATACACGCTTCCACTTTCCCGGAACATGTCCTAGAAAATAGACAATTTTATAAGTACCTTTAAACGCAAGGGTTATTAGGTGATGGACAGCCACGCGATCTTCAATCACTTAAACGTGTACTTTATCTGTATTGAGTTCAATTGTTCTTATAATTTGTTTTGTTTACTTCCTTGCTTATAACTGACGTAGTTTTATGGGGAATAAGAATTACTTTGGCTAACATTCTAGCAGAGTGTATATACGTTTTAAACTTATCGGTGTTTAAAAACAAGTGTTTTTTTTGTGTATGTGTGTGTGTGTGTGTGTGTAAAATGTGTGTATGAGAGAGAGAGAGAGAGAGAGAGAGAGAGAGAGAGAGAGAGAGAGAGAGAGAGAGAGAGAGAGAGAGAGAGAGAGAGAGAGAGAGAGAGAGAGAGAGAGAGAGAGAGAGAGAGAGAGAGAGAGAGAGAGAGAGGAGAGATACAGAATATTTGTGGAGATATATATTTGTGTATGTGTATGGGTCTATTGGTATAAGCAAAAACTCCTTAACGGACTTTAAATTTGTAAAAAATTATAAATCCTTTAAATATAACAATACAAAATATTTTAAACTTATTTCATACCATAGTCTAAAAATGATGATCATTTTTCTGTTTGCAAAATGCAGGTACGATGAATCTAACTATACCCACTTTTCTCCCTTACATATGTCAAAACTGTAAAATGTAAAAAAAATAAAATAAAATAAAAAATTTAAAAAAAAATCTGTAATAACATTTTGCTCCAATAATAACGAAAATTATAACTAATAAAGGAAGATTAACAAGAAATAATTAAGGAATATTAAAAATAATTAAAAAGATTATTAAAAACTAAATGAAAGTGATTATTGAGGATTAATTAATATTTTAATAAAGATTAATAACAGAATTTAGTAGGGATTAATCAAAGAAGGTCTAATAGTAACAACTAATGATAGAACACTAATAATGATTAATTAAGGAAGCTCTTTAAAAACTAAATGAAGGCGATTTTTA
Source organism: Aphrophora alni (assembly GCA_963513935.1). Lineage (NCBI taxonomy): Eukaryota > Metazoa > Arthropoda > Insecta > Hemiptera > Aphrophoridae > Aphrophora > Aphrophora alni. Next base: position 101,730,812 of record OY740770.1, on the reverse strand, counting down.
GGTTAATTAAAACTTTTAATACAGATTAATTAGAGGAGATTAGTAATGATTAATAAAATCAGGTCTTATTAGTAAGGTCTATTGATAAGTTACTAATAAGGGTTAATTAAGTAAGATTTGGATTAAATGAGAAAAATTAATAAGGATTTACAAAGGAAAGTGAATAGTGATCAAATGAATAATAAGGAAGGTCTTATTAGTAACAACTAATGATAGGACACTAATAAGGATTAATTATGGAAGCTCTTTAAAAACTAAATGATGGAGATTTTAAAGTTAATTAAGACGTTTGATAAAGATTAATTAGAGGAGATTAGTAAGGATTAATAAAATCAGGTCTTATTAGTATGGTCTAATGATAACTTACTAATAAGGATTAATTAAGAAAGATGTGAAGTAAATTAATGAGAAAAATTATTAAGGATTTACAAAGGAAAGTGAATAGTGATCAAATGACAAAGATAACATCGAATAATAAGGAAATTTAAAGGATGATCATTATACATTTATTACGAAAGATTAATCAAGATTTATTAAGGGAGGTTTAAAGGAATAAAAATAAGAAAAATTAATAAGGAATAATAAATGTTAATACATTTTTACAATTGGAATATATTAAGGATTAATATGGGAGATAAATTAATTAAGGAACATTAAAAGGGTTGAGTTTCGAAATTTGATTTAGTACCCAATTTTAAAATAAGAGATATGTTTATATTTCAAGTTTCCGTCAGGAATACAAATCGTGATAAAACTGAATCATTATAAGTATGGTAATACTTTGAAAATGAATATAAATTAACATTTTCAGTTATACATATTTAAACTTTTAGTTTTAGTATCAAAATAAGTTCGTAAAGTCATTACGGCCGGCATTTTTATTTTTTATAAGATCCAATAAAGTCATTACGCCCGGCATTTAAAATTTTAATGAGATCCAAACTGAAGGTTGTAATATGTAATGAATTAATTAAACCTTTATTGTTTACAAACACGTAACAATAAATTGATTTAAACGTGATATATAAATTTTCTTATAATATATAAGAGTAACTTTCACGGCAAATAAAATTTTAAAAAATTAAATAGTAGATTATTTTATAAACCAGGCACATCAATAGCCCTCTCCCAATTCCTTTCCAAATTTCTGGATTTCGTTAACTAAGTTTCTATGAGGCCTCAAGCTTTTTCTGTCTCCCTTTCTTCGCTTCTTCCAGAAGCCAAAAAGCCAGTCATTTATTCTTGTTCCATCATCCATCTGTGGTTCTCATTGCATGTCCTACCCCACAGCCACTACTTAATTTGACTCCTTTTCCGATATCCATCACATAATTTTCTCTCTTTTATGAACAGTTACTCATTCACTTTTTCTCACTCCAAATAAACCTTTTACCGTAAATTGCTGTGTTTATTAATCTTGTTATATATATATATTTTTCGTTAGTTTTCAGGTAAAGTATGGAACTTCTGTACAACACTAGACTTTCTAATTTATTATCAATGTTTTTATTTTTCATTATTTATTTGAATGCCCAATACTTCTTCCTCGTGTGATTTTTCTTTATCTATTATTTAGGCCTATCAAGAGTTCTAGATAGATCATCTCATTTACCCAATTCAACTTGTTATTATTAAGTACAATCTCTGTGGTTTTGAGTGTATAGAAAACTTTTTTTAAAAATAATTAATAATCAATCCAGCGTCTCTAATTAATCTTACTAATTCAGTTATCATCTTCTTTAACATTTTACACGAACAAGTAAATGTAACATCTAATTAAATGTAACATAGAAATTTAAGTACTGTAACTATAGTTTACACTAATACCTTTATTCCGCCCATTTAACTTCTTAAATACTCTTTCAAGATAACAATTAAAGAGAGACAGAGGGAGTGTATCCATTGCTAAATCCATCTCTTTTTGTTTGAGAGTCCTTTTCTTTTCAACATAATCCCAGCATTGTAATATTCATAGATGACGTAAGGAGTCTATCGTCTTTTTGTAATTTATGAACGCTATAAATAATAGTACTTGAAGATTTTCCAGTAATTTGATTTAGGACTTGTATATATGGTATATAATTAGTGCTGAAAACAGATATAAACCCTTGCTTCCTCAAATGATAACTCTTTTTATATTTTTTCTCGCCTATTCTTAACACTAACGTTAAGTAAGAGTAACACTGGTAGCTCCCTCCATTCAGTGGAAGTTGGTGGAAGGGATGACTTACTAAGGGTTAGAGTCCCGGGGACCACACCTCCGTAGTTAAGGGTTGATACTCGTATCTTTGTTAAGTTTTCTGTTTTAAGCATTTTATTTCTTGTGTATCCGAAAGTAATCACCGAGTTGGTACAACTTTCCTTACGATAATCTTGTTAAATAAATTTTCCAAATGCCTTTTAATATTATAGAAACACATTTTAATATTTTATTTGTTTGTAATATAATCACTCTCAGAAGTTTTATTATTTTGTAATCTCTCTTAAACAGCGGTTTAATCTCAAAATCAATAAATTATAGTGGGATTATATCAACAAATTTGTTTTTCAAACAATAATGTTATATCAACATAGTAGGTATATAAAGCCTTTTAGCACAAATATTTGAAGTAATTGTTTTCAGCATTAATCTTCGTGTTCTATTATTTACTCCTACCATTCAACTTGTGCCTGACATTAGTTGTTTCTTTAGATTTCTTGTTAACATACATTTAATTTAGCTGTTTAATGTAGTAATTTAGGTGAGATAAATATTGCTTATTAGTTTTAAAGAGTACTGTAGATTATATATTTTGTTCAATACTATTAACGACTTCTTTTATTTACTTTTCATTATAATTAGCTATCATCTTTATAAACAATTTTTGTTTTATGTTATTTATTATAAAATTTAAAAAATCCCAATTAAATTAAAGTTAATTTATGTAAAAATAGTGTATATTTAATGCACAAAGTTAACATTTTAAAATTGGTTCTTAATATACAACTAGACTTGTTAATGGAAATAATCTCCCAAAATTTATTTCGCTGTTCGATTGTGAAGAAAAACTTATTTTGGAACCAAAATCTATACTTAAAAATAATAAAAAGCCAAATTGAAAGAAACAATCTTTATAGTAAACCGGTAGAGGGCCGAATGAAAAGATTAGTGAAAACGACATGAAAATTTATTCACACGTGGCGATTGTAAAGACGACCGAAAATTCTAATTATTGCGTTGTAAGTTATAGAAACGCTGATATTCAAATCTATGAAATGTACACTGATTCTACTCATACCAGCTACAAATTTTATGCTACTTGTTTAAAATAGACACACACACGCGCCACATATATACACGCGCGCACGAAAATGCTTTGGGTTTTGCCATTGTTTTTTAAACCCTCGTTTTCCTTAGTTAGTTAACGTTTTGATTAGACTTTGTCTTTTCTAATTTTATATATATATATATATAATCTACTACAATAAAAATTCTAAATCCTCAATCAATAATTATATTCTTAAATAATAAAAGAAACAGAAAATACTCCCGCTGTATAGGCAACCTATGCAGCAGCAGAACATTGCAGAAATGCTATGCTGTGCAGGCTCATATATATTGTCATATTTCACAATTATAATTGTTTTTAAATAGACCATTTCCAAACCATAATATTAGTAACTTATGTTTTTACTTTCAAAATTTATAGACGGCATTTAAAATATCTGTTTCAAACTTGATAATTGTTTTAGACCTAACCGTGTTTTACAATTAGAGAATATATTATCTCTACAGCTTAAACGGTTAAAGTGCATACAGTTTTTAATAATCTCATAATTTATTTGTTTAGTTTTCTTACATTACTGATGACACTATGATACAAAACGTCTTTTGACGAATTTAAGTCTCCTAAAACTGAAATTTATTTTGTTCTGCCACCAAAACATTTTTGTTCACTAAACTGTTGCAAGTGTATGTTTTAAGGGGAATGAAAATTCTCAATTACTCAGTAATAACTTGTTTTTGTCTATTAATTGGGAAGGGGCAGAGGTAAATTCAATTTAGGAGTGCACTATTACAAGGATAAAATATAAAAATGATGTGCCTAGCTAGCAAACACTTACAAATTTAATTCTGGGAACCTTGCCTAATATAAATGTGACACAACAGCACATTTGAAGACAACTCTTGTTTATAATTCATGGAAATCAGAAAATCATACGAAGATTGACTGTTTTCAACAAATACAGCTTAAAGTAGCCCTTGTTCGTATATAAATATCATTAGGAGATATTCAAAAATTTAGGTTTTGTTTTATAGAAATTATAGTTTGAATGTTTGTGAATAAATTCATTACAACAGTTTATCTTTAGATTTCAATAATAAATTAGTAAGTTTAGGTTAGACAACTGTATGGCTAGGTTTGTCCTGCTATGGCGAATCTGTAATATAAATTTTAAATTACAGTGGTTTTAAAACATTTGTATTTTTGTTAGAGTTATAAACTAAATTCAAAAAGTTATTTAAACGTAAAATTTAAGAACTACATTTAAAACATTTATTTGAATTTGGCAAATAGAAACTATTTGTTCCTTGTTTTGCTGTTTTCCGCCTTTCTCTAATTCATTTTACTTTTGTAACAATGACATCTTCCATCTGTATTTTCTTTAATGTTTTCGACTGGACTGAAGCAAAAACAACACACAGAAGCAGATCTATAATCTGTCGTAAAAAAACGGAAGTATTTCGCTTCAGAATCGGAAGGGATCAGGGAGGCGTCAAGTTAATGTGCGAGGGGTTGCGGGGTGGCTCCCAACTCACACTGGGCAACGGCTTAAGTTAAGGAGGAAACTGGCAAAATAAATCAACTCTTTATAAAGAGGGACGGATACACGCCTTCCGGATAAATGCATCTCCAACTCACAATGTCAGTGAGGGATGAAGGATAGAACTCACGAATTATTTGCTGTAAAAAACTTTACTGTTTCAATGAATTTCAAGGATTAAGGTATTATGAAAAATAGTTCAAAACAAGCAAAGAGATTAAATGTTTAAAAGGGGATATCGAGGAATAAATATTTAAATTAAATTGTTTTAAAAGAGAATAAAAATTAAATCGTATAGAGAAATTAATTAAAACAGAGTATATACAAATGTTTACAACTATTTCACAAATTAATTATTTAAAGCAGCTATGGAGTTAAACAGGTATTAATAGTTAACATTTAAGATAATTAGTTAATGCTGGTAGAAGTTAATTTTCTTAACCATGTTGTTTAAAGCCGATATAAAGATGGGTTTCAGACAAGTTGTTTAAAACTGATGAAAAGAAAACATATTTTAGAAAATTTATTAAAATTGATAAATAAATAAATAATTTTAATTCCGACATCAATTAAACTGATTCATAAAAATGCCAGCTAAATTATTGAGGTTAGAAAAATGATTTATCAGGGAATTAGTTTAAACTAGTAAAAAAGAATAGATATTTAAGATAATTGTTTGAAACTTAATTATAAATTAATTTGTTTAATATAAATTGATTTAAGGAAATATAAACATAAATTATTTTAAAAGAGTAACCGTAGAAATGTATCAGATATATAAAATAAAACGGATATAAAAATTAATTGTTTAAAAAGGATATAAAGATGTTTTAGTCCAATTTATTTAGAAAATAGGTGGCAATCACGTTTCACATTTTTCCTATTTACACACCCATTCTAAATTCGAGCTAGGTAGATCGAAATTAGAAAACACAAAAGTCACTTATGGTCGCAAAGATAAACAAAAACAACATACATAACTCCAAAGATGGCACAGACATCATCTAGACGAGAGTTCAGAATGTGACAAACAACGAAAACATTTTAATACTTTCCTTTCTACGTTAACAGTGAAAAGGGATTAATTGTATTGGTTAAAGGTCCGCATACCATTGGAATGAAACAACAAAACCATGTGGCATCCTATATTACCGTGGGAGCATAGAAAACCATTTTCAATTTCTTAAAACTACCAAAAGCCTCATTTTTAACGTTAAATAAAAACAATTTGAACTCCAATGTACGATTAACTATTTTCAATTACGTCAACTCAAAGTAGTGTTTTCCCTTCAGTTCATATCTAAACATCACTTGGTAATATTAACAATATAAAATTTGTGTTTTCTACAAATGGTAGTTTAGATGTTTAGGTACCAATTCCGTTCTGTTACATCATTTTATCTTTACATGTCAAGAAAGTTTTAAGATTGAAGACAACTCGATGGTTTTGTTTCAACTTGGTACTGTACACTCTTAAAACACATAAAAGCCACATATAAGTCAGATTTATTCACTTTTATTTTTAGATCAATTATTTTTAGAAAACAAATATTAAACTATTCTTCTTGCTATAGCTAGAATTACAGCGATGTGAACTCGAGATGTTGATCACTAATAACCCAAATAAAAACCCGTTTAGATCTAAGCCCTATGCGGGTTATTACAACCGAAGATTAGACGTTAAAAGAACAGTCATATAAATAGTTTAAAAGATAATTACTTCCAGAATTAATACGACTTGCATGTATGGTAGATGTTGATTGTCCAGAATAATCCTGCAATAAGAACCTATTTTCTAACAAAATTAACCTTAAAGTGCTTCTAAAATTCCTAATTTAAAGGTTATTAAATATAAATATAAAACCCCATTAAAGGTCTAGCTATGATGAAATGACAAATACAGCTGTCATCACGACCGGGCGTTATTCAGGTTTCTTCCTCCTAACACTACCGACATGCTTGCTGAACACAAACTGGTCCAATCACATTACTACATAAATTACAGTTGAGTTCTGGTTGCAGAGACAATTAATTATTCAGTCATAGATTTTTGTGACCTCTAAAATCACCAGATATACAAGTAGTATCAAAATTTATATTTTACAATACTATTTACTCCCTTAATGATATAGAAAGCATCTTGAAACCATGTTCTAGTTTTTAAATTTTGTAGACATTCAAAATTTTTGAAGAAAATATATAGCCGTATAAAATCAAACAGTTTTGGTCAGTGGTAGGTAATTTTGCGGTTAAGAGACAATTTAAAGTTACACATAAAATTTGTCCCTTTTTCGATGTGAGCTTAATTTGGCATTAATAATTTATTTGCAAAGTGATATTTTTTTTAAATAATATATATATATATATATATATATATATATATATATATATCATCGCTTCTATAGCTTTTACAAAAAATAACTTAGAAACAAATTTGTTCAATATTAAATTACAAAGAAAATAAGATAGAGTTGAAGTTCATTTGTGTATTCGGTGAGTTGGTACATGACCTCAACGTTTACACATACCTATTTTAAACAAAAAACTAGCTATAAATAGAGATATTATTAATTGATTTTAATAAAACTTTTGGAAAAGATGAATCTTATGAAGATTACAACTATGCGATGTTGGATTACAACTAGCCTATTCATAGAAGTTAGAAAATCATTACGACGATTGGCTGTTAACAAATACTTCAGTTTTAAGTGAGTTTTTCCTTCCTATTAGTCTACAAATATTTACAACTTTAATCTTTCGTTTTATAGAAATGATTGTTCGTGAAATAGATTCGAGACTACTGCATGGATCTGCTTCGACCTGTGTTACAATTAAAATGTAGTTTTTATACTGTTACATATTGTCTTATATCTAGAATTTTTCTCTTTTTATAATATGAGTTTGAAAAGTGACTATTATTTAACACTACTGTAATTCGTTACAAAAGCCAAAAATCGAGTTAAGATTGGGTTAAAAAACAATCACCATAACATGTTTTATTTCTGTTGTGCCACGCACAGGCTTTTGGTACGTTTTAGAATTCTTTTAGTTAACAAAATCGTTTAAAAAACGCACAGACACAAGTTATGTATTACACAAATTCTTACCACGAACTATAATCATTACAAAAAGTTGATGGAGTCCTTCATGGTACTCACAGGCCTAGACCCATCATACAAGATCCCCTAAATGTAATTTCCAAAACATGGTTTCTTGGGGTTTGTAGGAAATTTTAAATTCTCTTTGATAGATCAAGGGTATATCCAGAATGGTAATTTTGTTTAAATCAGTTGTCACACAGATCTTCTGAATTTTGTAATTATGTATATCACTACTTTCTAGACATCGGCTAGGCCCTAACAGGCCTCGTAGATATTTGTATATTAAAAGGCTACACTCGCTTCGCTTCATATCAGTGACTAGGCCTCCCCAATCCCATAACTATACGAATATTCCTTTTCTTGGGAGGTAAGGGTTCGAAACTACATTTCGTACAATAACTTAATTATTTGACACCATAGAGCGGTTGGGTTGATACCATTACATGCAGAATTGAAATCTCTTAATTTGTATCGAATTTAGTGAAAAAATAAATAACACACGAATTTTTTTTTTAACTGTTTATTAAAATAGCCACCATTTTTATATTTTCGAATATATTAATTTTTCAGAATTTCAAAACATAAAAGCTCACTGTAGTCTCCTTTAGCAAATTCAAACTTCCTATCTTAATTTACGACCGCTTTCTTGGTTACTTACTGACGACAACTGACGGACAGCATGTCGAAAATCACTTTTTGAGTTTCTTGAGGCCATAAACGTGAAGATTGATCAAAAAGTGGTCGACATTTTTTTACGATTTCCAAACCTACCGTGATTTTTTAAATATAAATCTAGAAATTTTTTTTTCACAGCTGCACCTTCTCCTAAAGACTGTTTTGGCATTTTCTTTTAATCCTAGTCAATCCAGTTGTTACAACTCCTTCCTTAGCTCTAGAATCTCATTCGCTACGTTATCTTCTTCTATTGGGGCTCCAGAAGAGTCCAAGTTAGAAATCTACGTAACTCCAGTACTTTACACTTTAAAAGTATGTTCTGATGTTTCCCTCTGTTGCCCAACCAGTGCAATTGAAGCTACCGTGGATTAAATGCAGGGTTTCAAATGTTTTGTAAATGTTCCATGTCCAGTTACCCTCCTTTGGTTGCACTTAATCAATGAGGTTACATACCTATAATTTTTAATGAGTTGGTGCAATAACCCATAGAGCTATATTACCCGTTAGGCGCTATTATTGTCAATGGGACTTGGTGGTCTGTATTCAATACAGCAGAAAAGGTTTACTAGTAAGTATCCCTAATTTCAAAATGTTTTAATCATTTCACAACATACAAATATTCCCGTTCTAAGAGTGCAGACAGAGGATGGGTATAGAGAAGAATGAGTAAACCTCTAGTAAGTAGCATTGATGATACCGATTAGTGAGATACAGTTCCCAGTGGACACTCAAAAAGTTACTATATTCACCCACCATCGTGAGTATAACTGGTCGCTAAGATTATTAGGGAATTGTGGGTGAAAAAGATAGAATTACAATGATTAGAACTCGATGTACTGATCACAAAGCTGTCTAAGAGGGTAAGGGTCTTCACCTTAACTCTTGCGTCGCAGGATTTAGAAAGATAGGTTCCACTTTAACACATTTATTTTATGAGCGTTAGGGAATTCAAACTGCATGCAACCAATTTTATCCTGTTGGTCTTGTCTTGATGGATCAGGGAATCTGTCGTAGCCTTTACAAAGGGATTTCGTTACAAAAGTCCTCGAGGGCTTTCAGATTCTCTCGTAATGGCAAATCTATTTCTAGAACCTATATATTTCCTGTTATAATTTCTACGTTGACGATTAAATTTGAATAGTTTTTCTTGTTTAATACAGAGCAAATACCATAAATACGTTAAGCTAAAACTTTGGCAATTTGAAATGCCTGAGTGAAATTTTCTGAAGCATTAATTTCAAAAAGACATTGTTTTCAATGGTATTTTCCCCTTGTATTAAAAAAGTTTACAAACATAATTATCTCTTTATAAACGTACCATTTAGCACTGCAGTAAATTAACTTTAAAATTAAAATTTAACTTTGACTTATCGCTAATAAATAAAAATCAAAGACCAAATTGTATAAATTGTTTTATTTCAATCATGTGTGTATCCCAGCTGAAATACCCACTCATATTAGAGAGTGTGTTGTGTGTATGTGTATGTATAGGTCGGTCCATCCATGGTCAACTACTAGGAAAGTGGAGACACCTATTTTTCTTTCGTGGGTTGTCAACCTCGGGGTTTGTACAGGTCCTAGTTGTATAGTACCTAGTATTAGCAAAAAAATCTTTAATTATTATTACGGCCGGTTATAAATAACAATAAACGAAAGCTACTTAACCCTTTGAAGAGTATGAGTTTAACCGGCAAAAGAGTAGCGACGTACCGGTACGTCATTTTTAGTTCGGCTGAAAGGAGTAACGACGTACCGGTACATTTTTTGATGCAACATGAATCAGCTGTTGTTTTTTAACTTGAAAAAAATATTAAAAATGAACTAAAACTGAATGTAGTTAGTCGCGTATGCATTCATATTTACGTCCTTTGTTGTATATCCGAAATAAAACATTAGATCTAACTTTTTTGTTTTACCTATTATTTCAGTAATAAATAAGGGGCGATACATAATAACTTACTTATCGTTACTTTGTAAATACTTATGTAACAAGGTCAACGTGTGATGACTTTTTCCCACTTTCCACGGTTAAACCTTCATCTTGCAAATATAAGTCTTATAGCCAGCCTCCTTCTCAATCCGGAGGATCTAAAATGAGCTCTAACAATAGAAAATTTGGATTAGGTGCATTCTGTAGTTATAGAAATACTTAACGAGCGTGTTAGATGTTTATATATATTACAAAGTCTCGACTCACCTTGCCCGTGTTATTATATCGGTCCTGGTGGGCCTCGAAGTTATACTTATATAAAGGAGCCTCCAGTCGCTACGCTCGTGTCGGTGACTCCACTTTACTGGATCTCATAACTATAAGAATATCACTTTTTTCTTGGAAAGAACATGTTCGAAATTACATTTTTGACAATAATTTTTCTATTTGTCATCATAGAGAATGTGTACCACTACATGTACGAGGTGTGCCAGGGCCAATACACTGACACAAGTAGAAACAGATTAATATATACGCATTTAGCCGACCTCTAGAAAATAATAATATATACAATTAAGAGGTTCATAAAACTTGTGTAACAGCTGTTTTAGTCAAACCTACGCTATACTAGGATACCTGGTAAGACCCTTTGATCTACCAATGCATTTTAACATTTCCTACAAGACTCACGAAAAAACATTTGAGAATAAGATTTAAAGGATCTGATTGTAATACAATGTATAATAGGCTGGGTATGTTCTATGATGGTTCGAACCAACGTGTTTTATAAAGCTATGGTGACCGAAAGTCTTTTTGTCTTTAAATAAATAACAAAATCGTTAAACTAAAAATCGGCACTTCAAAATTCCATAAAACTAATTTCACATTCAATTATTTGACATCCCTGAAATGTACATAGCTTCTGTTTATAGTTAAAACAAAAAATCGGTACTTCAAAATTTCATAAAACAAGTTTCACATTCAATTATTTGACATCACTGAAATGTACATAGCTTCCGTTTATAATTGAAACAATCACGCTTAGATTAATTTCACCAAATGTTAACGTAATTATTTTTAGGGAGCGAGACAATGATTTAGCTTGATTTCGACTTATTAATGGATTAGGTAACCACATTTTTAAAGCTTTAATACATCTGCGTTTCTGAGATACAAGAAAACTTTCTACATATTTCGAAGTTATGGACACTTTCTTCTTCTATGGACTACATTGATTACACTTAAGTGTTTAATTTACTTTTCCACATATAAAATACATTTACTCAGAAGCTCCGGTAAATTTAATTTCTTTTATATTTGTACCTTATATTTTATCTTGAAAATAAGCTTAGGAATCTTGTTGAATTGAGGGGGGGTGAATCGGGTGAGGAAAGCTATGTAGCTACGACTCGAAGTATTAATATACTAATAATAAATTAAATCTAAGAAGCTTACTTACAACTCGAACTAAAAAACCACGTGAGCATACATGAGTGAATATGTGTTTAACTCTTCGAACGTGCTCGCAACAATCTCTTATCGCAAGAAGAATGTAAAGTTTGAAAATAAATGATTTTATTATTATACACACACTCGTCTTTGTAATAAAGAATTTATTATTCTTAATTCCTGTTCTGTGTTTAGGTGTAATAAAATAAGTAATTCAATAGAGAATAATTTCGTCCATATGAACTTATTACCTATGTACTTTCTTGACGCGTTTCGGAACTCCATTCCATCATCATAAAATCGCTGTATGGAGGTCGTCTTCACATTAAGAAATTACAAACACAACATAAATGTACATTACACAAAGTTACAAGTTAAAACGCAACAATTACCGTATTACGCTTTTCTAATACCACAACGTGTAACGTATTTCTGATGATAGCATAGAGTTCTGAAACGCGTCAAGAGTAAGTAGGCCTACATAGGTAATAATTTCACATAAACGGAAATATTCTTGATTGAATTAGTTATCAATTGTGACTTGGATACAGATAACAATGAAGTGTAACAAAATGATAATTTATTATTATTATTTATTGTACATTTTGTGTTTTAATCTCCATAAAATATATGATTTTTTTTAATGTTACTAAAATATAAAAAAATAATAATCCATCTTTATTTTGATACCGATTCTTAATTAATTTGTCTTCAATTCGTCTTAAGTTATCTTGAAGATTTTCACTTTGTATTACAATCTTTTGAAATAAAATAGCAAAATATAACATCTAGGATAGCCACAGCTCCTCTTTACCGACCAATGATCGGTCTTCCAAATATGAACAGCTGATTGTACTAACAACCAATTATCAAATCTTAACATAGACGAAACCGTCTCTGCATCAAAGTTAGTTTCTAAAATTTATTACGTCTATAGAAAATGAAAGAATGCTGTTTTTATATATTATGAAGAAAGCTAGATTTATTTAAGAAGTCGTATAAAAAACGTTGTTGTATATCACATAAAGTATCGGATCCTGGCTCCAACGAGGAATGCCTTGACGGGTAGACTGACGTACAAAAGCAGCAGAGCGCTCATGCATGGCACACAGTGAATGCCACATGCTGCATCAACCGCAACGCACGGAACCGGTTCCGATATATAATTTTTTCTTTCTTTTTTTTTTACTTCAAACGTTTAAAAAAGACAATTCTATAACCGTGTTTAAGCAATTAAAGCTCACTAGAAGCTTGTTAAACTTAGACTTAAATAACAGCTGATCAGATAATCTCTTATGTAAATAACTTAGTTTACATAAATTGATTTTCATCGTATTACATAACCAATTCAAGGTCGGACAGAAAAGATACGCACACGCAGAACACCGTGACTGAACTGATTTCAAAGTACATTTATTTGTACAACCTACGTGCTAAATTTGACCGAATTTCAATTAATTACAGGTATTATTATGGACTTGGTATTTTAATTTGAGGTTATGAAGAGAGAGTTTTTTAAAATTTACATTTAGGATCGTAAGGGTCGGTAGCCTTTATCAGTTGCGATCTTTTGTGGAAAAGATATGGATCCTTATTGTAAAATTGCATTAACAAATTCAAAATCTTGGAATTAGCACCTGTAAGACATCAGTCCCTAAAAGGTCCTTCTAATCGCGCAAAAAGATGTACTGTCAATTCCGTTCCGTTGGACCAGAACAGATACACTGCTCGTTCTTCAAACCCCATCATCTTTAGGAGGTATTTCACTGGCCAGTATTTAGTTAGCAGATCTAATGATCGACGTAAGTCCTACCTGTTTATATTTTATTCCTTTATCTGGAACATTTACAAATAGAAACCTGATGTGGAATCCCATTTCTTTGGGAAAAGGGGAAACGAAGATAGGACTTCATTTCTTATACTGTCTTTGAAATTATTTTTCTTTTTAGATTTATATATGTTTATTGTAATGTAGCTTGTATTTTGTTTTGGTTTGAGTACAAATTTTCATTTATGTTATGGTGGATCAACCACCAGACACAGGGGTCGTTTTCTTCTTTCTTGTGGGGGAGCGGGATCTGTCACGATTGATGACAGGTTCGCATGCTTGGAGCTTTCTGCTCTCGATGTAAGAGTTCTCGTCAGCTTGAGAACGAACTCCTCGAATGTGGGAACTTCCAAACCATGGGAGATGGTAGCATTTCTGAGCAAATGTTATTACAGAAACTGTCAATCATAGAGGACTCATCAAGTCCTCGCTACTCTTCCTCCTCCTCCTCCTCCTCCTCCTCCTCCTCCTCCTCCTCCTCCTCCATTTCTTTGACTCTCTCTAATAATGTTCAACAGATTGGTCCACCTAACCTAACCTTCCTTGTGTAACTCTTGTGATGATCCTCCGATCATTTAACATGGGTCCATGACCATTTCTTTGACTCTCTCTACTAATGTTCAACAGATTGGTCCACCTAACCTAACCTTCCTTGTGTAACTCTTGTGATGATCCTCCGATCATTTAACATGGGTCCATGAATAATGTAATCAAAATCCTTTTTATTATTTAAGAAAATAGGCCATCTCTTAAGGTTTCAGCAAATCAATGTGGAAGAAAATCTATTAACTGTAGGCCTCATAGTCACAGTTGAGATGAAACGGCAATTTAACGTCGTAACTGGGACGAATAGAAAGAAAATTTGTAATAATAACTCTTCGGGATTTTTTTTATCATAGAACAAATATGGTCATGGTTAATTTTAAAACTGCAGAGAAAGAGGACACTCGTACATACTGAATGGCTTACAGATGTTAAGTTACCCCCAAAAAACTAGTTAAAATAATTGCTGTTTTAAAATATATTTACTTATTTTCTTACCCAATAATTTAACCAATTCGTCTTAAAAAGGTATGTTTGTAACAAATAAATGGTAGAACATAAGAAAACAATTGATACCTATCAATTAGATGTTTTATACTAAACAAAAAAACAAGATACGATTACATGCAAATTTTAAAACTGATAATGAGATACTGTGGTATGTAAGACCAACAGGTGGGAAATGATCCAGGAAAAACTTTATTTTTTTAATTTGAAATTCGTCAACAATTTCATCCAAGCTGCGGTAAAAAAGTTAATTGGATAGAATTTTATACATATTTTTTAATAAAGCAAAAACCTCTCGATAATTACCGCCTTATAAAAAAAGAAAGAAAAGGACATAGAATAGAGACCCTTAGCCCTCGAAAAGTCTAATATGGTCAGAGTCGAAAAAGAACAAGAGTTGATCAAGAGATACCAGATGGAAAGATGATAGAGATCTAACTCAATACTATAAGAAATAAGTTAATATACTTTTTTTTTAATATGCTTTTTAAAGTTCATTATTCTTTTTTTAATCTAAATACAAGGAAATTTATCAAAATATATCGATAGTATAACGAAGTATATTTGAATTCATAAAATATAACGAGTAAGTCGAAATATATTTAAATGTATCGAAGAATTACAAATAAACCGTAATATAACAACAATTTCGCAATATATTAAATATATCGAGATTTATAAAAGTAACAATGGAATATTTATTGACTTACGACAGTGAGCAAAATTTCATCTTTCTATGTCGATGGAAAGTGAGTTACATAAGCTTGCAAGAATTAATGACAAGCAAGCACGTTAGTGAGTTTAAAAAAAAGCACGTTAAAAGATCTAGAACCACCTAGGTTTTCCTCAGGATCGGTAAACCCTTATTCACTAAACTGAACCTCTAAGTGAAAATAAATCCGAATAAAATAAATACACAATCGTGTTTGGTTTAATAAGTTTGTCACAACTTTTAAAATGAATAGAAAATGTATTTAGATATATATATATAGAATCACTTGTGAGTGATATAATAGAAAAACAACTCAAATTACACCCAAATAATGTATCAAATTTCTACACCACGACTGCTAGTGGCGTCCAGTTCAAAATGACTCAGATACGGATCGTGTTCACTGTGTTTTGGTTTCATGAAACATATTCCGCGACAACAGTTCAACGGAATTTATATACCTGGTATATTAATGATCCATGCAATAGATCTAAAATTTACTCTTGGGTTTACAATTTCGTTGAGAGCGGTTATTCTAAGATTTAATAAAAAATTAACAAAATTTCCATATTTTAAAAGAAAAATTTACACAATGAAACAATATAACAAAACAATCCTGTAAACTTTTCCTTTAATTTTCTTTAATTAAAGACGAAAATCTTTCGACCACCATTACCTTATCAAAAGGTCACAAACCAAAAGACCCCAAGCCCTCGAATACTCTAATAGCGTCAGGGCCGGTAAGAACAATGAGAAAGAACAATGATCAAGAGAAAACAAATGGGAAAGGTGAAAGAAAACTATCTAACCCAAGAGAATTAGAAAACGTGTAGATCTCGGTTGGGCCTCTCGGGATTGACACTATGACGTCTCGTAGGAACCCATGAGTGTCTTGTCCTATGAACATTAGTTTGTGGGGCTACCTTTTCGTTATGGCCTGTAGTGCTGAAACTTCTTTTTCATTTACACAGTCAAATTCTTCATATTCTACTAACTAAACGTAAAATGGAGTATAAAATTTCAAATACACATATATATTATGTATTTACACTATACACGCATATACAGAGCTTGGCAAAAGTACAGACTGATTTATTATCTCCTAAACCGCGTCAGATATGAAGAAGACTACTTGACCATCTTTTTATGCACCCAAAAATAGTTTGTGACTTTCACCAAAGTTCAATTTTTCGCAAAAGCATAAATTTCTTAATACAATTCCAAAATCTGTCTTTCTTATGATTACAAAGTTATTTGACTAAAGTTTTTTTAAGGTATTAGACTAAAAATGTATGGAATTTATTCTTTATAGATTTTTTACAATCAGTTCAAGAGCCTCTTCATCTACTAATAACAAGTTTTTTTGAACCCAAAAAAGTGGAGGCGTCCATCAAAGAAATTCGCTGTAAATGAAGAATATCTATTTTTTGGATCATTAAACAATTAGTTCGATACCTGTGGGACGAATGAAAACAGTAAAGAACACAACCGATGGTTGTTAAACACAAGTAGCTCAAGGACCAGTCGGACATTTACCAGAAGGGAAACATAAGTTACGTCATTATTTCCAATTAGTTCCACTCCAATTAGGTATTGTTGAAATATAGGCTTAGTCGTCCGTCTTTCCTTGCGTTATAACATTCACGACCAATTGAAATGGATAAATAGCTCCCTCTAGATCTACACTTGTTTGTTGACCTAGAACGTTACGATTCTGTGATTTCTTAAAAAGTACAGGAAAAAAACGTTATCCATAAAAAGTATTTTATTGTGTTTTATTTTGGATTAATCGTGTTTAGATTTCGGCCGAAAATATAATTGTGGTGAATAAAGTAATGTCATTATATTAATAAACATCAAATATTGTATAGAAAAAAACTCGAACACACAATCTCACAAAAATTACGTTTACTTAATCAAACGCATTTCTCTTAATCAAACTACTGTAGTTATAGTTTAGTTATTGTTGCTCATGTATCGCTGAGGATGGCGACTTTGTCGTTGAAACACGTTTGATTATGTAAACTTAATGTTTGTGAGATCTTGTGTTTGATTTTTTTCCTATCTAATATTATCTCACAAGTCAAATTTAATATTTATTTATCAAATTATTGTATTCTTATTGGGAACGCTAATAATCGAGAGTATAGAACCACAGATTAGTCTTACGAGCATAAAATACAGATGTGAAACATACAAATTCACGCACAAAAAGTCTGTGTATATTTTTAATTTATTCGGAGTGTCTAAAAATTCCCGGAACGGTTTAATAACTTTTATACGAAAAACAGCAGAAACACAAAATAGTCACACTTAATTCCTTTTGGTCTACAGCCTAATTTTACAAATCCACAAATGACACTCCAAAACGTGTAAGTCCAAATTTTCAAAGGTATTTTTTATTATAGTATATCATACAAAATCACATTTTATGATTATTTTATTTTAGATACGTTTTTATACAGTTTAGGAAACAGTAACTCTCAAAAGTTGTTAAAGTTAATAGAGTTAAAAGGGTATTTAAAAAAAAATTTAATACATGTCTTTATGTTAGTTCAGAGTCCAATTTCATCAACGAAATTATCATTTTACAAATTTCTTAACAGGTTGGGAGATCTTATTTTAGTGTTACTTTATTCTTTGAAATTATCCAATGTGTTATTTGGGTTTGCAAAATTTTGCTGTATACTAAAAATGATCTAAATTTTCTCAGATTTTGTTTATCTGGTGATATCTTATTTTGTGGAGCTTTTTTACACTCACTTATACAAGAGTGTGTAATCTATGATAAAGAGGTAAAGTCGGTATCACCAAAAAATATTTAACTGTTAACAATATATAAGTTTCAATTTAATATTTGCTTTAATATGATTCTTTAATTTTTTTACGTTTTAATTTTTCTGACATTTATTTCGACGAAACAAACATATTCAACATTGTAAACGATAGCTTACGTGACGAATTTGTCTAATTTAAAATTAAATCAAATCTACTTATGTTAATAGCTTAACATTATTTACTTTGGTAATTTTGAGGTTATCCTGACACATTTTTTTAACTATAACTCTCAAAACACAAACACACAACTGCCACATATGTTAAAACTGTAAAAAATGAGCTAACATGAAACTGACCTTAAAGGTGTATTTATATCCAATGTTTTTTGAATTACCCTACTAACAAATTTCTGTAACTTTAAATATAACACACAATTAAACCACATAGAGTTTTGTTTTTTTTTTTAATAAAAATGTATTGAAACTCCGTACAGATGTGAAGCAAATTTGAAGGTCATCACAGCCAGTTTCCAAATTTATGATTTCCAACAATAAACAGTTGTTAATAAACAGAAAAGTATGAACAAAGTGTTTTAGGGTCCTTAAGTACTGCCAGATATTGGATGCGAATAGTAATACCAGAATAATAACTAAGATTAAATAGTTATGTTTTGAATATATTCATTCCAAACTTTATTATATAAATACAAAGAACGAAAAGTACGGAACACTTCAAGAAGTTACATTGTTAAACGTTAAAATTGAATATTAAAAAATTGCGAGAATCACAAGAATTTTTATAACAAATTTAGAAATTTTATGAAAGTAAGAGGGAGTTCATCAGAAAAATCAGAGAACCAACCGACTATGTTCTTGAGTATTGAATTAAGTTGGAGACGAAGTCATCCATTTCCAAGAAATATAAGGTGAATTTAGTAAAAGATGTCCTCTGAAAAACTATTTAAACTGTTGAAAACCTTCTTTTCATGGCTATATAGTTTTAAAATGTAGTGATACTAACCTAGAAGAGGATTACAATTTATTTAATAAAGATCTCATGATTTTCTTATAGGTCACGTGATTTCTATAAACACTAATAAAATAAAGTAAGTCTTGTGAAAGATTGCCGAAGCAAAATAAAGTAATATATAAATCGTTTTAGACGTAAACTTCTGAGAAACGTTTTTATTTTTAAAGTCAAGTACACTCTTATAAATTTTCAATTTTTTGTCTAAGAACTGTCCAAACTAAAGTAACACTATAAAATTTAAGTTTTTAGTATTATAACAAAAAAATAGTTTGTTGAATAAAATATATATTTTTGTGTTTATAAAATAGAAACCATTAATTAGATAAAATATCTACTGGGAAATTATTTTTTCTTGACCCTGTTCTTTCGTCAATAAATTATTGCGGCCTATATACTTTTTTTTCATTTTTAGCAACACCGTTTGTATACCTTTGAATTGATAGATATAAAATTTTGCTAAATAACTAAACGGTTCGTTACCAGTCCTTTTTCTAGTGACAGAGAGTTTTTGACGTGCTCTAAAAAAGGAGGGGTATTTTGGTCTACTTAAACTTCCTATTGACCTTTCTGTATCCTGAACTGTGATAATGAGGGAATTGCTCCAAGAGTCTTATCCCTGAATAATTCTCAGAAACCTTGGGAATAAGGTAACTTGAAAGATGAGAGAAATTAAGACATGTCTTTATTCTACAAGTTTTAGTTCTATATTTCCTTAAAATAAAATAAAGGACGTAAAGTGGTTAGTATAGGAATACAAGAAGAGTTATTAAATGGGCGATATCTGAAGTGTCTCTACGTCAGCAGAGAAAATTAATGAGTTGGGATTCCGTATCAGCTTTAAGCTGAAAATGTTCCAGTTAAAACAAGAAAGTCTATCCTAAGCAAAATGGCTGCTGACTTGATACTGCTCAGTAAGATGCCTAACAACAATAGTATTGGTATCTCGGTTCTGCTCTAAGGGAGAACACTTTCTGTGTGAATGTGAAGTACAGAGGATTCAATTGAGATAGAAAGCCTTTTTGTGCA
Organism: Aphrophora alni; assembly: GCA_963513935.1. Lineage (NCBI taxonomy): Eukaryota > Metazoa > Arthropoda > Insecta > Hemiptera > Aphrophoridae > Aphrophora > Aphrophora alni. The sequence goes on along the minus strand of OY740770.1, from coordinate 101,710,428 downwards.
TGAAATCTTCATGGGTGCTTATCCCAATGTCCATTTTTGGAATAGAGAGATGAGCTGAGAAAACTTTTAATCGAGTCAGCAACTATTGTATATATTTTTCACGATAGATCCAATTTGAGTTATAGTAATGAATACATACTGGTGGTCTAATGCGCTTAAAGGAGAAAAAAAGTTATTTGTCTAATTATACCTACCGATCCTAATAATCCTATAAAATTATTATTAACAATTCTGATTAAAAGAATTCACTTCTAAGGAGGAAACTCGGACAAATTAAAAAGATTTCATTCTGTTCTCATATTTGCGTGGATTCTCAGTTCTGACAGATGACATGAAGATAAAGAGTTTTTCTTTGTTTAGACGCTTCATTGTTTTATTCTTAAGCCTTAAGGCAATGCTAATGATGGGAGGGAACAAAGTGAATCTAAAGGAATGAAAAGTTTTCACTTTCTTAAGAGTAAATTCAAGTCATTATTTCTTTCTTAACTTTAGCTGAGAAAACTCATTTACACGCATTTCTCTCCTTCTCTCACACCTCCTCCTACTTAACTCATTTTCCAATATTTAGTGAAATATGTATATTCTTTTTACTTTCATTTTCAAAATATAGTTTTAAAACTCTCAGAAACGAAAAAGAGTGTTTATTTATCAAATGTTATGAGTTTTTCGAAGCATGGCAACTAATTGTGTTCAAAATTTGTATCTAAAAAATATGTATGTTAATTTGAGTACATTCTCCTCTCCTACCATTCGTAGTATTATATTACCTTCTGCGCACGTGTTTCCCAAGTTATTTACATTGAAATATTTGCATTAAAATTTAAAAGACAAATACAATAAATAATCAGTCGGATATAAAGTTTTAACAATCTAAAGTTGTCGAGTATAACTTTACTAAAACATCAACCAATACAATCACAATTTCAACCAATCACAAAAGGGAGCGTGTCTATAGGTAAAGGAGAGAGAATGTTAAATAAATTATATAAGACAACGCCGATGAGGGACGAATCAGTATATAAATAGCGTTCGAAAATGGAGTTCATCAGAAACACGTCGTCAGGAGTTAACCCAATGCTAGGAATGGCAGAAGAATGTACGTCCTAACAGAAATATAGAAAATCATAACTCCTTCGTGTTTTTTTTCCGTGTTTAGCGATATGTTAATAATAATAATAATAAGCTTGTGGCCCAATTCAAGGTTATCATTTGAAGAGGTTAACCTTAAAAGACGACTTTTCATTCGGTTAACCAGTATACCCAGTTTCTGTTGCCATAACTTCAGCCTTCGAAACCATGATTTGCAATAAATCGTAACTTACCCTTTATTCTTATTATATGAGTCAACAACGTAACTTGTGCCAATACGATGATTTAACAATCCACAAATCAAGATATAGTGTCAATCACAAGATCAACAGAGGGATCCATTTGCAATATCGTATTGTTAACGATATTTAGTCACTTTTGCAAAGAACTACAAGAGAGTAGTGAGTGGTAACATAAATTACTAACAAACTATTATTACATTGATTTTAGAAAACAAAATTTGTTTTATTCCTATAGAGTGAGAATTAAACAGCAGCTGTTAGTAAACCCAAATGGCCACAATAACGTTTCAAATTGGGTAAATGATCTCAGCTGATCTATAAAGTGTTAAATTAATCGCAGGAAATATCAAGGTTTGCAGAGATGTATGGAAAATGCTGCTGTATATGTTGATACGTGGGAGAATTTTGAATTATTTAGAGAGGTATTTTTAAGGATGATTCAACCAGTAACCTTACTGGTTGTGTTTGTAAAACAACCAATCAACGCCTATGGAAATTAGTCAAACTCTTGCCAACCCACACAATTCCCAGCTATCGTTGATCAAGCAATTTTGTAAAAATAAATTACCAGCTAATGCTACTTGAGGCCTACATCAACCTAAGAAGATTGTCCAACCTTTCGACTAAGCCAACCCACAAATCACTAAAAATATAATAATACCATGGAAGAGGTCACACTATCTTGGTTTCCAATATCTCCTTGAAAGCAACACCACATTGCAATAAACAGAACTCGGTGGAATATGGTAATCAAACTTCGCCTGTCTAAAAAACTTAAAACCACCTGTCTAGGTCTGTTGAAGCTAGTCACTACACTGCGTCTTTGGTCTAACTTCACATCGCTGTTGTGTTGTCTGGCGTTTTTATGCTTTCTCTCGGCGATGTCGTCGATTTACGTCTTAGCGCTTGCGAAGATTTGGTAGTTATCTGCAACTTGAAGTTTTTCAAATTTTACACTTCAAAAATATATTTATTTTTCTAAAATCTATCAATAAATAGTTACGTTATTAACAACTTAAATTTAGAAAATTAATTCCCAACCAAATTGTATTAATCTCTATATAATTAATATTAATAATTTACTGTCTTAACGAAAGTGTAAAATCCTCCACTTCGGTTAAACTACAATCATTAACGTACTATTGACATCAAATTTTAGAAAAAAAAAAAGTATAAATGTCTAAAGGATTACATGAAGTGATCTTTAGAGGAAACGGGCCGTAAATTTAAAAATAACGTCCGCTTTACATTGTTTCTGTGTACAACTTTGCTTCTACATGTTGTATAAAATCACACAATACATCATTTTACAGAACTTTAAATTCAATATCGATTATATGACCTTACTTCAAAAATATTAAAGTAGTTATGACTTTAAATACACCATTAGAGTCAATTTTTAGAAAATGGTAATTTTAATTTTCAGTATAAAGTCAATTTCTCTCTTACATTTTGAGCTTGTTTCGAAAATAGGTAAGTGTGAAAATGTAACAAATATTTTTGCACCATTTATTTATTCTACTGTCGTTTCATTTTGTAAGCTATTAGTAAGAAAAAAATACGCCCGTTATGCATTTAGCAACACATTAAATCAGCAATTTGTTACGTCAAGAAGTTATGATTGGCTGAGCGTCTAATGCTTCGAAGCCTAGATTGCTAGAGATAGAACACACAGTAGTAATTAAATCAATTTGACCTCCATCATAGTGCGTAATGGTGTTTTCGCGTGGCACCATACCTTCACACTCACACGCATTCAATGTCCGAAACATGTTACGTCCGCTGTCCGATCCTATTTAAATAGTGATCCCTATTGTTGTGTTAATGGTACTCATTATGTACACTTCACGCTGGTCTACACACGGTGATGATGGCTTTGCACAATCAACGTATTTAGATTACGTATAAAGTAATCTTGTAATATTAAATTATTTGTATTCAGGGTGACAACATTAGAGATAAAAATAGAATTGAAATTTATTGAAACAATGAATACATCCATATAGTTTAAATTATAAAAAAACAAAAACTGCAAAAGCAGACACAACCCGGTTTCTTGCCGTGCAAACACAACCCATTTAAATACTAATGCTGTGCCCTAATTCATAAAAAAATTATTTTAAATATATTCATAAACTGAAATTCTTTGCATAGCCCTATCAAAATTTACAACTGCCTAAAAAATAATATACTCCAGTTAACGAGGCGAGGAAAGAGACAAAACATCAGAATATATATGTGAACCTGCACAGATTTTGATGAAACAGGATTCTATATATATATATATATATATATATATATATATATATATATATATATATAATTTAACCTTGATTAAAAGTTAAACTAATTAAAAGCGAAAATTTATATAAACAATTCTAATAATATATAAATTTAACCAAAACCAATAATACAAATTAATTGTTCAAAATAGACATTTTAGACACGATAGCTGTTTCTATGAGTTTTCTGACGTCACTGATTTTAAATGCGTCAAAAATTATAAATTATACAATGGCAATAGTTGCCTAATGATTCCACTATTTTAGCTTTAAATAAAGTAGAACTGAGCAATAATTACTGTATTTGTATACTTATTTATGTTGTACTTAAAAATTAATTATAATAAAATACAGGAACAAAATTATTTTTTTAAATCCTTATACAACTAATTTTTCCTACCCAAAAACCTATAGCGCCTACCAGTTTATTTTCCTACATAAATGATTAAATAAATATTTTTTTTCACAAATACTCTTTTATAGAGAACAATTAGTTTAAATCTATTTAACTTTAACATTTTAAAAACCACCATACGTTATTAATTAACAAGTTAATAACTTTTTGAGTTTAGTTCGGTCGTAATGATTCTGCTATTTAGTATTATAAATTTTTAACCTGAAATTAAAAATCACCTACCTCAAAAACTCCTACAACCAAATTCCGTGTATAAATTCTGATTTTCAAGAATTTATTTATTATAAAAATTATTTATAACAATTATTTACGTAATAGCACACTATTTCACTAGTTTAACATTAATCTGAATTCAATAACAAATCGAATAAGCTTTGCACCAAACTTTGTGCAGGTTTTCACGTATTCCGAGTTGAAAAACGCCATTAACAGAACTAATAATAATAAAAACTGCAATTAAAAATGTATATATACGGAAAACCAAATAAAAATGAAAAACTTGCTGGAAATCTATCGCAGTGTTAAATCCTATACCTTTAATGCACCCCAAAGTTGATCATATTTCCTCCAATTTTTAATAAAAAATACGTTGAAAGTTTTGTGGATTATTTTTTGTTTAAATTTGTTTTTTAACAGATATTGGTAGTATATACCAATCTTGGTTATTCCCATCAATTCTTTTAACTTTTTCACATAGACGAATTGTCATATGGGAAATGTTGAAAAATGTTTCCAGCATGTTGAAAAACTCGATGATGAAAACTCATAGAAAATTCGTTTTGATGTCCTTTAAGTCTAAAGAGAGTTCCGGCTGATCTAGTGGTTAGCGCTCTCGCTTCAGTAAATGGTCCCTGGTTTAAACCCCGTGGTGGGAGGTGAATTTAAAATGTACAGTGTTGACTCAGCAATTAAGAAGCTACAGTTGGTAGCGAACTCTGGTTGACAAAGAATAACGGTGACGGTAATAATTTAGATGTGACAATCACACATTAAACTAGTGAAAACTGTCTAGCAGGCTTAGGCCCTTTACGGACTGATCCTCTACAGAGTTAGTTTTTAAGTCTAAAGAAGTAGTTTTAGGAATAATCGTGCAGTACGCTGCAATCTAAAAGGAGTCCCTAGATTTTTATTAATTTTTTATATGGTCATATTTTGACGCCATATTTACGCGCCAACGCTATCCTTGTATTTAATTGGATAGCTCAGTTGGTAGAGCGTTGGCGCATACAGCCAAAGATCCTGGGTTCGATTCCCGGTCTGGGTCGTATATTTTTTACTTGAAATAATTTTTAATCAATGATACTAACTTGGTAAAATAATGTATAAGCGTTAAAACCAATAAATTAATAAAACCTATTGGTTGCCGTCTCTTCAAAAAAAGAAAGTTTCTGAATTATACGTTAAATACAAACCTGGGTGCCATATTAAAAGTTCGAATTCAAAATCGGCTATTAATTTTTATTATATTTATGTATGTTTGTTTGAGCTTCACGAGTTAATGGCTAAAGTCTGTCAGTAAAGTTTTATATTTTAAATCATTATTATATGCCATATATAATGTGTCCAAGAGGTTCTGATTTCGATCCCTGAAGTGGCTTAAAAAGTTATAGTGTTGACCTACTATCATGATTGTAGTGGAGCTACGATTAGTAGCTGGCTTTAGAATTACGACGACAGAAGCTCCACAACAGGCCTAAGTCCACAGCGGCTGTTTCGTTAAGGATTTAGTTATTATTACTATGTACTATATGTACTATGTACTATATGGTATAAAGTCACAAATGAAAATAATTAAACAGATATAGGTGTGCGATACCAGAGCGAAAATGATCTAAACAGCCGTTTGCAATCTTACTTCTTTCTTATAGAAATGTACAGATAAAGTTCTTTTTTTTAAGCGTCAAAAATCTCTCAATCTTCGTCTTAAAAGTACAGAAAAACTGATGTAACAAACTGGAATAAATTTAAATACAACCAAACTACAATTTCTATAAAGCAATAATTTAAATTGTTGAAATTATCTAATGATATTCATATATAGAAACAAAAAGGAAAAAGCTACTTTAAGCTGAAATAATTGTAAACCGTTAATCGTTATAATAATTTGTAAACACTTCTGTTTTCTACAAATTATACTTGAAGCATTTTTAAAAAATTTCCTAAACATTTGTGTAAAATGAATGTTCCAAGAGATCGTAAGTGATTACAACAGATATTCTAGGTACTGTACCTTGAAAAACTTTATTACTATGTTATTTTAGAGAAACTGGTTCCAAAATAATCATTCATAATGAATTGAAGCCGGTAACATTTCTTAATGGCTTTCGTTTATTTTTACAATTGTGACACAAAACTAATGAATGATGTGAAAGATTCCTTTCGACTCTAGCAAATAGGACATAAACAGATCCGATGTTTATTTCTTACAAGACGGCTGCGGTGTGTGGCGATATAAAAACATTGGAACAGATTTGTCACGGGCCAGGAGTGGTGGAGCGGATCTGGCTTCTAAATAGTGTCGCTTCGGGAGATTGATAGTTGGCGAGGAAAAACAGCCAGCTCTCAATTCCACGCAACTTAATGATTTTTACTCTCGAGAGATTAATAGTTTGCTCCGCTCGCTACGTTTTGGATTATCCTCTTTTGCTGTAATATATCGAAAGAGTAGCACTCTGTTCACCTTAAACCTATCAGTGATGTTTATCGTTCTAGTCATCAATCTTGACGACTTGTTTGGTCGAAATGTTGAAATGCTTTTAAGGGCAAATCGTTTCTAATGTGCGCTTCAACGCCGAGTCTATTTTTTTTTATTATTGCTGTTCTTGAAAAGAGATGTTTTGTCGACATTTGTAGTTTACTTTCAGGAAAAGATTCTTTTTTTAAAGTAATGTACAGAAACTTTCAAAATTAATGATATCTGATTTCATACCAAAGATTGACATTAAAGTAGATTAATCATAAACTGATAGAATTCCGTTTTAATTATTTATTTACCCTTTTTGTACAAGGCTGTGATAACCAAGAGGTTTTTCACCTTTAAACAACAAGAAAAAATGTATAACTTCTTACCAAACACTTTCATAAAATAAATTTAAACATTGGTTTTCCTGATCGACTTGTTCTACCTCCGACTATCGCAAATACCATCCCTCTGGATCATTTTCAGAACACGTTTATAATTATGTATTCATTAATATAGTCACTTTTTATTAAAAGAATTATATAGATAAACTCTATATATACAGGGTAGCTTAAAAGACTTGCATCCCTCTAAATCTGTGTTATTAATTAAGATAGCTAAATAAGGTTTGCCCCTGACCTCAAAGAAGAAGTTTTTATATAATTAATGTGTGTGACGGCTACTTGTCTGTGAAGTACTCTAAAATCCAAACGAGTGGACAAATTGTGATAAAATTTTCATACATTTTGTCCATATGTTGTTTAGAGTTTTTTCGTCCTTTTTCGATAACCTCTTTTAGATTTTGGATAACTGTATTAAAGCCAAAGCTATAATTTCGGAATTGTATAATTGATTACTACGTAGATTTCTTGGAAATTCAGATGTAATAAAAAAATTAATAAATGATTCAAACTAGTGTACAAAATCGAACTGAAAGAAAATTACTACTCAGGAATAATTGGCATAAAAAATAAAATGAACTTTAATCGCCGACATTTTAAAACTCGATTTGCAATTTAACCTAAAGAGAAGGTAATGGCATAAGCGAAGTAATCTTACAATCTATTTAAATATACAATAAATCTATCAACATGTTTTTTTTTTTTTTTTTTTTTTTTTAATTACAAAATCATTACAACTTTTATTCTTCTCTTTTAGATCTAAAAACAAAAAGAGATGTAATTAAAACATTATATTTTTTGAGTAATAAAAACAAAACGTTTTTATTCTCTTGGCCATAAGTAGTGTATAGTCAATTTTGGGAGAAAGCGACCTATGTTTCTTTCTATTCTCCTATTTTTCTTCTATTCTCATAAGAAATACCTAAAAACAAAATGTAGTAATCAAACATAATCAACAATCTTGTAGCATACTACTTACTTCAATACAGATTGTACTAAGTACAACCGTCAATAATATGAAACTAAATTGTAGAAGAAAAAACTATCAAAAAGGAGAATTGAAAGTAGATCTTGTAGAAAATGTTAGGTTATGTTGGTAGATCAAGGGTTACCTCAGTAGGGTAAGTTACAAACTAGACGAATATCGCATTTTCTTGGAAACTTCGATATTACATTTTAACAATTACTTCCCTAACGTTATAGCAGATTTAAAATTTGAAAATTTTATCTAATTTACGTTGTTATAAGTTAAATCACAAGATTCGAGCAGAACCCTGTATAAATTTACTGTCATTTAGACATTTTCTATTGAATTTTCCTAATTTCAATAGAGTTGTATATGAGCAAATTATAGTCCCCCATATCAAATTTCATGTTCCTAAATTTTGTGACTGCTATCGAGCTTATATTTAAACGATAACGAGCGGGCGGCATGTCAAGAATCACTTTTCCGGTTTTCTGAGGCCATGAAATGAGAATATCAGTAGAAAATCCAGAAGTCTTAATGTTTGAAGAATACTGAACTTATTCTATACTTCATATAGTGGGTAAGTAAAAGAAGATACAATTGTATTTTTTTCTATTACAAATGGATAAAATGAAAAATATAAATAGTAAATTTAAGTTTATTATATACAGATGTTCTCTGTTATGTAACATGATTACTATATTTTTGTTTTGTTTCATGGAAAAACCATTTCGGTCATCATCGCCTACCGTTTACTATAACAGTCATGTTAAATAAAACATTTATTTATTTTTATAGAAAAATACTTTTAATTTACATTGTTTATTGTTGTTAGGAAAACTATTAAACAATTCAAGGGCATTTGTATAAAAAGGATTTTTAGGATAAAGTTAAATTCTTCATTGGTAAAATTCTATTTTATAGATATCTTAATGAATATTTGTTTACATTTAATTTTGTGCAGTTTCTTAAAAATATTTTCTAAAAAAAACTTTAAAAAAACTAATAGGCCTATTTCAAAGGTAAAATATTAAATTTACTACTAAGTAAAAAAAGACCTAATGATTTTCTCCTCGCCTTAATGAATAACAACAACCGATGTAATTGTTGTTCATAGATTCAACCTCCCCCCCCCCCTTAATTTCACAATAACAATTTTTATTAGTATTTGATTTTTTCGATGAGTATGTGAGGAAATTAGTGCAATGTTTTTACAGTAAATAACTACTAACAGACTTTGAGATAGTTCAGACTTTGAACTATTACTTCCAAACATTTATTTTTGCGAATCGGCGAGTAATACCAAAACATACCGACATATGTAAATATGAATCAATATACTAATGTTTCATTCTGAAAACAAATTATTACTAGAGAGAAATTTTTTGATGTTAATGAAAGAAGTCAGAATATTTTAGGCTATAACTTATTGAAATGCACTCAAAATAAAATTGTATTATAGCTTGAAACAAAATGAACACCATTAACACCTACAATTATGTACTGTGCTTTTACCATTAAATAGGACACCAAATTATAAACACGGTCTATAGATGAAGTGTGTGTTCTAAAACAAACAAGTAAAAGTTTAAAAAATGGAATCCTCTCCATGGCATATCCTCTCAATGATATAGAAATATTAAATTTCACAAATATAAATGTTTTTGAGATCATTATTGGATCATATGAAAACGAGCTTATTGTTTTACACCAGAACAGTAACGTTTTACAATCATAGGCTATATGTTTACAGAAAGCTTCCCTCATAGGCTGGTATATTAACAAATAGTTTTTATAAGACGAAAGTATATGTTTAAAACTGCTTAAGACAACTTTTATTGTCGATGTTCTTCTACTTGGTTTGTTTTATTATTATTTCTTGATAAATGCGATAAACCTCTCGGTCATGATCACCTTGTAAAAAAGAAGATAAAATTATAACCATTAGCCCTCGAAGAATCTAATAGTGTCAGGGTTTGAAGATAACAAAACTTGGTCAAGAGATACCCGATAAGAAAGATGAAATATTCCAGACTACATGTATATCCAACCAGCTTCCTTCGGGTTTGCCAAACCAATACTCACAATAGAGTATTTCAGTAGGTGAGAGATGTATGTTTCACTCACTTAGTACGATCTTGTTTTCAAGTAGTTAAAATATTCAATGTTTTTTTTTTATCTTTCAGTATTAGGTATTACAGTTTTACATTATCAAATTTTTCATTATCATATTTTAAATCCTTATTGACTTATTGATTGTATACTGTGTTGTTATTGCATTTTGAATCAACTATGATCAATTTGAAATGCGACTATACCCATACAAATTGTAGTATGTCCAAGGCTGAAATAATTGAAATTAAATTAAATACTTTACTTTGCTAAGACTTTTGGTTTTGTGAATCAGCGTGTGAGAAAGCCACTGCAAATAAATTACAAAATAAACCAATCTCGTATGGATGCGTAAGGCTTTGTAGTAATACCGAGGTCACATCATCTCCTATTGTCGTCAAATCCTTTCTATTCATGGGCAACCTTCACTTGAGCTTTTCATAGACCACTATTCCACAATACTCTCAAGGACGCGTTCTCTTGGATGATTCAGGATCACTTTAAAAATAGATCAACATTTGTTAAAACTTTAAAAAATCAACATACACTAGCATTTTGAGGACAAGAATTTATTTTGGTTTTATTTTTAGAGCATGTAAGTGTGTTTTGTGTGCATGAGAGAGATTATACGCGACATTCGTGGATTATTCATCATAGAGAAAATTGCTTGCTTATGCCACATAGAAATATCACCATTTCGATTTTTAGATATAATAATAATAATTATTTATTCTCCTTAGTTTAGAACTACAACAAATCACCAAATTAATGTAAACACAATTTTCTACAAACATCACATTTGTTTCCACAAGTGTAGCTCATTAACAGTTGAACTACAACAAAACACAAATATTCATATATATGATAGAAAAACAATTAAGTACGATTTATTCTACTGATCGACGGTACTTGGTAGAACTCCATTTTCAGGAAAGAAAAACACAAACAAAATATTTAGTATATTTTACTTTTTTTAAAGTAGAATTTACTAAAAATTGTGTTTGTGGTTTTCTTTCCTAAACAATTTCCTCTTTAACCAACAGTGTCAGTTTAGTTGAAAATAAAAAGGGGGAAAGGGGAAAAAAGCCATTTATTTAATTATTTCCAGTACTGCAACACGCTGACACAGCTAAAACTAAATACAAACTTGAAAAAATATCACTTTGTGTTATAATTATTTATTATTTTTAAGAGTACTAACTTTTTAATTGTGCATTGTTACTACAACGACAAAAACTTTAAAAAATATATATTAAACCTTAAATAAAATAAAAAATTTAGTTAACCTCAAATTTATAACCTTGAATTTAAACAAATTAAAAAGGAAGGAACCCAAATTAACCATGCAAACTCATCACTGAAGTTGATTAACTACAGCGATAAAACTGAGCATCAACCAAATTATCCATGTCATTAATCTTCCTTTTTTTGGAAAAAGATTCTAAGCTAATATAATGTTACCCTGGCCTAAATCTGTATCTTTTAAAATTATTTTACTAAACTGATCGTTTTTGTTATAGTGATCACTATTGTAACGCTTTGGGAATTAATGATTGCATTTTAATTCCGTGTATACTTGCAAAGTTATCAGGTCTCATCATTGATAATAATCTCACATGAAGCTTATCATATTATTAACAACTACAAAAATCAGTACAGG